>OU744817.1:16946025-17194747 GCA_916614155.1 Mesoligia furuncula | reverse complement strand
ACAAGTGGTGTTAGTGTCCTAAACAAACTAAATGCTTACTTATTTAAACGTGCACGTTTATGCCTTGAAAAAGGACGAGGTCACTTCGAACAATACCTAAAATTATTGTGATTAATAAAATGTAGAGGTAAGAAGAAATTATAAACAATCTTAGTGTCTTAGGTTCTCTTTGATTAGACATTGACGCAAATTGTATCATGTCTAGGTACCTATCATACCTAAATGTTTTATTTTGAATGGACTAAAACGTATTACTTTCTTACTTATTATGATTTATTTTCTGCATTTTGATGGTCCTAAGCCCATGAAAGTATGAAGGATAATTTGGAATTTACGAAAAATTACGTTTACAAATAACTTTACACAGTCTAAACTTAAAAAATTGTAGCGCTAAACTGGGGTCAATAATCCGCGAGCGCGCGTGAGTACTTCTGATAGCAGCTGGCGCGTCAGGCGACCGGTCGACGCGCGGCGTGAATCGGGCGACCGGTAGACGGACTGGCAAGCGACGTCCATAAAATAAATTTCTGAGTAAACAAGTCTCGTAAGCGTTAACTTAATTTTTTACTATTGAAACATATCAAAACAAAAAATACGTGTTTATTAAAATATATTCAAGTTTATTATGTCAAAATTTGCGCACTGGTTAAAAACTTTTCCTGTATACTGGTGTTGTAAGAATTTCCTCAGCTTCATTCGAATTTAATAGTAATTAAATATTGTGTAGTGATCTTTAATGAAAAGTAAAGATGGGGATGAAAGGGTTGTGGAGGTCAGATAGGCAGTCGCTCCATGTAATGGTGGATCCACACAGCCCGGCGGCATGCGCCGGCGAGGCCGCCGGCAGCGGGGGAACAGTTCGATCACGGCTTTCGATGAGAGTGGTGTCGTTTCATATGCGTTGTGTAATATATAGTGTATAAAATGATGTATAATAGTGTATGAAATTTCGAACGAACAGTTCTTCGGCTTATGTCATCCATTCTAAACTCTTGAAGCATTCTGGGAACATCACGCCTATTTCATAGACTTGGTCTCATCCAAAATCTTCTTTTGCTACTTTTTTTCTTTTGATAGAGAATTGCGGCAGCAATTGCGATGTTATCGCCCATTTTTGTAGTCCAGTATCTGCGTACGCTTCTTACTTCACCGAAAGTCACAAGACAACTGAGAATATCGATTCACAGCCGCGCTTGCCGGCGGCGCTTACCAGCGGCTTTTTGGCGACTTTGCTTGCCGTCAATCCGCCGGCAGTGCCGCCGGCTGTGTGGATCCACCATAAAATACTGGTATTCAGCTGCATCCGGTTAGACTGGAAGCCGACCCCAACATAGTTGGGAACAGGCTAGGCAGATGATGATGATCTTTACTGAAAAGAATGAGCTTGGCACTCAAGGCCATAAACAAGATTTTAAATTGGCGACACTGGTTTCTGTAGAATGGCTTGTCTCTGACCAAGCGGCAGGGCTTTGATTTTGGACTATTTCTGTTTGTGTTAACCTTGGTTCTTCTATTTTGGACATTGATTTAAAGATAGTGATTTGGACTCGGAATAAAAAGTTTTATTTACAATACATAATCAAAACGATCAAATACTAATACTACAAACTTGAATCGATTTATCGTGAGTATCGAGTACCAAGTCGTATATCGAACTTCACTAGTTACGTCGCGATGACAAATGTCAAAACGGGCCTCTTATTTTTTGACAACTGTAACTATTATAACCGTATGAATCTGTTAACCCTCTAAGTTAGATTTGTGTTATTTTTGATCGAAGAAAATTTGAATTTCGCGGGCTACCACTACACTACATTCACCTTAAGGGAATGGGTAGTTGAGACCGCGAAATTCAAATTTTCTTCCTTTTTTTGCAATTTGCAGGTCAGTGTCAGGTTGTATCTTGATCAAAATAAGAATTCGCGACGATAACAGATACATACACACATCAGAAGTGTCTAGGGATCAACATATATTTTTGCAATAACTTTTCTCCTGATTGATATTAATTAAAATTTTCTTTAAGGATTCATCAAATAAAGTGTTTTCGTTTGTCACAGTAACGATAAACCAAGTCACCTTTGCATTAATAAAGAAATTTGCCATTTTCCTAATAAAGGGATTTTTGACATTTGAACCACTAACACAAAAGTTCGAAAAAAAAGACTGAAATAACAGTTTTCTTTAAAATTTTATTGGGTAACTTAAACAATTATCCGTGTTTCTACCGCGAACACTAACAACACAAGAACATCGGTTTGGCATACTCAAAATGAGTTCATCCAAATCACGCTGTGGAATGGCCGCCCATGTTCGTTGCAACAACAAAAAAAGGTCTTCTTGCGACTGGATACCCTCCATATTCGGCAGAGCTCTTCTCTGTAGCATATCCCATGCATGCTCAATCGGGTTCAAGTCTGGCGACTGAGCAGGCCAGGGCAGGACATTGATGTTAGCTGCGGCGAGAGTCTGTCTTACAACTCTTGCGGTGTGCGGTCGTGCATTATCATGCATTAACTGAAATAAGGGACCGATTTGCACTTGTAGAGGAACGATGTCGTCTGATACAATCGTCTCAGCATAAATTTGAGCGTTGAGGTTGCCTCTGATCCAAATCAACTCAGTTCTTCCGCCGATCCAAATACCCGCCCATACCATGATGGTTCCACCACTATAAGGATGGACTTCCTGGCAGGATTTTAATCGCTGTTGGCGTCCAGGGGTTCTCCAGTGTCGTATACGTCTTGTATCCGGTCTCATACCAAAACGAGACTCATCAGAAAAGCACACGAAACGCCATTGTTCTTCTGCCCAATTTCTGTGTTCAAGAGCCCATTGATATCGAATCCTACGATTGTGCATTGCTATAGGTGGTACCCGTAGCGGTCTTCGGGAATGAAGGTTCACTTCATGCAAGCGGTTTCTGACTGTTTGGTCGCTAATTAAGTTCCCTGAAGAGTGATGAAGCCTCACGGCTAACATCATGGCGGTTATTGTTGGAGCTCTTCGAGTTAAGATTTGAATGTATCGGTCTTGTCTCCGTGTGGTGCAGCGATACCGTCCTCCATGGCGCTCAGCCACGGTACCAGTGCTTCGGTAACGTGTCCAAAGTCGGCTGATAACACTCTGACTTGTATTCAGAGCTAAAGCCACAGTACGTTGCCGGGAACCAGCTTCTATCATTCCCACGGCTCTGAGCATTTCTTCCCTGCTTAAATGACGTCGCCGCTCCATAATAACGTTGGTTTTAATCAGTAGTAGGGAAACAGTAGCACTAATAATGTCTTCAATGCGTTGTATGTTTTTATAGGGAAAATATTGACAGCTGATTTTCATCTTTTACTCGAATTTGATTCACAGTTCCTGATTCAAATTATGAAATGCACCAAAAAGGATCCATATAAATTTATAAAATCATAAATTTATTACAAAGCCACATTTCAATCTCAAGAAATCCGCATAAAAATGCTTGATCCCTAGACACTTTTGATGTGTGTATTTAGAGAATTAGAATCTTTAATACATCTTTCTAAGTTAGATTTCTACCATTAACACTTTTCCATAATAGATTGGTGGTTGGTGGTAGAAATCTAACTTAGAAACTTAGATTAAAAAATGTCCAGATGGATAGTAGGCCACTGAGAATTGAAGCCAAAAACACGGGGGACAAATGTCCCGCATCGTACGATCCATACGTCAGTCGCCTAGTAACGCTCCCCGCGTAAATTACGCCACGAGTTCGTGTTTTGATATTTTAAAATGAAGGTTTGTGTTGTGAAATGGTGTAGAAATCACACTAAAAAAAAGGAATGTGCCACTATACATATCATTTCACAAGTAAGTATTCAATTTCACTTTGTATTTCTTTGTTACCGCATTCTAAATTTATGTAAACAAAAAGTATAACTTGACATTACTGTCACGCCATATTTGTTAAGTGTTGCCAGGGGCATAATTTTTTTACCCATTATTTGTAAGTTTGTGCTATTTAACAGTTACCGTTTGTGCTATTTCTGCTTACTACCTATTTAAGTACACCAAAACAACAAACATTTAACTAACTTACAAGCAAATATCACAAAAAGTCGTAACATAATAATTTCTGATAAAGTCGCATATGACAAATTACACAAATTAAAGAAATAACGTTGAAACTCAACAACCGTAATAATAAAAAAATCATGTCGTTACTGTTGATGATATATTTTACGCTAAACGTAAAATACTGAAAATCTCCCACATTTAAGGGTAAATCTCTGCCACTGGTATTACACGCACATTGCACACAAACGCAATTACGATACGTAATACACTCCCGACCGTGGCGCTCACTCACACATTTATAAAAAAGTGGCTTCACTTAAAACGTTGCGTTTTGTTTCGAACACGGAATCTGGACATTTTTTAATCTAAGCTTAGAAAGATATATTAATGATTCTAATTCTCTAAATAGGTACATACCTAACTGTTATTGTCGCGAATCATATTTTGATCAAGATACAATCTGACACTGACCTGCAAATTGCAAAAAACGTAAGAAAATTTGAATTCCGCGGTCTATCACTATCAATTAATTCACGTTAAGGTGAATGCTCCAACCAGCCCGCGAAATTCAAATTTTCTTACGTTTTTTGCAATTTGCAGGCCAGTGCTAGGTTGTATGTTGATTAAAATATTATTCGCGGCTGTAAGACATAATTATGTAGTTACAGACTTATAATCATCAAATTCATCAATAAAACGCTCTAAGGTCATAAAGCTGTAGGAATTACTTTTTCTGTTTTTTTTTTGTTCTTACACCTTTATGAAGTTGGAGGGTTGTATTGGTGATTTTGATGATTATAATTCTGTAACTACATACGTCTTACAGCCGCGAATAATATTTTAATCAACATACAACCTAACACTGGCCTGCAAATTGCAATAAACGCAAGAAATTTTGAATTTCGTGGGCTGGTTTGGAACATTCCCCTTAAGGGGGAAGCGCTAAGGAAACCCGCGAAATTCAAAATATAATTCGCGGTGGTAACAAATATGTATTTACAGAATTATAATCATTACAATCAGTAATACAACTTGTTAAGTTAGTATAATCCCCAAATGTCAAGATTTCATGAAATAGTAATTCTTGGGGATTACTTGGTCTTAGAGAGTTGTGTTGATGACTTTGATGATTATAATTCTGTAAATACATATTTGTAACCCAAACATTATACTGCAGTGTATCGCAGGCAGACTGTTCTGACTATGTGTGAATCGCTGCTGCAAGCTTTCTACATCGGTGTTGACTTGTTGAGCTTGTAGCAGGGAGACCGCGCGTTTGGATAATTCCATACAAACTTTAACATCCCATAAACTCTTATTGGAGGGCAGTTATAAAAAACTAATAATATCAAACTTTTAAATTAAATAATCCACTTTAAGGTTGTAAAGAAAGCAAATACTGTCTAGCTTTATTATTATTATTTTTATTATTATTTATTCATCAATCAAGTAACATAGACTCATACAATTATTAGGCATACAATGTCAAAAGCAACAATTACACTTAAAAACAAAAACAAAATAAAAACATACATACATTATACATAGAAAAATTAAATCAAATTAAATGAATAAAAAATAAATTAAATTAAATTAAAATTAAATCACAATTGACAGGTCATAAAATAAAAACAAAATAAATAAGACAGAATATTTAGAATTTTCTGACCGGCATTCGAACAGCAACATGCCTGTCACAACCATGCCGGATATAAGGGCAGTCCAGCCTGTCGGCAATCATTGCCAGGATGGTATTGGGGCTGGCCCGCACCCGGCGCACCAGGGACGCACACCTCTTGCGCATAGAAGCGTGGAAACAATCAGTGCGTGCAATCGCGAACATCCCTGATGCGCTACAGAAACGGGGCAGCCCCAACACCGCCCTGAATGCGTTATTGTACTGGACACGGAGGGCACTGTATGCCCTTTCAGTATAGTCAACCCACAGGCTGCACGTGTACAAGGATGTGCAGTACGCTCTGAAAAGCGTAACCTTAACACTAGCAGTACAACGCGAGAACCTGCGGGCTATCATATTGGCTCGTATCGACAGCACCCTCCGCTCCCGCTCCATATCAGCATGGTCTTTCAGGTCCTCGGTGAGCAGATGCCCTAGATATTTAAATTGGTCTACTCGGTCCATTGGGACACCATCAAGATGGACAGCCGGTACGTTCATAGGGCTCGACTCACCGATGGCCTGAAAAACCATGTATTGGCTTTTCTTCCCATTATATTTTAAACCATGTACACGCGCGTATTCCGTACACGTACTGAGTAGACTCCTCAACCCACAGATCGACGCGCTCAGCAGCACCATGTCGTCCGCATAACTTATATTGTTGACACAAACGCCGTCAACATAGCATCCGACATGTTGACTGCTGAGCGAGCCTTATAATCACTTTAATATATTATCAATGCCACACTTAGATAATACTTTTTATTACTTAGGTATTACACAAAATACGTATTCGCTCGGCGTGCTCAAGCTCGACTATAGTTACTTTACTCTTTGAGCTCGACTGCCACGTTCCCAGGTGAGATTATACACGTAGGCTACGGTTTGACAGCTAGTTGCTGTCAATCAACCGGCAACAGTCAGTTTAACAACTATTATTCTATGTCACTTGGGAACATGGTTACACCTTTACAAAATAAAATATTAAAACTGCAGAGGCATGTACTCGTATATTATAAAAATAAATTAGAGCATTGCTTTACGTAGTGAGGGATTTTCTTTTTCTTTTTTTTTAACCCTTCCCTGGTCGCTGGATATGTGGCGCTGAACTTGGTAAGTTACTGCAAGGAACGGAACGTCACATAATTTTTTTATTAATTCACTTGGATGTAATTTTGAGATCGTAAAACGAAAGCAAACGAAACTGTCACTCAACGAGCGTATTTGACGTGACGCAATGTTCTTTTTTCCAAGCGTTTTGACTTTGGCATCTAGTAACGTAGTCAATTCAACGCCATCTTCAGGGTTCTTGGTAACTATGTTTTTTTTTAAATACTCAAAAGAAAAACCTCTCATTTAATATAACAGTAACAATAGCTAATACTTAGGTCGTATTCGATTTATAATATTAGATAGACAGTATGGAAACCACATAAATATGCAATACATTATACCACCCATTTGTTATTTATCACCTTTACTGACGATATACAAAAAAATCAACTGTTCCCTACGTTTATGTTCGTATAGCTCGTCAAAATATAGGGAACAGCAGATTTTTTTTTCGCGACCGATTTCGTTTATATTTTGTAGGTATACTTACTTATCGTCAGAAAAGGCGATAACAAGTATGTGGTATATTCATTGGATATATGTATGTGGTTTCCATAGATATATGAAAGAAGGAGATATGCCCGTTAGTTGAAAATACATCAAAATCCGATGAAGCTAGGTTGGCCCCACCACCGCGCCACTACTACAAATGCGATACAAAGTCGCGCACACACTTGCATTTCATAAATCAGAACGTACTAAACAATCAATTATAAACCTTAACTCATCAAACACAGCGTGCATTTACCATGCACCGTACAACTTACGCTAGTGAATGACTAAATCTGAAAGTTATCGATTCTTCCATTAGTTATTGTATTCAAAAAAAAATTGGGTCATGAAAATAGAATAAATAAAAAACGATAAGTATGTCCAGAACATATCACTACATAGTATAAAACAAAGTCGCTTTCTCTGTCCCTATGTCCCTTTGTATGCTTAAATCTTTGAAACTGCGCAACGGATTTTGATGCGTTTTTTTTTAATAGATAGAGTGATTCAAGAGGAAGGTTTATATGTATAATAACATCCATTAAATAGTGGAGAAGTACTGTTATTTTTGAGGTTTCTAATGTGATGTCGTAAATAATTACATTTTTTCCGCTTACATTGCAAACGCAGGCTGAACCCTACGAGTTTTATCAAAATAATGTACTAAGTATTGTACACATTGAAAAGGTCTACAGAAAAGTCCGTGATGGTATATGTCTATCTCTTATGGATAACCCACAATAATTTTTTTTTGTCATTTACTTTTTACGACAAATAATGGCTAATTTTCGAAGCGATTTTAACCAATACAGCATTAATCCTTAACCAATTAAATACCTTGAATACATTGTTCATTTAATATAGATCTATATGGCCCTTTACACCGTATGATTTAAGTAAATATTTTCGAAGATATTACAGATTTAAAAATTGCGGGACGTAGCGTTTGTGGCGGTACCGGCCGGCCGCCCGGTGCGGCAAGAGCGTGCCTATAAATAGCGCGTCTGAGGCCGCGGTTTTCCCTATAGCACTTTGAATTTAGCAGCGATCGGACGCGTTTATTATAAAAACGTGCTTTTCAGCGCGACAACGTATCAGTAATTATAAGTAAGTTACGATAAATAATTGTATGATAGTAGTTTTAAAATATAAATTATATTCTATTCTAAGGTTAATTTTTAAATCGCACTTATAGTAATTATAAGTACCTACATAAGGTGAGATAAGATTAGATTAAATAAAACCATAATTTATGGATTGCAATTTTCTATTAAGATCACAGTTAGATCAATTTAATATTAGGGAAATTATTTTCAAAAATCGTGATTTAAGGTGAGATATGTAAGTTCAGAAAAAGTACTTAATAGAATAGGTATCTTTTGTTGTTGATGATTGTTGATTATCTTTTGTTTTTAGTCGCACGAATAGCAAATTATTTTTAAGTACTTTTAATTTAATTAAAATCGTTGTTTAAGTTGAGGTATTTCAGTAAATAAAAAAGAACTGAATAGAATAGGTATCTTTTGTTTTTTATGATTGTTGATTATCTTTTGTTTCTAAATGGTAAGAATTTAGATATTTTTTACTGCGGCACATACTAATAATATGGCAATTTGTGCATAGGTAATGATACATATAGAACTGAGTAAATTTTGTACATTTTGTACAGAAATTATAAAGTCATGTCTGGAAGACGTCGTCGTTCGAACATAGGTCGTAGTACAGTGAATGCCAGAAGAGTACGTTCATCAAGAGATGAAGAATCGTCAACGGAACGTGAGGCTCGCCTCAGTCAGGCTCGGGATAGATATAGAGCTGAGAGAGAGAGAGAATCTTCAGTAGAGCGTGAGATTCGCCGCAGCCGGGATCGAGATAGGCATACGGTTCAGAGGGACAGAGAATCGTCAGTAGAGCGTGAGGCTCGCCTCAGTCAGCTTCGGGATAGATATAGAACTGAGAGAGAGAGAATCTTCAGTAGAGCGTGAGGTTCACCGCAGCCGAGATAGGGAAAGACATCGAATACAGAGAGCCAGAGAATCATCAGCACGAGTTACTAATTCATGGGTGAATAAAGAAAATTCTGCCATGAATTACGATCCTTCGATTTCTTACAAGGACGATCGTATAGTATCAATAGGTACTATGTCAGTAGTGTGTGAACATTGCTTGGCATTGAAATTCAAGGACGAATCGAAAGGCATGTGTTGCTTACAAGGAAAAGTCAAATTAGAAGAAGTTCTCCCTTCACCTGAACCACTTCACTCTCTTCTTACGGGTGATCATCAGAAATCCAAGCAATTCATGCGCAATATACGCCGTTATAATAACGCATTTCAAATGACCTCTTTTAAGAGTAAGCAAGTCGTTGAGCGTGGGTTCATGCCTACATTTAAAATTCAAGGGCAAGTGTACCACTTAGCTGGGAGCTTGCTACCACTTCGACCCGATGATCACAAATTTCTGCAAATATATTTTATTGCAGATCCAGATACACAAGCATCTACGCGGTGTACAAGTGTTGCACAGCCAATTGATAGAGATCTGATTAGATCTCTCCAAGATATGTTACATTCCCATAATTGCTACATACAGTCTTTCAAAACTGCGATTGAGAGTGTTCCAGCAGATACTCCTGACTTTAATGTCGTAATCCATGCAAATAAAGTTCCTGTTGGAGAACACAGAGGACGATACAATGCGCCTTCCACGAGTGAAGTAGCAGTGGTGATAGCTGGACAGCAATTTGGAAAAGAGATATTGTATTGCATAGTCGTGATGATAATTTGCAAAAAATTTCAGAGTTACACAGATCTTATGACAGCTTACAATATCCTTTGATGCTATGTCGTGGAGAAAATGGTTATGCCATTAATATTTCTCAAGTTGACCCAATCGGTGGTACACCTCTGCGTAAAACAGTGTCATGTATGAACTACTATTGCTACCGTATAATGACAAGACGTAACAATTTCAATACTTTGCTTAGATATGGAATGTTAACAAACCAATACTTGGTAGATCAATATGCGAAAATTGAATCTGAGAGATTGGCCTACATCCGCAATAATCAAACTAAATTGAGAGCTGAAAATTACGTTCATCTTCAGGATGCTTTACAGGCGAATGAACACCGCAACGACATTGGGCAGTTGGTTATACTACCTTCATCATTCACAGGTGGACCTCGATATTTACACGAAAAATCGCAAGACGCCATGACTTACGTAAGAAATTACGGCAAACCTGATTTATTTATAACTGCAACATGTAACCCAAATTGGCCGGAAATCAAAGAAAATATTAACACCAATTTAACTCCACAAGACAGATACGATATAGTTAACAGAGTCTTCCATTTAAAAGTACAGAAACTCCTGCACCTCATTAATAAGTCTCATATATTCGGTCCGCCGCGCTGTCATATGTACACAATAGAATGGCAGAAACGTGGCTTGCCACATGTACACCTGTTGGTGTGGTTAGTGAACAAAATTAGACCAAACCAAATTGACAGGGTTATTTCAGCTGAATTACCGGATAAAGATGAAGATCCTATCCTGTACGAAATCGTAAAGAAACATATGGTACACGGCCCTTGCGGGACTTTAAACCCGAATTCTCCATGTATGCGAGATTCTAAATGCAGCAAAAAATTTCCGAAGTCGTTCCTAACTCAAACAAGTACTAGCGATGACGGATATCCCAAATATCGTCGACGATCGCCAGAACAGGGTGGGCAAAATGCTACCGTCCGAAACCATGATATTGATAACCGATGGATCGTTCCCTATAATCCGCTCCTTTTGAAAATTTTCGATGCCCACATCAACGTAGAGTTATGCAATTCAATAAAGTCAATTCAATATGTTACTAAGTACATTAATAAAGGCAGTGATCAAGCCACTTTCAGCATACAATCACCAAATGAAGTGGAAAAATATCAGTCTGGACGTTACATCTGCAGCTCTGAAGCTGTATGGAGGATTTTATCATTCGAAGTGCACGACCGGGCTCCCACAATTGTCCACCTTGCAGTTCATTTAGAAAATGGACAAAGAGTATATTTCACAGAGAACAATATACAAGAAGTTGTTAATAACCCGCGGGATACAACATTGACAGCATTCTTCAAGTTATGTGCTCAAGATGATTTCGCGAAAACACTGACATAATTATGACAGAGTTCCAGGTTACTATACATGGAACCAGAGTTCTAAAACTTTTCAACGGCGAAAACATGGTACTGCGGTTGATGGTTTCCCCGGAGTAAAAAAAACGGATGCTCTTGGCAGAGTCTACGTGGTTCATCCCAACAACAGCGAATGCTTTTATCTGAGAATGTTACTGCATATTGTAAAAGGCCCGACATCCTTAGTACACCTAAGAACTGTACAAGGTGTTGTTTACAATACTTATCAAGCAGCATGCAAAGCTATGGGGCTCTTGGAAGACGATTCTCACTGGGAAAACACATTATCAGAAGCAGCTGTTTGTAGTTCAGGTACATCATTAAGATATTTATTTGCCGTCATAGTAGTGTTTTGTCGAGTAACTGATTCTGTTAATCTATGAAATAAATTTCAAGAAAATATGGCCAGTGATATTCTGATTCGGCGACGGCGAGAGTTAAACTCAGATGATGTACAATATGATCAAAACATATTTGACGAAGCATTATTGGAATTGAACAAAGTAGTGCAATTACTTTCGGGTAAATTGATCAAGGATTTTGGGCTGCCGATGCCAGCTAATACTACTAACTCAGATTTAACTAACAGTGCCGAATACACAAGAGAAACATCATACGATCAAACGACACTTTTACAAAATATAGCTCAAGATGAGCCACGATTAAACATCGATCAGAAAAAAGTATTCACTGCATTACTATCAACAATTGATAACAATGAAGGGAAATTGTTTTTCCTTGATGCCCCAGGAGGTACAGGAAAAACATTTTTAATCAATCTGCTTTAAAAAAAAGTGAGATCTATCGGAAAAATTGCGTTAGCTGTTGCGTCATCCGGCGTTGCCGCTACGCTTTTGGAAGGAGGCCGAACCGCACACTCCACATTCAAGCTCCCGCTGAAAATCGCCACCGATGATAATAACAGCGTCTGTAGTGTTTCTAAACAGAGCAATACAGGAAAATTGATGCGTGACTGCTCATTAATAGTCTGGGACGAAGCTACCATGTCAAACAAGACGTCTGTGGAAGCACTGGATAGGACAATGCGCGATTTGCGCAACAAAAATTCACCTATGGGTGGATGTACAATTCTGTTCTCAGGAGATTTCCGTCAAATCCTACCAGTTGTGACTCGAGGAACACGTGCTGACGAAATAAATGCTTGCCTAAAAAGATCCAACCTTTGGCCACATATCAATAAATTAGAGCTTAAAACTAATATGAGGGTTTCGTCATCTTCACGTGAGAACAGGCTATTTCCAGAGATGCTGCTAAAAGTTGGCAATGGAGAGTTAACACAAAGTGAGGGAAGGATTGACCTAGAAAACCTTTGCGTTTTGATAGACAACATCCAAGAGTTAGTCAACAATGTCTATCCTGACATTGATAACATAAGTTATACGACAATATCTTGGTTTAAAGAAAGAGCGATTCTGTCACCAACTAACGAACAAGTAGATAAAGTAAATAACTTGATTCTTTCAAAGATTGATGCGCCGACGAAAATATACTACTCGGTCGATACTGTTCTCGATTTGGAAGAAGCTGTTCATTTTCCTACAGAATTTCTAAATTCTTTGAACCCGTCTGGACTCCCTCCTCACAAAATGGTGTTGAAAGTAGGTTGTCCTGTTATTTTATTAAGAAACCTGAATCCACCTAAACTTTGCAATGGCACGCGTTTGCTGGTAAAATCATTGAAAACTTTCATAATAGAGTGCACAATACTCACAGGATGTGGTACCGGAGAAGATGTATTGATTCTCCGAATCCCTCTGATACCATCGGATTTACCCTTCCAATTTAAACGTTTACAGTTTCCGGTAAAGACATCTTTTGCAATGACCATTAATAAATCGCAGGGTCAAACCTTCAACGTTGCAGGCTTAGATTTGAGCGTTGACTGTTTTTCACATGGACAACTGTATGTCGCTCTTTCAAGAGTGACCTCCAGAGAAAACATGTTTGTATTGTCTAATGACAAGAGAGCTGTGAACGTTGTTTATAAAGACATTCTGTAATATGTTGTAAAAATAAAATAAATAGTTAAAAATGTAAAAAGTAAATAAGTAAAAATGTAGTGTATGAATTTAGATATTCCAAAGATAGCAGGAAATCTTCATGGTATAGGGAAAGGGGGATTGTTTTACTCCAAATTTAACGCGTGCGGGCCACGGGCAGTAATGAATAAATCAAAACTACTGAATCGATTTTAATCACATAGGCTATATATTTTATACCCGTGCGAAGCCGAAGCGGGCCGCTATGTTTTTATATACAACGTTCAGTTTTTCTGTAGTGTATTTAGTATCAGCATTGCACCCGTGCGAAGCCGGGGCGGGTCGCTAGTTATCAATAAAAACAAGTGCAAGGCTATGTGGGATATTATCAATAAAAAAATTAAAAAACATACAAAAAACTAATGACATAAAACAATATTTTTTTTTAAACGTTGCCCCACACTAGGAATTTCTCCTGTATTGTGGGTGCGTTTACAAACATTTAAACTCACATACACAAACAGCCAGACCCGGAACAACTACTTGTAGGTCATACAAATATTTGTTCCATGCAGGAATCGAATCCGCGACACGCAGCGCAGCAGTCAATCCCTTAACCGCTGCGCCACCCGTGCCGTCAAATTTAATTGTATTAAAAAACACTTTTACAAAAAAAAAACAACCGACTTCCAAAAAAATAACACTACAAATTGAAAAATAACTTTAATTTCGGAAGTCGGTGTCGATAAACGAAAATGCGAAACCAAAGACACCGACTTCCGAAATTAAAGTTAATTTTCAATTTGTAGTGTTTTTTTTGGAAGTCGGTTGTTTTTTTTTTGTAAAAATGTTTTTATTTTTCACTTTTTAGTTGGTCAGTTTGTAATTTATCTAAGTTACAATAGCCTAATGTCAACTGTTCATCACCTTTTACCAAATATTGCTTTTCCCGATGCTGGGACGTTAATTGTTGAGGAGTTCTCCCGGTAAGAACCAGGAGTTTTCTCTCAACAATCACTCACCATACGCATTGTGACGAGCATAAATTGCTTAGCAACCATATTAAAGTAATCGAATCGCAACCCGTGAAATATTTGTCATTGAGTAGTTCCGATGGCCATCTGTGGTCTTCATCATCAGCTCCACTTTACCAAATGATGATTTCCGAGAGCAAATGCTCAAGTTACTTTAAAAAATACCCAAATCGCTATAGTTTTGCCTATAAAATTTGAGGGTTGCCCTCGATTTCCATGGGATCCTCTCATCAAATTCCAACTTGATGATAATGGGACCACCTCGAGAGTAGATACCCTTTCAAATAAAAAAATAACTTTTGGGATCGGTCCAGCCGTCTTCGAGTAATCGGTGAACATAGCTACTGTAAAGGAGTTCCCTTAACTGTCCTTCGTCTTCATCATCAGACCCCTAATGACAGTCACAACCCATCTAGGTGTAAAGTTCACATCAATACAAATTAATCAAGCCCAAACACAAGGTAACTGCTGTAAATCGTCTTTCGGCTCCATCATCAGATCGACTCCAGGCCTTCATTAAATTGTAATGCTTTAAAATACTTAATGAAAAAGTTAACAAACGCACTAGTCGCTCCTACGATTTTCGAATGTTCCCCTCGATTTCACTGGGATGCCATCATCAGATCCTGGTTTCCTTATCATGGGACCACCCTTGGCATATATCCTTTCCAAAAAAAAAGAAGAATAATCAAAATCGGTTCATAAACGACGAAGTTATCCGCGAACACACATAAAAAAAAACATATATACGGTCGAATTGAGAAACCTCCTCCTTTTTATTTGAAGTCGGTTAAAAAACCAACATCACCGACCCTGTGACTGACCCTCAAAAAATTTGTGACATGTTTAACGAATACTGTGTGAATTTGTATGAAATGCCGTTCGGCGTAAACGCTCTTAAAGAACTCAATAGTCTAACCAATATTCAAGAAGTCGCAATTTTTTTAGTTATGAGTAAAGCCTTTGACTTCGTTGATAATACGCTATTACTAAGCAAATTATATAAATATGGCATAAGGGGCCAAGCCAACGACTGGCTTAAGTCGTAACTAAATGATAGGCGTCGTGTGCAAATAATATCAAAAGTCCATGATTGAAACGAAGTAGAATATAAATCTAACTATAAAACTAACGCAGTTGGAATACCCCAAGGCAACGTGATAGGAGCGTTTTATTTGTGCTATATATCAATGACCTTCCCAATGCAACACGCCACGAAACAATCTTATGTGCTGATGATACGACACTACTAATAAAATGTAAGGACAAAAATAAGTTGGAACATGAAATTAATGAAGCAATGAAAGGCATAATAATTTGGTTTAATAACAAAAATTTAATAATCAATATAAATAAAACAAAAATAATTCAATTTCAAACTTATAAATCAAACTTAGTCTTAGTATAAAATATGACGACACTATCCTAGAGCAAGTAGTAAACACAAAATTCTTGGGCATAATAGTGGATCAAAACTGCAATTGGAAATCACACATCAATTACGTATGCGATAGCTAGACAAATTCGCAGTCGCTCCATGTAAAATACTGGTATTCAGCTGCATCCGGTTAGACTGGAAGCCGACCCCAACATAGTTGGGAAAAGGCTAAGCAGATGATGATAGCTAGACGAATTCGTATACGCAATTAAACGTCTTCGATCAACTGTGTCAAGAGCCGCAGCAGTCACTGCATATTACGGATACGTAGCGTCTGTGCTGTCATATATGGAATATTGTACAAATCCAAGATGACTTGTACTTAATTTTGACATTGATTTTAAGGTAACGACTACCTAATTATAATAATTCACATTGGACATATTTTTAATCATTAAATCTTATAATTAATTGTAGGTACTTAGTTATATAACTTAGTACCTACAATTAATGATAAGATTTATAAAATGACATTTGAATATTTGCACACCATATGTTATGGTAGAATATAGAACTTAAAAAATATTGACACCATACTATGTAAAACTACATTCTTACCAATAAATAAATTCTATTCTATTGTATTCTAAGAGAAGGTATTGTTAAATTACCCTTTCGACTAAAACTCCTCTGACATACATCACCTTTGTAAGGTATTTCACCAGTGTGTATTCGTAAATGATTAATAAATCAAACTTTTGATTAAAACTATGCTGACATACATCACACATTTATGGTTTTTCATCAGTGTGTATACTCATATGTTTTCTTAAACTTCCCTTTTGACTAAAACTCCTCTGACATACATCACACTCAAAAGGTTTTTCACCAGTGTGTATACGCATATGTGTTGTTAAAGTTCCCTTTTTACTAAAACTATGTTGACATACATCACACTTAAAAGGTTTTTCACCAGTGTGTATACTCATATGGTCTGTTAATTTGTCCTTTCGAATAAAACTATTTTGACATACATCACACTTATAAGGTTTTTCACCAGTGTGTATACGCATATGTGTTGTTAAATTTCCCTTTTTACTAAAACTACGTTGACATACATCACACTTGTAAGGTTTTTCACCTGTGTGTATACGCATATGCCTTGTTAAATGTCCGTTTTCACTAAAACTACGTTGACATACATCACACTTATAAGGTTTTTCACCAGTGTGTATACGTATATGTTTTGTTAAACTTCCCTTTCCACTAAAACTATGTTGACATACATCACACTTAAAAGGTTTTTCACCAGTGTGTATACTCATATGGTCTGTTAATTTGTCCGTTCGATTAAAATTATTTTGACATACATCACACTTATAAGGTTTTTCACCAGTGTGTATACGTATATGTTTTGTTAAATTTCCCTTTTCACTAAAACTCTTCCGACATACATCACACTCATAAAGTTTTTCACCAGTGTGTATACGCATATGTGTTGTTAAATGTCCTTTTTCACTAAAACTACGTTGACATACATCACACTTGTAAGGTTTTTCACCAGTGTGAATACGCATATGCTTTGTTAAACTTCCCTTTTGACTAAAACTCCTCCAACATACATCACACTCATAAGGTTTTTCACCAGTGTGTATACGCATATGTGTTGTTAAATGTCCGTTTTCACTAAAACTACGTTGACATACATCACACTTGTAAGGTTTTTCACCAGTGTGTATTCGCATATGTTTTGTTAAACTTCCCTTTTGACTAAAACTCCTCTGAAATACATCACACTCATAAGGTTTTTCGCCAGTGTGTATACGAATATGTTTTGTTAAAGCACTGTTTCGACTACATTGATCTACATCACACTTACGCTTGGACGTACATTTTTGAGTTGTCCGGATAACTTTCAAGTCTGAGTTTTCTTTGTTCGTTTTCTGGGCTGTTATTGCATCTTTTTGTTTTGTTCTTTGCGTGTCTAGTATTGGTTTCTTCGCAACGGTCGCCCCTGTGATAACAAAACTGGTAAGTAAAATATTGGAAGAAGATTGACATGCAAACGAATCAAAATAATAGCACGCAGCGTGTTTTGCGTCTACAAATCTGTTTGTAGACGCAAAACACGCTGTTTAATGCGCAATAGGTCCGCTGGCCAGCAAAATAAAGCTTTGACGCTAGTTTGTGATAAGTATGCGGATATTGCGGAGGGCGAAGGCCTAGGATTAGAAAAGAGAAATGAACTCACGGATAGCTAGTAGCGCACTGACGTTTATTTTTACAAGTCAAGATGACATAAATAAAAACCATAGATCAAACATAAACTATACAACATTCCTTCCCCTAGCTTGACAAAATAAACATAAATCAAAAACTCTAATAAAAACGCTTATAGTCTACTCTAGGCACAGCTCGCAGTATTTTTCCATCAACCGTTTGTCTTGATTCCACAGAAGTATCACCATGAGTCGCATCTGCTGCATCATAGAATACTTCGTCTTCTCTATTTCCCTCCCCTCCAGTGTCCGACGCACTACCATCCCCTGGAGGTGCCGGGTTCGGTTCCGACTGTTCCGAAGTTCCTTGTAGATCCTCAAATTCAATAGGACATTCACTCGGCCCGTGAATATTTCTTGCTGTGCCGTGGAATGCTAATAATTGATTCTTGTGTTTTTTAACCTTCAGTAAAGTATTGCAATCCTGTACAATATAAACAATTTTTCCTATTTTTTTAATTATTACGCCTCTATTCCAAGTCCCTTGTTTATTAGTGCTGTTTTTTTATACAATACATTGTCTCCTTGTTTAAAGTATTTAATAATTTTGTCACTTTTCTCTTTAGACTGCAAACACTGTTTGTTTTCGACGTTTTGGTTTTGGGTGAGAGTGATAGACGCCGGTGAAATTAAATCTAACCGTGATCTCAACTTATGACCGAATACCAACTGGGCAGGTGAACAGCCCGTTGCAGAATGTATGGAATTTCTATAATCAAATAGATATTTTAGCAAGTTATTGTTTAATCCCGTAACATTACTACTACTTAAAATACATGATTTGATTCCTTTTTTAACCACCTTCACATAGCTTTCCGCCTGCCCGTTACTAGCGGGATGATAAGCCGGCGACGTCACATGCGAAATACCATTTGAAACACAAAAAGTCCTAAATTCTGAGGAAGTAAACTGTGTGCCATTGTCACTGACTATAGTATAGTATGCGGTAAGCCAAATCGTGCCATGTATTCATACATTTCATTAATCACCGATAAGGATGACGTAATCGTTCCCATATCGTAAGCTTCTACCCACTTCGAGTACGCATCCACAATCACCAAATAGGAACGGTTATGTATGGGGTCGAGAAAATCTATGTGAATACGATAGAAAGCTTGCGGTGGTTGTGGCCACAGCGCTGGCGGCGCACGCGCTGGTAGCTGTCTCAACTGTAAACAAACCTTACAGTCTGCAATCATTTTCTCTACAGCGTTATCAATTCCTGGAAACCAAAATCTACTTCGCGCTTCCGCTTTCGTTTTCACTACACCCAAATGTGACTTATGTAGCTCAAATAATAATTTTGTCCGAAGAGTCTCTGGAATAACCACCTTGTGCCCTCGCATAATAAAAGACGACAACTGATTTTGACATAAAAAATAAGGTTTAATTAATATATCTGATAGTCGCTTAGGCCAGCCTTTTACAATATATTTTAAAACTTTAATTAAGACCGGATCTTTCTGAGTTTCATCACGAATTTCACTAAGTGTAACGGGAAAACTACCATCGGTAACAAAATTAACATATTAAGATGCGCGATCTTCTACAGGGACTAAACTATCGTCGGCCCTGTAGCCACACCCCCCACTAGCCGCCGTTGACTCACTGTCAGGCAGACTGGCGCGCGATAAAAAATCTGCGCTGTTGTCGGCGCTGCGTATGTATTCGATGGTGTAATTGTAACCACTCAGGAATATTGCGTAACGCTGCAACCTATTTGCCGAGACCTCTGGAATACCCCTATATGGACCAAATATAGATAAAAGGGGCTTATGGTCGGTACGGAGCACAAACGGAACTGATCTTCCATATAAATACTGGTGAAAACGACGCACTCCGTAAATAATAGCTGTGGCCTCTTTTTGTAACTGAGAATACCGCTTCTCTGCTGCATTCAGTGTACGTGAAGCGAACGATACAGGGCGCTCCACTCTGTCTGACCCTATCTGTGACAAGATAGCTCCTAAGCCGCTGGGCGAAGCGTCCACCGTCAAAATTATTTGAGCATTTTGATCAAAATGAGCAAGAACCTGATTTGAGGCTAAACATTTCTTAATTGCTTTGAATGCATTATCTTGTATCACGCCCCATTTCCATGTATTGCCCTTGTGCAACAATGAATAGAGCGGGCTCAAAATGGATGATGCGTTAGGGACAAAGCTCCTATAATAATTGACTAATCCCAAAAACGATTGTAACTTATTCACATTCTCTGGTGTAGATGCTTGGACTATAGCTTTGACCTTTTCATTTGATTTCCTTAATCCATTCTTATCTATAGTATAACCTAAATATTCTATTTGGTTCTCGAAGAACACGCACTTATCTTTACGAAGTGTTAATCCTGCGTCTTGTAGTCGTTGCAAAACCGCACATAATCTGTCTAAGTGTTGCTCTTTAGTTGCCCCTGTAATACAGATGTCGTCAAGGAAACACATAACAGCGTCCAATCCCGACAGTAAACACTCCATAGCCCGCTAAAAAATAGCAGGAGCACTAGCAAGACCAAAAACTAATCTTGTATAAACAAATAAACCGCGGTGAGTATTGATACAAGTTATGTTCTGAGACGTCTCATCTAACACAAATTGTGAGTAAGCTTGCGTTAAATCCAACTTGCTAAACTGTTGACCCCCGTGTAATTTTGTAAAAAAGTTCTTGAGCAGTCGGTAACGGATACTGTTCCGACGACCAGCTGTTTGTTTACGCTTACAGAGTAATCAACACACAACCTGATTGAACCATCGCGCTTTAATATAGGGACAATTGGTGAGGCGTATTCTGAAAATTGAACTGCTTTTAACACACCTATACCTACCAAACGATCAATCTCACCGTTTATTTGATCTCTAAGTGCAAAAGCTATAGGACGAGCTTTAAAAAAAATTGGCTTTGCGTTTTCTTTCAACTGTAACGATACTTTATATTTTGTAAATAAGCCTAATTTATCTGAGTAAACAGATGGAAACTGTAATTTTAACTGTTCAGTAATTTGAGTTGTTTTACAATAATTGATTTGCAAGATTTGTAATCCAAACAAACTAATAAAATCTCGCCCTAAAATTGGGGGACCACCATCGCGAATCACTCTAACATTAACATCCTGTGTCTTGTCCAAATAACTAGTAGGCAAATTGCACTATTCCTAAACACTGAATAACACACCCCGTATATGTAAACAATTGATCCGTCGTTGGTGATAATGGCAACAATTTAAAATATTTTTTGTATACTTTTTCTGAAATCGCTGTGACTGCCGATCCGGTATCTACTTCGAACTTTAGCTTAATACTTTGAATCGATACTACTAAAGTCATAGGTTCACCTCTTGATGAACATATTTTTTTTATCTTACCGTCATCGTCACTCTCACCCGACCCGCCAGTTCCTACGTAATTCATCTTTTTGCACATTCGGCGTAGGTGGCCTTTTACATTACATTTCTTGCATGTATAGCTTGCAAACCGACATTGAGATGTTTTGTGGTTCTTGTAGCCGCAAACTGAACACTTTTCAATGTGAACACTCGATTCCTTTGAAATGGTTTCGATCTTGAACAACGGCTCACTCGACGGCGGCGCCTGTACCGCTGCCGACGACGAAGCTGCTGCTCCCTTGCGTGCGCTGTGCACGCTCTCCGCCAACTCCACTGCTTTAGCCAGTGTGGTATCTTGAAGTTCACGCGCGAAAAGCTTATCTTTCTCAGGTCCCGGCCGCATACCCATAACAAATCGGTCGCGCAGCGCCTCTTCTACATTCAGAAATCCGCAATGCGTGGTCAGACCGCGAAGCCTAGCAGCCCACTGCGAAAATGTTTTATTCCAGACCTTGAGTAGCAGCATTAAAATTATACCGCTCGCCAAAACCGCATTTTTGGCGTGAAGTGATTATCCAGAAGAGTGAGAATATCTTCGAAAGGCACCTGCGAAATTTCCTTTGGCAAAGCCAAATCGGCCGCAAGCTTGAATGTGCCGTCGGCGAGTGCGCTCAGCAATATTGCCCGTCGTTTAATACCTATTGGGTCCTTCGCACTGTCTACATCGTTTGCGATGTACCATTGCAAAATCCTCTGCTTCAAATTTTCCCATGTCTGGTTGACATGGTCAAAACTTGACAAAATACCGAAATGAGCCATTTTTTTATTATTTTGTCGTGGGTCCTCGTCGCCAATGATAAGTATGCGGATATTGCGGAGGGCGAAGGCCCAGGATTAGAAAAGAGAAATGAATTCACGGATAGCTAGTAGCGCACTGACGTTTATTTTTACAAGTCAAGATGACATAAATAAAAACCATAGATTAAACATAAACTATACAACACATTTGCACGTGGAGGAGCAAATTGACTAGCGCTACATCGAAGTGTTGAGATGTTTGTATGACGCTGCAACGATGACTGTCCAGATTAGAGATGTGCCGTTGCCGGCAGTATTGCCTGAAGTGGGAATATCGGTGGCAATATTGCCGGGAGTGGAAATATTTGGGAATATTGCTTAATTATAAGTCAAATTAACTACGGAAACTATGTACTTACACGAATTTATGTTTTTTTTTTTTATTTACTATGTTTGCGAATAGATCCTTCTAAGCCCAAGGTGCCTCAGTGAGTGACTCGTTCTTTTGTCAGCCGGGCATTTAGACGGGTTGTTAAATGTTATTGCTAAAACTAAACATGTTAAATGCAGCAAAACAAACAGCATAAATGTTTAATTTTACTGATAACAACCCGACGACGTGTTTTGGCACTGTCTTTGTAATTCAATAAGCCGCCTTTATCAATGTCGCCGCTCGCCATTCAGCGCGGCGGGCGGCGCGGGCGCTGGGCGGCCGGCTCGCTCGACTTCGTGAACTCTCGGAGACGCTCGGCCGGCATCGTGCGCATTGAGTTTGGGCAATACTACTACGAGTAGCGATGGGTTCGTGGAAACTGTCCATACGGTCGGGTCTAAGATCTTCAAGACCCGTACGAATTCAAAAAAGAAGCTCTCTGATCCTACTTTGCGGCTCATGAAGGAGAGGTGCGATATGATCCTGCAGTCTACGGATGATGCGCTTAATTACCGGCAACTCAATAGACGGATCTCTAAGGCCTTGAAAAGCGATCTTCGCCGTTTTAATACAGATCGTATTAAGGACGCGATAGAGCGAAATAAAGGCTCCAAGGTCTTTGCTAGAGATCTGTCTATTGGGCAGAGCCAGCTTACGAGACTGAAGACCGATGATGGCAGGATCGTATCCGACAAACCTGAGCTGTTGAGAGAGATCGAGAGGTTCTATGGACAGTTATACACGTCAACAAATAACCCCGCTATGAATCTGGCAAACGACCCAAGAGCTACATTGACCCGGCACTATACCGAAGACATCCCGGACGTCAGCCTGTACGAGATTAGGATGGCTCTGAAGCAGCTCAAAAACAACAAGGCACCGGGTGATGACGGAATTACGGCCGAGTTGCTGAAGGCCGGCGGAAAACCCGTTCTGAAGGCCCTTCAGAAGCTGTTTGGTTCCGTCATACTCGAGGGCAAAACACCACAGGCATGGAACAGGGGTGTGGTGATACTTTCCTTTAAGAAGGGCGATAATGCCCTCCTTAAGAATTATAGGCCCATCTCACTCCTGAGCCATGTCTACAAGCTGTTTTCGAGAGTCATCACGAACCGTCTCGCGCGCAGGTTTGACGACTTCCAGCCTCCCGAACAAGCCGGATTCCGTAAAGGCTTTAGCACCGTAGACCACATACATACGCTGCGACAGGTTATACAGAAGACCGAAGAGTATAACCTGCCTCTCTGCTTAGCGTTTGTGGACTACGAGAAAGCCTTTGATTCGATCGAGACATGGGCTGTGCTGCAGTCTCTTCAACGGTGCCAGATCGACTATCGGTACATCGAAGTGCTGAAGTGTCTGTACGAAAACGCCACTATGTCAGTCAGACTCCAGGATCAGGCCTCGAAACCTATCCTTCTGCAGCGAGGTGTGAGACAGGGAGACGTTATCTCTCCGAAACTGTTCACCGCTGCACTGGAGGATGTCTTCCAAGGTTCTGGACTGGAAAGGGGCTGGCATCAACATCAATGGCGAGTACATAACTCACCTTCGGTTTGCCGACGACATCGTAGTCATGGCTGAGACTATGGAGGACCTCAGTACAATGCTCGATGACCTCAGTAGAGCCTCCGAAAGAGTGGGTCTTAAAATGAACATGGACAAAACGAAGGTCATGTCAAATGCCCATGTAACACCCACTCTCATAAAAATCGGAGACGCTACACTCGAAGTCGTGGACGAGTACGTTTACCTAGGACAAACCGTCCAGTTAGGTAGGTCTAACTTCGAGAAAGAGGTAAATCGACGAATCCGACTCGGCTGGGCAGCGTTCGGGAAGCTACGCAATATCTTCTCGTCCCACATACCGCAGTGTCTCAAGACGAAAGACTTTGACCAGTGTGTGTCGCCAGTGATGACTTATGGAACGGAAACGTGGTCGCTCACAATGGGCCTTATAAGAAGGCTAAAAGTCACCCAAAGGGCAATGGAGAGGGCTATGCTTGGAGTCTCCCTGCGTGATCGAATCAGGAATGAGGAGATCCGCAGGAGAATCAAGGTAACCGACATAGCCCGAAGAATTGCCAAACTTAAGTGGCAGTGGGCAGGGCACATTGCTCGCAGAACAGATGGCCGATGGGGCCGAAAGGTTCTGGAGTGGCGACCGCGTACCGGAAGACGTAGCGTTGGAAGGCCTCCCACAAGGTGGACCGATGACCTTGTGAAGGCCGCAGGAACCCGTTGGATGCGGGAAGCACAGGACCGGTCGAAGTGGAGGTGCTTGGGGGAGGCCTATGTCCAGCAGTGGACGTCTTTCGGCTGAAATGATGATGATGATGACTACGAGTACTATTCCGCGCTACTATTTTGATTTTAAACAGGTTTCGAATTTATTGTCAATTAATTTTTTTTTTTAATTCGGATTATTTTATGCTTATTTTTCTATGCTGATATTTTTATTTTAATCTATTAATGATATAGATTAACGAGTTTAAGGGAACGCCCTCTGTTATTTAACATACTGTATGTTAATGCCATTCAGGTGTATACCAAGTTATCAAACTCAACTAAGGAACTTCCCATCCAAGAAAAAGCTGACAAGATGGTTATTGGATAATTGTTTTTATGACATTGGTGAATATATGGAATATTGTAAAAATCCAAGTTGACATGTACTTAATTTTGACATTGATTTTAAAGTAACGATTATCTAAAAAAATATTACCATTCGAAATCAAAATGTTTTTATTTTTTTTTATCTTAAAATATTCACTAAAATGTTAAATTGATACGACTATCTAAAAAAAAAAAAAAATAATTCATATTGGACATATTTTTAATCATTAAATCTTATAATTAATTGTAGGTACTTAGTTATATAAAATGACATTTGAATATTTGCTCACCATATGTTACGGTAGAGTATAGAACTTAAAAAATATAGAACTTTAAAAATATTAACACTGTAAAACTACATTCTTACAAATAAATAAATTCTATTATATTCTAAGAGAACGTATTGTTAAATTACCCTTTCGACTAAAACTCCTCTGACATACATTACCTTATTCACCAGTGTATATTCGTAAATGATTAATAAATCAAACTTTTGATTAAAACTATGCTGACATACATCATACATTTATGGTTTTTCATCAGTGTGTATACTCATATGTTTAGTTAAACTTCCCTTTTTACTTAAACTCCTCCGACATACATCACACTTAGAAGGTTTGCACCAGTGTGTATACGCATGTGTTTTGTTAAACTTCCCTTTTCACTAAAACTATGATGACATACATCACACTTGTAAGGTTTTTCACCAGTGTGTATACGCATATGTTTTGTTAATACGTCCTTTCGATTAAAACTATGTTGACATATATCACACTTAAAAGGTTTTTCACCAGTGTGTATACTCATATGTTTTGTTAATGTGTTCTTTTTATTAAAACTATTTTGACATACATCACACTTATAAGGTTTTGCACCAGTGTGTATAAGAGTATGCCTTGTAAAATTTCCGTTATGAGTAAAACTACGTTGACATATATCACACTTATAAGGTTTTTCACCAGTGTGTATACGCATATGATTTGTTAAAATTCCCTTTTTACTAAAAGTCCTCTGACAAACATCACACTTAAAAGGTTTTTCACCAGTGTGTATACGCATAATGTATTGTAACATTTCCGCTATCAACAAAACTACGTTGACATACATCACATTTGTAAGGTTTTTCACCAGTGTGTATACGCATATGCCTTGTTACATGTCCAATTTCACTAAAATTACGTTGACATACATTACACTTAAAAGGGTTTTCACCAGTGTGTATACGCATATGTTTTGTTAAGCTTCTCTTTTCACTATAACTCCTCTGACATACATCACACTCATAAGGTTTTTCGCCAGTGTGTATACGAATATGTTTTGTTAAAGTACTGTTTCGACTAAAACTACATGGATCTACATCACACTTACGCTTGGACGTACGTTTTTGAGTTGTCTGGATAACTTTCAAGTCTGAGTTTTCTTTGTTCGTTTTCTGGGCTGTTATTGCATCTTCTTGTTTTGTTCTTTGTGTGTCTAGTATTGGTTTCTTCGCAACGGTCGCACCTGTGATAACAAAACTGGTAAGTACAATGTTGGAAGAAGATTGACATGCACACGAATCAAAATAATAGCACTTTGCATAATTCACACTAGGACCTAAAAAGAGGAATTTCTGGTGACATTGAATAAAACACTTAATCATCAGAGACCATTTAATTTTTTCCACTTAATCATCATCACTTAATCACGTCGACGTATGGTCTGTTCCAAAACTAGGTATTCGTCAAATTTAAATAATTTCTGATCAAGAGAATGATTAACACATTCCATCAACATTTAGAAGGTTCCAACTTTATATCACCATTTTTTACAACAACAATTCTTCTAAAATAGCATTTTAATTATGTTATTCAAGTAATAATTATGATTTCGTAATATTATACAACGTGGCGCTTGAATGGTGACATTAATTTAACATACATATACGTTTTCACATTTTCATTTCATGAAGCAATTATACAGGGTGTTTGGTGCATCGTTTGCCAAATGGAATTGGCCGAAAGGAGAGGTCATTTGCTATCTCTTAAGGCCCAGTAACTCATTCCTTATTACACCGGTTTTTTTATTATGACTTTTTAATTTTTATTTAGAAAAATACAAGAACTCTGCATTTAAATTTAAATTAAAAAAAAAGTTATGAGTATAGCCTTCAAATTTCATTTCAATTCTTATGTTTATTTTTTTATGGTTCTATGAAATACAAAATTACTTGCTAATAACATCTAGTTCCTTTTTAATAACCCACAAAGTTTTTGAAAAAAGGAAAAATATACTTAACACTCAACTTTAAATTGCAGTAAAAAAAAACTAAAAGCGATCGGGATCTTCGAATTCTTTTAAAAAGTTATCTAGTTTGTCCCCTTTCCAACGGTGTGCAATATACCAAAAACACTTTTGATAACTTCAGTAATTCGCTAAATGTGTAATCGAGACACATCAGGCTGATATTCGATATTACGGTAAGAACACTAGTTTTCACATAAATAACATTCTTTAAGTAGGTGGATAGTGTTATCTCACTCTTACGCAGTCTCTTATCTCTTTCTGGGGTTCTAACTTTCCTCGAACTTGAAATAAAAAATAAACTTTTATTTAATAGGTACCTAATTAAAAATTTTATTCAAATTGTCCTCCACTATTGCATACACACGCGCGAAATATTCGTCTTATCTCGACTGTAGTAGTGTGTAAACGTATTTCTGCTTTGATAGTGATGAAAGCCGCCTCAATGCGTTGGACTAAATCATCCCTAGTCTTAACTTCCGTGGCGTAAACAAGTTCTTTGGGCCGTCCCCAGACTCAAAAATCTAACGGAGGCAGGTCTGGGGAACGTGGAGGCCAAGGAATAGGGCCATCCCTCCCAATCCATGAGTCTGGGAATGCAACATGCAAGTACTCCCTGAGGGGTAATCTCCAATGAGCGGGACAACCGTCTTGATGAAAAACAGAAGGCAGGTCTTCACTGAAAATTGGTAGCCGAGCTAATATTAGGGTAAGTCTGTTTGTAGAAATTCTTTAAAAAAAGTTCGGATCATCCACGTCCGAGTGTAATAAAAAACGACAAAACTGGACACGGTTATCATAGTCTTGATTCTCGAGACCTACAACAAACAAAATACGCGTAAGAATGCATTAC
This sequence comes from Mesoligia furuncula, assembly GCA_916614155.1. Lineage (NCBI taxonomy): Eukaryota > Metazoa > Arthropoda > Insecta > Lepidoptera > Noctuidae > Mesoligia > Mesoligia furuncula. Next base: position 17,166,235 of record OU744817.1, on the reverse strand, counting down.
TTTCTCCCAAGGGGCATTTAAAAAAAAATATTTGTATAAAGTACTATCCGTGCGGGATAACATGACGTCTGGCAGAGTGACGTCAATGCCGTTACCTAGAACATCGGTGAGGTACGCAATAGACCTAAAGGGGTTTGCATTCCATATTAGCGCGTACGGTTGTAAGTCACTATCAAAGCAGAAATACGTTTACACACCACTACAGTCGAGATAAAACGAATATTTCGCGCGTGTGTACGCAATAGTGGAGGACAATTTGAACAAAATTTATAATTAGGTACTTATTAAATAAAAGTTTATTTTTTATTTCAAGTTCGAGGAAAGTTAGAACCCTAATAAAAAAATCGATTTAAAAAATAAAAAAACCCGACTGCGAAACTGAAAAGCTACAAACAAGCCCATTTTAAATCAAATAAAAGTTGGAAGCAGGCGGGACCCATTTGAATTTGAAAATATGATAAAAATGGTATGGGTCCCGCCTGCTTCCAACTTTTATTTAATTTAAAATGGGCTTGTTTGTAGCTTTTCAGTTTCGCAGTCGGGTTTTTTTATTTTTTAAATTATTTTTTTTAATTCCAGCTTTTTAGTTTACAAATGTGAAAGATTTTGCAAACGATTTAGTTCTTGGTAATTACTTGTTTTTTACGTTTTGTCACTTCGAATTACTTTTAACCATATAAGTTATATATATTTTTGTAATCACCTTTTAAAACCCTTTATTTCGATATCCCACTCGATAGGTTTCGAGAAAAAAAATTTTTTTTTGAAGACATATTGCGCCATAAATCGGCCATTTTAATTTTTTTTTCAATTTTGATATACTCAGTGTCACTCTCACAATTAAGACGAATCTAACGGCACCTCTCAAGCTGAAATTGATCAAGCCGTTTAGGCTACAGAGCGTGCCAAAGAAATATACATACATACATACATACATACATACACTCGAAAAACATAACCCTCCTTCTGACGCAGTCGGGTAAAAAGAGATGAGACTGCGTAAGAGTGAGATAACACTATCCACCTACTTAAAGAATGTTATTTATGTGAAAACTAGTGTTATAATAATATAATAATAATTTATTGGCATAAAAATGTGTACAAACAAAGTGAAGCCCTGACTCCTGCGCTAGATAACAACACCTGTGTTACAGGAGCCAGTGTCTCCTGCCAATCAGTAGGTTCTGGATTTTATGCATTACATTATACATGGTTTGTATTTACGACAAACAAAATTAAAATTAAAATAGCTGATTATGTTACATTATTAAAGATAATTATTAAATTTAAATTAAATTATTAAGTGAGTGATTAAAAAAGTTATTAAATACATGATAAAAAGCATCTAATAAAAAATATGCAACTGGTTTAATAGATCATCCTTAAACATGTGTTGAGTGTGTGTGTGAAGAGTAGAGTGTGTGTTTAATGTGTTGGTGTGTGGAGTATAGTGGTGTGTGAATGGAGGTTAATGAGGGGGTGTGTACATGGGTGATGTGTGATCTTGTTGAACTTGAGTAAATATATACCTATATTAAAATGGATTCTGTTTCACTGTATTCCTGTGTCAGTAGCCATGACTTAGTTTTAGTTTTAGCTTCTCTTAATGTAAGAGAATTAATATTTAGAGCACTGTTTGTTTTATTATAAATGTGACTTGGTAAATACATGCGCTGCCTTCAAGCAGCTGCAGTATCAAATTTAACTGTTGGGCAAACGTTCCTTATAGTACGCTTACCTAAAACTTCCATGTTTAAGGGTGTGACTTGATGCTGTTTGGTAACTATATGTAAAACATACATTTGCCTTACTGTGAGTACTTGACACTTGGCATATAAAATTGCGGTGGGGAATCTAAAAGGCCTAAAAGTCATTACTTTGAGCACAGATCTTTGGACCCTTTCCAGTCGAATCATGTGCGATTTGCATGCCCCACTGATGTGTATGTGTATCTATGTCTGCGTGCCTGCACCATTACCATTATGTTGTGTCGCTATCCAGTAATAAACTAGCATCCAATAGCAACGGTGGTTTTATTCGGTAGCTGACAGATCACTGGCGACGAGTTACCCACGTTTACAAAAATAAAAAATAAAGTTCGTGCAAAATGACAATTATCATCGGAAATCTATCAATTTTCGATCACGACGCCCAAGAGTGGCCTATAATTTAAAGGTCGGCTACAACAGTACATCTAATTGAACAGTGTTAAAACCGAAAATAAAAGTGCTCTGTTACTGACGCATCTTTCGGACAACAGCTACCGCCTTGCAAGGAACTTACTTCACCCTGATATACTCGAGGAAGTTAAGTTCGAGGATCTAGTTGAAAAATTAGACAAGCATATCACGCCGAAGCGTTGTGTTTTTGCTGATAGAGAGAAGTTTTACGAGGCGAGGAGATCTGATGGCGAGAGCGTCGAAGAATGGGCGGCTCGTGTGAGAGGTTTGGCAGTTAACTGTGAGTTTGGCGAAGCATTGGATATACTGCTGCGAGATCGCTTCATACTCGGGCTTGCTCCGTGTCGGGAACGTGACCGGTTGTTTGAAGAGGATGCCAGCAAACTCACTTTTGCTAAGGCATTGGAGGTAGCTCAACAGGCTGCGTATGCGCGATTGGCTCGATCCAAGGCCGCAGCAGTAATTGACACCGAGGCGACAACCGTCAAGGCCACGCAGATCAAGGAGGAACATGTGTACCGGCTGAGCGGGCAGCGCGGGCAGCGCGCGCACGGCGAGCCTGCCGCGGCCACCCGCAGCTCGAACAATAGTTCCGAGGAAAATCGTCGGTGTACAGTGTGCGGTCTCAGAAACCACGACGCTGAAAAGTGTCGTTTTAAAAACTATCGGTGCCAAGTGTGTGGTGTGAAAGGCCATCTAAAGAAAATATGTAGTGCTAAAAAGGGTGAATCACGTTTACATTGTCTGAACACGGAGGAAACAAATTCGCAGCAAAGTGACTGCGAGGAATGTGAGCTATTTAACGTAAGGTATGTTAGTAACTCGCCTATAATAATAAAGGTGTTGATTGATGCTGTAGGATTAGATATGGAGTTGGATTCGGGGTCGGGGGCTAGTGTAATTTCCGAAACGCTTTACAATAAATATTTTAGTGATCGTCTGTGTGGTGCCGGACTTAAAGAATACCACAACCCCTTACTTCCCGTGGGTGTCGTAAAAGGCGACTAAGGATCGTACCGGAGAATGGGCAGCAGCGTTCTCTATGTATTCAACCATCATACCATACTGCGATCGCCAACCCGCCTGCCAAGCGTGGCGATTATGGCAAACCCTCCCAAAATTGGGGGAGTCCTATGTCCAGCAGTGGACGTCTATCGTCTGAAACGACGATCGTATTCTGATAAAATCTAACCAAAAAATGTGTCTTTACAACGGTCACAAAATGACGCCATTGGGATATTTTCAAGGTCAAATTACGTACTTAAATAATACCCATGACATTAAGTCAAAGTCAAAACGTTTATTGCGAACTAAGTGTATAATGTTGGTGTTATGTTTTGTTAGTACTTATGACTTAGCAGCCTTTTACAAGCATTGCAATTATCATTCGCCTGCCCTTATCATAAATTAGCATGAATAAAAAAAAAATAATAATAATAATAAAATAATAATAATAGTAATAATATAATAATATATAATAAATAAAATAAAAAAATATATAATAATAAATAATAATATATATTAATATTTAATTATTTTCCTCAATATTAGTACAATTAAATTGAGAAATTATAGTTATGTCAAAAATGGAAGGCCAATAATAATTAATTTAATACAATTATTCAGCAATATTAATGTCATCCTTTTCAGGTAGGTAGTACAAATTATAATTATAATTTTATATGAAGTTAAATAGGTTAGACTAAATATCATTGTTTGTATAGGACAGATCGCCAATTTTGTACAGACGCCAGCACATCAACGTAAACTGTATACATATCTATAACTACGACGCGGCGTATAGTGTTAGAAAGAAAGTATCCTTGGTATGATTGGTGGAGTTTTCAACGTTTCAAAAATTGCCCAATGGTAGCACGTACTAATAATTGGAAGCCAATTACCATGTCTCACTAGGAATAAGCCACACCCACGCGCCCCTGCGCGTCCGCCACCGCTCCCGAGTTTCCCCGAACCTTCACGAAGTTAAACGAATGTCACATCACATCGTTCATTTGACATTTATATTTTATTCAGTACGTTACTTGGAGTCGTGCTGAGTGCCGCCAGGCGGGATCTCTAGTCCTCAGACATTTGTGACTGTGCGTTTTAATTATTTTTTATCAAAGTTTAGTTAAATATCAAAATCAAGAATGCCGCCTCAGTTAACGCAAATTGTTAGGGAGCGCATCATAGCCCTTCGATTGAGTGGATGTGATGTGATTGATATTTGTCGGCAGACGGGCATAACGGTGAGTAATATTTTTTGTAGTTATAAATTTTAAATAATAATAAACAAAGGTTGTATTGTTAAAAATGTGTCAATGGTGTTTTTCTATAGAATTTTCGAATTAATAGAAGGGATAGATCTATATTTATGGATAGGTATATCTTCTTTGTGTTCTTTCATAATGGGTGCGCGCTGTTTCGTGAAAGCTTAAATTAAGAGTTATACCTCCGTAAGCATAATTCGATGAACTATTGTTTTTGATTCCATTTAGGGCTGATTTTTCCAACGTCAGTTAATTTTTTAGCCAGCCAATTTATTACTATCGGAGGAATAATTTTGAATTTTTGACAATTCTTCCAAACAAAAACTGTCAGATGTCAATTTTATTCCAATACTTAGTAAAAAATATCTGTCGATTGAAAAATCAGCCCAATAAGTTAGAATAGTGTAAAAATGATAGAATAGTAATATCGTTTTAATTATTAGTTTTCGTATTAGTTTCTAACAGGAATTTTTGAGAATTTTAATGTGAAGAAAAATTATAGGCAGAATAATTACGTAACTTGAAAACGTGATTCTTTCTTTATATGAATATTTGCGTGATTTTAGTGTCAAATGAGAGGATTATGTTTAAAACTGATATTCCCGTTTGAACTATCTAAATCGGTCCACGGGTTCTAGAGATAGAAAGAATTATGTCCTATAATGAAAACATGCCAAAGTTCGATTTTAGTAAGTTAATGTTCTAGAAAGTTTTTATTGTATAGAGATAGGATAAATGTTGATACGTAATACGAAAGATACGAAAGAACATAAAAACAGGGCTTTTAAGTGTCAGACCCACGAGAAAATTACATGTAAAAATGGCTTAAAATCAAGGGTCTCTTTGCCTATAGTAATTGAGTAATAATGGGCAAATAAACTACAGCTATTTGTTTCGTTCCAGAAAAAAACAGTTTACTTCTGGCTTCGGCAGTGGGAAGAAAGCGGAAGCATAGAACCGCCAGCTCTACGCGAGAGCCACGCGGCTGCAGACGAGACGATGTGGAGTAACCTCAACTTCGTACAGCGTGAGTAACTAGTAATGACACTTACCTATTACATTAACTTATATCATCACAGTTAACATAAAACATGGTTTTCCTAAAAAGTGAATAACAAAATTGATTAAAAAATTAAATTTAAAATTTAAAAAACCCCCGTCACAAAAAAATAATAAAATTAAATGTAAGTAATTGGAAAAGGAAAAAATAATAAAATTAAATGTAAGTAATTGGAAAAGGATCAAATAATTTAAATTATTATTATTATTATTATTATTTTTGTGTCGGGGGTTTTTTTAAATTTTAATTTAATTTTTTATTTTATGCTTTTTGTAGGGACTCCTTAATTTTTGTATTTCATTTCTTTTATTTTCTTGCGTTTTAAAATTCAGGTAATTTGGTGTTTAATCAGGTTTTATATCCGTCAAAAAATAATTATTAATTTATAGTTGAAGAATAATTTTGACTAAACAGACTTTTTTGTTTTATTATATCCTTTTTCTAGTTCTTCCTTTAGTTATTCAACTTTCGTATAAGTATTAGCTATTAGATAATCTTAGGTATTTCAGATCTAGTTTATAAAATGGGACTGCAACACTATCTGATGTAGAAATACCTACGCTTTTTAAGTAGGATAATTCCATTCCTAATAAAGATAGTCAAACTCAGTGGTTGTATCACTTATTATATTACTCTATTAGATAAAAATATCTTCAGTCCTTTACAACCATATTTTACAACCCACCTCAACAAAGGTGGAAGTTCTCAATTCGACAGATTATTTGTGTATGTTTGTTTATATTTGGAAGAATAATTTTTAACCGTTCCATACTCATTTAAAGTTTATTCAAACTTCTTTCAAATTAATATTATTTCAAGTTAAACAAATATCAACTTTATTGTAATGGCAATTAAGTTGATTTCAGAGTGACTAGCACTATTGAAAAAGTTAAAGTTGTAGCGTAAACTGAACTTTCTTGTGTACGATTCAAAGTTATTTTTCTGTAAAGTCATTTTTGTTTACGATTTTTGACAAATTAATCGCGAATGCAGATTAGTTAAGTTAGCCCCTAATTTCTCATAACAAAGAATCCTATGTAAGTATTGAAAATGACAAAATTTTCTTTGTTTTAGATATCAATGGACACAGTCAGGAGACGCCGGATTGCCGGATTGAAATGCCGCCGCCCTGCTAAGAAGATTCAAATGGGATTATTTGAATCTTCTAAGGTGCATAAGGAAGCAAGAGTAAGTTTTTGCCTAGAGTTTAATAATTTTGACTGGGCAAACAATATCGTAATTTTTGTGGATGAAAAAAGCTTTCGTTCGGATATGGACGGAAGAAAAATATTATGGCGCAATAGCAATGAGCGCTATAATCCATAACGTAATTATTTTATTTACTTATTAAAGTAAAGGTTCCAACCACTATTTCTCAAACGCTTATTCTTCCATTGCTCGATTTGGAAAAGACGCCAGACATGTCGTTCGTTGATGTTGTGTCATAATAAACTATATTCCTCGCATGTCCTTCCCCAGGCTTCAAACTATCTCCATATTTTTCATCACAATTGTCCACCGGCTTGGCCGCGAAGGCATAACACACAAAGTTCTTTCGCATTTATAATATTAGTATGGATCATTCTTCTAATATCGTGATAATTAATACTGTAAATTGAAATTTTATATTTATTTTCGCACTACTGTTATATTCTTGAGGATTTTTCTTTACTATTGTTGGTGACAATTTAAGATAGGGCCGTAACCCACTGGCGGCATGGCATGACAAGGGATTTTAAAAGCTTACTTTTGTTTGGCGGCAGTATTTTATTTTTCTTAGCAGCCATTGGTAGTTGTAACTGTATAATTAATCTGTTACAAATATCAATAAAAATAAAAGCTTGTAAAAATAAATATTATTTACTTGTTTTTAATCAGTTTGTTGTGTGAAATGTTTGTGTTAACAGTGTTAAATTAGATTCGAAATCATCTGTAAGTATTACAAAAATCCCTTGTCGTGCCGTGCCTCCAGTGTGTGCCGGACCTTATACAGCCCAGACAAATTATACTAATCTAGGTAAAAGCTTATTTTTGTTTGGCAATCAAATGCTACCGCATTTGATTTTGCTTGGCAGCCATTGGTGATCTGTTACAAATAAAATTCTAATCTATATACCTAATAATAATAACGCCTTCGAAAGGTCCGCGAGGTGTGTCAGACATTTTAAAAATAAAAATTCTTTATTGACATAGGTAATGGTTACAGATACTTTTATGTAAGTATGAAGCATGTAGGACTGTAGGTATATTATAAATTACCTAATGTATAAAAATATTAAATTGTAGGTTATTCAAAACTAAACTATATAGATGGCTGAATGAAAATAATTTCTATAATATTAAGGATTTTTTTGAACATAAATTATAATGTTTTTAAATTCAATTTTGTTTATTTGTGCATTTTTTTTTCATTTATTGCAAAACTGTATGATCTCATATGCTTTAATAACACCTGTGTATACCATGTTTTACGCAAATAAATTATCTTAATCTATGGTATAGTTTGGTTTTATACCTTTTGTTGTAAGTATATTTTAATTTAAAGTAGGTAGTTGTTATAATGTTTTCAATTATATTAATGTTTAAAAATAAAAAGATTTGATTGGTATTCCGCATTTTATTTTGATATTTATCCCGCGGTTTCACACGCGTTCCTGTAGGAACCTATCCTATGTCCTTTTCTGATTGGTAGTTATGCATAATTTCATGATGATCGCAATATTTTGATCGCAATATTTATCAAGATGACATAAATAATACACTATCGGACATAATTAATTGGCTTAATAATAATAATTTAGTTATAAACTTAAAGAAAACCAATATAATGCACTTTCACCAAAGAACTGTAGTACCAAAAGTTAATATCAGACATAGTAACTGTGACATTGAAGAAGTTAAAGTAGCAAAATTCTTAGGTTTATTCCTTGATAACCAGCTTAACTGGAAGGCCCACATAGATGACCTAAGTAAGAAAATAAATAAATCAGCATACGCACTTTTCCAAATTGCTAGAAAAATAAATATGGATGCGCTACTAGTTGCATATCACGGCTTAGTAGCCTCAATTTTGCGATATGGCATTATTTTCTGGGGAAATTCTACTGACAAAGATATCGTTTTTAAGGCACAAAAACGATGCATAAGATCAATGTGTGGTCTGAAAACTGATGTTAGCTGTGTACCATTCTTTAAATCGCTGAAAATACTTACCTTACCCTCATTATATATTTTTGAAATTAGTGTTTTCGTCAAAACAAGCATGAGGTTATTCGAAAAAGTGTCAACGTTGCGAGATGTTGCGATTCGTAGCCAATACGCAAACTCTTTAAGCAATCAGCGCTGTAAGACTGCCTTAGTGAGAAAGAGCGTTCTAGGTATGGCACCGCGCATTTACAATAAATTACCCGATGTCATAAAAAATTTGAATGTTACACAATTTAAAAAAAAATTAAAACTGTTATTAATTGAAAAATGTTATTATACGACTGATGAATTTCTGAATGATAAATTAATGTAGACTTATTTATTTATTTGACTGGAGAAACAAATTTTAATTGAATATTGTGACTAATTGTACTTTATGATTATTTATTTATGCACTGACTTTAGAAATTATGCCATATTGTTTTTATTTAGCATGTAACTATATTTGTACGCCTCTTGGCATAACATAGCGAGCTATGAACTTTAATTTAAGAACTGTATTCACTACCTATGTTACACAAATAAAAAATGATTATGATTATGATTATGATCGGTTGTGTAGTTATAGTGCCAAAAGCAGGGGGTTAGCTACCGCCGTATCTGTTATACAGTGGGCCCCGACGGCATATTTATTTACTTAAAAAAACGTCACCGTCCTTTTTGCAAAAGACCCCGCCAAGATATTTTGATATGGGGCCCCTGGGGTTAGATCACACAGCCCTTTCGACTGCAGTCACTGCGTCTTCAGGTCATGACCGGCCGCCTTGCGGAGTTGTTTTAAAACTATGATATTTCCTAAGATATTCATTGAAATCAAATTTGTCAAGGGCAATTTTGTTCAAAATTAAATACTTGTGATGAGTAACGTGTTTATTTGGATAAGGATTAATATCATGTTTATAAAAACACCTTTGCAAATAATGCATTATTTTAGAACTTTGATTACGATAAAAAACAGGCCAAGTGCGAGTCGGACTCGCATACGAAGGGTTCCGTACCACAAGGCAAAAACGCCTATAAAAACACGTTTGTTGTATGGGAAAATTAAATATATATTTTATTTTAATTTTATTATTAAAGTAAAAATACAACTGAGTATTTTGTGAATTTTTCAAGTGCCTACCTGTTGCCTTTTTGATATCGAGCAAAACAGGGAAAAAAATCGCGTTTGTTCTAAGGGAGCCTCCTTAAATATTTATTTTATTTTGTTTTTAGTATTTGTTGTTATAGCGGCAACAGAAATACATAATTTGTGAAAATTTCAACTGTCTAGCTATCGCGGTTCTTGAGATACAGCCTGGTGACAGACAGGCGGACGGACGGACGGACAGACAGCGAAGTCTTAGTAATAGGTAGGGTTCAGTTTTTACCCTTTGGGTACGGAACCCTAAAAACGTTACAGTGAATCAAGTAGAGAAGAATTTTTCTTTTCGAACCAGCAGTTCCTGAGATTAGCGCGTTCAAACAAACTTATCAGCTTTATAATATTATAGTATAGATTTAGGATGTAAAGTAACGATAATAATATATTAGAATTTTATTTGAAAATTCATAACCTTTGAAATCGTATCTTATTACTAGCGCAATAAGGTTGAACATCATGTCAAAGCAAACTTCGGTAGGTATTGGTAATTTCGTTACAAGGTTCAACCTGATTGTTTTTGTAATAAGATCCTGCGGACGAAACGTTAATCTTAAACACGGCGGACTGACAAAAGGCTTTTTGTAGGTATAATTAATTGGCTAAACTTCACATACGTTCGTGATGGGGTAAGAAGTAGGTGTCCATATTTTTTTCAAAATTTCAAGCAGATTACCTATGTTATGGGTTTTCAGCATTTAAATTCGTGAAAATAAATAAAAATCTTTTATTTTGGAACAATAACAGATATAATAGGTATTATAAAAATAGTTAAAGGATGATAACTACAAAAGTTTATAACTGTGGCGCATGGCGCAGCTATCAATAATAGAATAGAAGAGCAAGGAACGCGCTAAGACAGGTGACCGCCAGCCCGTCAGTAAGTAGGTAACAAAACGAGGTCGAGATGGCGCTAGTGCCACACACAACATCGTCTCTGAGTATTTATATCGTAAAAAATATTTAAAACGCATCTAAACAAGAAATATCTTTTGAAGTGTAAATGTAATAGTGTAAATAAAAAGTACTATTGTTATCTGAGTGTTACGTGGAAGTATAGTGTATAAAATACTACTTTTAAATAAAGTGACACAACAGATGTTTACCTTTAAGACTAAGAATAAATAACGCTTTTAAATGATACAAGTGCAGTGAAAATATCATTAAATATAAGTGAAACAATAGATTATTAACAAAATAAAGTGTTTGTGAGAATTAAATAAAACTGACGGTTACGGTAAAAAAAAAACCACATATTCAAATGAGCGTATTAACGATCGCCTAATTTGTAGAAATAACTAAAAACCGACTTTAAATTAGATTCGAAATCAATCTGTAAGTATTACAAAAATCCCTTGTCGTGCCGTGCCTCCAGTGTGTGCCGGACCTTATACAGCCCAGACAAATTATACTAATCTAGGTAAAAGCTTATTTTTGTTTGGCAATCAAATGCTACCGCATTTGATTTTGCTTGGCAGCCATTGGTGATCTGTTACAAATAAAATTCTAATCTATATACCTAATAATAATAACGCCTTCGAAAGGTCCGCGAGGTGTGTCAGACATTTTAAAAATAAAAATTCTTTATTGACATAGGTAATGGTTACAGATACTTTTATGTAAGTATGAAGCATGTAGGACTGTAGGTATATTATAAATTACCTAATGTATAAAAATATTAAATTGTAGGTTATTCAAAACTAAACTATATAGATGGCTGAATGAAAATAATTTCTATAATATTAAGGATTTTTTTGAACATAAATTATAATGTTTTTAAATTCAATTTTGTTTATTTGTGCATTTTTTTTTTCATTTATTGCAAAACTGTATGATCTCATATGCTTTAATAACACCTGTGTATACCATGTTTTACGCAAATAAATTATCTTAATCTATGGTATAGTTTGGTTTTATACCTTTTGTTGTAAGTATATTTTAATTTAAAGTAGGTAGTTGTTATAATGTTTTCAATTATATTAATGTTTAAAAATAAAAAGATTTGATTGGTATTCCGCATTTTATTTTGATATTTATCCCGCGGTTTCACACGCGTTCCTGTAGGAACCTATCCTATGTCCTTTTCTGATTGGTAGTTATGCATAATTTCATGATGATCGCAATATTTTGATCGCAATATTTATCAAGATGACATAAATAATACACTATCGGACATAATTAATTGGCTTAATAATAATAATTTAGTTATAAACTTAAAGAAAACCAATATAATGCACTTTCACCAAAGAACTGTAGTACCAAAAGTTAATATCAGACATAGTAACTGTGACATTGAAGAAGTTAAAGTAGCAAAATTCTTAGGTTTATTCCTTGATAACCAGCTTAACTGGAAGGCCCACATAGATGACCTAAGTAAGAAAATAAATAAATCAGCATACGCACTTTTCCAAATTGCTAGAAAAATAAATATGGATGCGCTACTAGTTGCATATCACGGCTTAGTAGCCTCAATTTTGCGATATGGCATTATTTTCTGGGGAAATTCTACTGACAAAGATATCGTTTTTAAGGCACAAAAACGATGCATAAGATCAATGTGTGGTCTGAAAACTGATGTTAGCTGTGTACCATTCTTTAAATCGCTGAAAATACTTACCTTACCCTCATTATATATTTTTGAAATTAGTGTTTTCGTCAAAACAAGCATGAGGTTATTCGAAAAAGTGTCAACGTTGCGAGATGTTGCGATTCGTAGCCAATACGCAAACTCTTTAAGCAATCAGCGCTGTAAGACTGCCTTAGTGAGAAAGAGCGTTCTAGGTATGGCACCGCGCATTTACAATAAATTACCCGATGTCATAAAAAATTTGAATGTTACACAATTTAAAAAAAAATTAAAACTGTTATTAATTGAAAAATGTTATTATACGACTGATGAATTTCTGAATGATAAATTAATGTAGACTTATTTATTTATTTGACTGGAGAAACAAAGGAGATCGGAGTTTTTTGTATGGGCTCTGGCCCAAGTGGCGTCGGAGCATTACGCTTATTTCATTTGAAAGTTCACTAACTAAGCTTACTTTTTTTGTATGGGTAAAAAAAAATCTATCCTGGGAGAAAAAAGTTACAGCGTATATTACTTAATCTTAATATATCGGGTTATTTTGAACTATTTATCAATTAAATCTATTTATTTTAACCCGATATGGTGTGTTTGATGTTGCCTAACACTTATGATGCGATGACTGAGATGCGTGGTATATCGTGGTCAGCGGGATTGTCCGAAAGGGTTACAGCTGGCCCGGAACATAAAGGGCTAATGAAGGAACACGGGTGGGTTTTAGTCAGTAAGAGTCTGACACTCCCTTCCGCTCCACCCAGAGCGGAAGGGGTCATTTGATGATTTCCCATCCGCAAAAAAAAAAAGGTGCGTGACGCCAAATATACACGTGGTATTTATTGCGTTAACATTAGAAAAGAAACAAAAATGTTATGGCCGTCGCTGCGCGGTTTGGTAGGAAGGAAGAGAAGACGCAACGCGGGCGCAGCACAGTAGTTCGTTCCCCTTCTCTCTGCACCATGATCGAGTCAGAATGACTGCCAATGACAGTGACTAACACTGTCATTGGCCGTCATTCACTGTCAATGACAGTCATTCTCTTCGCTCGCTGCTGTTTGATGCGATTGTATTTGAACTGCGTTACCTATTCTGTTATTTATCCACTGTTTACCGGCTGTGTTTGATTGCTTTCTGACGACCTTGGCGTGTTTACTTGAACTGTCAGATTTCTTCTCGATTACCCTGGTGTGTTAAATGGACTAATTCTTCTTACCTGTTTTGAATTGATTACCTTTGCAACATGATACGACCAAGTGCTGGTGTGACGTGCCTACTTTGCAATCGTTCTGTGCTAAGAAGAGAGAGACATACCGTGACCCAAGCTCTATTTGAAGCAAATCAAGGCATTGCAGCATATGTACAGGCAGTGATCGGTCAACGAGAGGTACGTCAAATACGTCTACCTATATTATTGTTATATATATAAAAGATATACCAAACTAGCTGGAACTATTTATTTTAGCCGATAGTTAGTTTATATTTAGATATTGTCACGGTAATATTATCTATATAGTATTCTATCTTCATACAAACGGTCGGAACGCGAGTCATGCCTACGCGCCTCGAGTTCGGTTTACACTCGGTAAACAAACAGCCTCGAATGCTCCGCAGTGACGAACGGACGCCGGACGGTGTGATGGATTTTGACAACTTAGAAACTATGCATACAGACGAACTTTTTTTCTGGACAGGACGAACCCATCAAGAGTTTAACTTAATACTGAACGAAACGCCATCTCTACAACAAAGGTGTAAAAAGCCAAATAAAGTATTAGGGATGTATCTAACCAAACTGAGAAGTGGGGAGTCTGACGATAGGCTCTCAGTTTTATTTGGGATTAGTAGAAGACATTTTGAAAGACAAATACATCTGGCTGAAGAATGCCTTTTAGAAGATTTTGTACCTAACCATAAATGGTTTCTGGTTTCTGGAAACCTAAAGGTTTCGACCATATGAGCAGACAGCAGGTTGTGGACCGAAACCTTTTAATACCAACCGCACAGTTTGGAGATCCTGACGCTCCCGAAAGTGAAAGACGCGCTATAGCAATAGCTGATGGAACATATCAAAATATTCAAAAAAGTTCTAATTTTTCTTTTCAAAGGCAAACATACAGTCCTCATAAGTTTAGGAACTTGTTGAAGCCCTTATTATTAGTATGCAGCGATGGATACATCATAAATGTCTACGGGCCTTATCCTGCCACCAAATCAGATGCTGTCATAACACAAGAAATAATGAATGACGAAGATGGAGTTTTTCATTGGTTTTTCAGGGAGGGTGATATGTTTACATTAGATCGGGGATTTCGGGACGCATTGCCTGACTTACACACTTTTGGGTATAGAACAGCAATTCCAGAATCGAAGAGTCACAACGAAACCCAACTGACGACACTGCAGGCAAACAAATCAAGAAAAGTCACTATTTGCCGTTGGGTTGTCGAAGCTGTCATTGGCCGTTTCAAACGTGACTATAAACTTTTGAGACAAGATTATGTCAATATAACCCTAAAGCACTTGATGCCAAACTTTAAAATAGCAGCAGCGCTTATAAATGCTTTCCACCCTCCAGTACAAAACAGTATATATGCCGAGAGCTTCATCGCAATCATTAACCAGCGAACAAACACTCATAATAACTTAGCAGAATACGTTACCGCCAAAAACCTGAATAGGCAATGTGTACTTTTTCAGAGCATTTCAGGAAATATTCCGGAATTGGCTCGCTTTCCGCGGTTGACACAGGATGACCTGATTTTATTTGCCATTGGCACATACCAAATCAAACTGGCTCGGAGCTATTATAGCGAGCATGCGAGAAGTGGTATTTACCACATTGAAGTCTTTAGAGACCGACAACCACCCGCAGATCTTGAGCGTTTTGGTATGGAGCAAAATGGCTTGATACTACTGCGAAGTCGCATTCAGTCACGTCACGTGAGGTTAAAGAAATATTATACATATATAATGTATAAGGAGGAGGAAGGACTACAGGGCATTCAACATTATTACTGTAGTTGTATCATAGGGAAAAGGACAGTCGGATGTTGCGCCCACATCATGAGCGTAGTGTGGTATCTCGGGTGGGCTGGTTACGAAGACATAGAACATCCTGCAGCGTTTCTGGACAATATATTTTTAGTTTAGTTCAGTTTTCAGTTGTAGTACTTACGATAAAATATATTGTACAGGTACTCGGTTATTTTATGACGTGTTTTCTTGTTCAATGTTTGGTTTTTGTAATCCTTTCTTAGAAACAGAGTTTTATTCAAACACTTTTAAATACTTTTACAAAATCAAAGTATTATTCAAACATGATTATTAAGTTATAATTACCAAAAATAAACCGACTTCCAAAAAAAAACACTATAAAGTGAAAAATAACTTTCATTTCGGAAGTCGGTGTCTTTGGATCTGTATTATAGTTTTTTATAACGGTATGAGAAAGTTTATAGTGGATAAGACAAAGATTAAAACAGAAGACGATCCAGGAGGGGATCTTGGGGTGGAGGGGTTCAGGGGATCAGAACGGAATTACTCAAAAAATATCCAAATCGCTGTAGGTGTGCCTATAATATTTGAGGAGTTCCCTCAATTCCCATCATCAGAACTGGATTTTGATAAAAATGGGACCAAACTGGAAGTATATATCCTTTTAAATAAAAAAATATTTTTTTCAAAGATTTGAAATAAAGAATTTTTCAAAGAATTGAAAAATTCTTTTTTGCGTACTGAGGTAACAAACATAAAACAAAAATACAACCGAGTTGAGAACCTCCTCCTTTTTTTGAAGTCGGTTAAAAAGAAATAGATTTAAGTAATTGAATAAATAGTTGAAACTAGCTCGATATATGATTATTTTAATACACAAGCTTTTTTCTCCCAGGATAGATTTTTTTGTACCCATACAAAAAAAGTAGGCTTATTGAATGACCTTTCAAACAAAATAAGCGTCATGCTCCGACGCCACTTGGGCCACCCCCGTCCGATCTCCTTTTAATTGAATATTGTGACTAATTGTACTTTATGATTATTTATTTATGCACTGACTTTAGAAATTATGCCATATTGTTTTTATTTAGCATGTAACTATATTTGTACGCCTCTTGGCATAACATAGCGAGCTATGAACTTTAATTTAAGAACTGTATTCACTACCTATGTTACACAAATAAAAAATGATTATGATTATGTATTTCTGTTGCCGCTATAACAACAAATACTAAAAACAAAATAAAATAAATATTTAAGGGGGCTCCCTTAGAACAAACGCGATTTTTTTCCCTGTTTTGCTCGATATCAAAAAGGCAACAGGTAGGCACTTGAAAAATTCACAAAATACTCAGTTGAATTTTTACTTTAATAATAAAATTAAAATAAAATAAATATTTAATTTTCCCATACAACAAACGTGTTTTTATAGGCGTTTTTGCCTTGTGGTACGGAACCCTTCGTATGCGAGTCCGACTCGCACTTGGCCTGTTTTTTATCGTAATCAAAGTTCTAAAATAATGCATTATTTGCAAAGGTGTTTTTATAAACAATTTCAATTCTTTGAAAAATTCTTTTTTGCGTACTGAGGTAACAAACATAAAACAAAAATACAACCGAGTTGAGAACCTCCTCCTTTTTTTGAAGTCGGTTAAAAAGAAATAGATTTAAGTAATTGAATAAATAGTTGAAACTAGCTCGATATAATATGATTATTTTAATACACAAGCTTTTTTCTCCCAGGATAGATTTTTTTGTACCCATACAAAAAAAGTAGGCTTATTGAATGACCTTTCAAACAAAATAAGCGTCATGCTCCGACGCCACTTGGGCCACCCCCGTCCGATCTCCTTTTAATTGAATATTGTGACTAATTGTACTTTATGATTATTTATTTATGCACTGACTTTAGAAATTATGCCATATTGTTTTTATTTAGCATGTAACTATATTTGTACGCCTCTTGGCATAACATAGCGAGCTATGAACTTTAATTTAAGAACTGTATTCACTACCTATGTTACACAAATAAAAAATGATTATGATTATGATTATGATCGGTTGTGTAGTTATAGTGCCAAAAGCAGGGGGTTAGCTACCGCCGTATCTGTTATACAGTGGGCCCCGACGGCATATTTATTTACTTAAAAAAACGTCACCGTCCTTTTTGCAAAAGACCCCGCCAAGATATTTTGATATGGGGCCCCTGGGGTTAGATCACACAGCCCTTTCGACTGCAGTCACTGCGTCTTCAGGTCATGACCGGCCGCCTTGCGGAGTTGTTTTAAAACTATGATATTTCCTAAGATATTCATTGAAATCAAATTTGTCAAGGGCAATTTTGTTCAGAATTAAATACTTGTGATGAGTAACGTGTTTATTTGGATAAGGATTAATATCATGTTTATAAAAACACCTTTGCAAATAATGCATTATTTTAGAACTTTGATTACGATAAAAAACAGGCCAAGTGCGAGTCGGACTCGCATACGAAGGGTTCCGTACCACAAGGCAAAAACGCCTATAAAAACACGTTTGTTGTATGGGAAAATTAAATATTTATTTTATTTTAATTTTATTATTAAAGTAAAAATACAACTGAGTATTTTGTGAATTTTTCAAGTGCCTACCTGTTGCCTTTTTGATATCGAGCAAAACAGGGAAAAAAATCGCGTTTGTTCTAAGGGAGCCCCCTTAAATATTTATTTTATTTTGTTTTTAGTATTTGTTGTTATAGCGGCAACAGAAATACATAATTTGTGAAAATTTCAACTGTCTAGCTATCGCGGTTCTTGAGATACAGCCTGGTGACAGACAGGCGGACGGACGGACGGACAGACAGCGAAGTCTTAGTAATAGGTAGGGTTCAGTTTTTACCCTTTGGGTACGGAACCCTAAAAACGTTATAGTGAATCAAGTAGAGAAGAATTTTTCAATTCGAACCAGCAGTTCCTGAGATTAGCGCGTTCAAACAAACTTATCAGCTTTATAATACACACATCAAAAGTGTCTAGGGATCAACATATATTTTTGCAATAACTTTTCTCCTGATTGATCATCATCTGCCTAGCCTTTTCCCAACTATGTTGGGGTCGGCTTCCAGTCTAACCGGATGCAGCTGAATACCAGTATTTTACATGGAGCGACTGCCTATCTGACCTCCACAACCCAGTTACTGGGTAATACGATACCCCTTGGTAAGACTGGTTGTCAGACTTTTGGGCTTCTGACAACCCGTGACGACTGTCAAAGATCCACGAATGACAGCCGGGACCAACGGCTTAACGTGCTTTCCGAGGCACGGAGGGGTCACGGTATGTAAAGATGGTCACCCATCCACAGACCAACCGCGGCAAGCGTAGCTTAACCTGATCGATCGACCTGTGCGGCTGTTATTATTTAGCCACGGGCCCCTCTCTTCTCCTGATTGATATTAATTAAAATTTTCTTTAAGGATTCATCAAATAAAGTGTTTTCGTTTGTCACAGTAACGATAAACCAAGTCACCTTTGCATTAATAAAGAAATTTGCCATTTTCCTAATAAAGGGATTTTTGACATTTGAACCACTAACACAAAAGTTCGAAAAAAAGACTGAAATAACAGTTTTCTTTAAAATTTTATTGGGTAACTTAAACAATTAATAATCCGTGTTTCTACCGCGAACACTAACAACACAAGAACATCGGTTTGGCATACTCAAAATGAGTTCATCCAAATCACGCTGTGGAATGGCCGCCCATGTTCGTTGCAACAACAAAAAAAGGTCTTCTTGCGACTGGATACCCTTCATATTCGGCAGAGCTCTTCTCTGTAGCATATCCCATGCATGCTCAATCGGGTTCAAGTCTGGCGACTGAGCAGGCCAGGGCAGGACATTGATGTTAGCTGCGGCGAGAGTCTGTCTTACAACTCTTGCGGTGTGCGGTCGTGCATTATCATGCATTAACTGAAATAAGGGCCCGATTTGCACTTGTAGAGGAACGATGACGTCTGATACAATCGTCTCAGCATAAATTTGAGCGTTGAGGTTGCCTCTGATCCAAATCAACTCAGTTCTTCCGCCGATCCAAATACCCGCCCATACCATGATGGTTCCACCACTATAAGGATGGACTTCCTGGCAGGATTTTAATCGCTGTTGGCGTCCAGGGGTTCTCCAGTGTCGTATACGTCTTGTATCCGGTCTCATACCAAAACGAGACTCATCAGAAAAGCACACGAAACGCCATTGTTCTTCTGCCCAATTTCTGTGTTCAAGAGCCCATTGATATCGAATCCTACGATTGTGCATTGCTATAGGTGGTACCCGTAGCGGTCTTCGGGAATGAAGGTTCACTTCATGCAAGCGGTTTCTGACTGTTTGGTCGCTAATTAAGTTCCCTGAAGAGTGATGAAGCCTCACGGCTAACATCATGGCGGTTATTGTTGGAGCTCTTCGAGTTAAGATTTGAATGTATCGGTCTTGTCTCCGTGTGGTGCAGCGATACCGTCCTCCATGGCGCTCAGCCACGGTACCAGTGCTTCGGTAACGTGTCCAAAGTCGACTGATAACACTCTGACTTGTATTCAGAGCTAAAGCCACAGTACGTTGCCGGGAACCAGCTTCTATCATTCCCACGGCTCTGAGCATTTCTTCCCTGCTTAAATGACGTCGCCGCTCCATAATAACGTTGGTTTTAATCAGTAGTAGGGAAACAGTAGCACTAATAATGTCTTCAATGCGTTGTATGTTTTTATAGGAAAAATAATGACAGCTGATTTTCATCTTTTACTCGAATTTGATTCACAGTTCCTGATTCAAATTATGAAATGCACCAAAAAGGATCCATATAAATTTATAAAATCAGAAATTTATTACAAAGCCACATCTCAATCTCAAGAAATCCGCATAAAAATGCTTGATCCCTAGACACTTTTGATGTGTGTATTATAGTATAGATTTAGGATGTAAAGTAACGATAATAATATATTAGAATTTTATTTGAAAATTCATAACCTTTGAAATCGTATCTTATTACTAGCGCAATAAGGTTGAACATCATGTCAAAGCAAACTTCGGTAGGTATTGGTAATTTCGTTACAAGGTTCAACCTGATTGTTTTTGTAATAAGATCCTGCGGACGAAACGTTAATCTTAAACACGGCGGACTGACAAAAGGCTTTTTGTAGGTATAATTAATTGGCTAAACTTCACACACGTTCGTGATGGGGTAAGAAGTAGGTGTCCATATTTTTTTCAAAATTTCAAGCAGATTACCTATGTTATGGGTTTTCAGCATTTAATTTCGTGAAAATAAATAAAAATCTTTTATTTTGGAACAATAACAGATATGATAGGTATTATAAAAATAGTTAAAGGATGATAACTACAAAAGTTTATAACTGTGGCGCATGGCGCAGCTATCAATAATAGAATAGAAGAGCAAGGAACGCGCTAAGACAGGTGACCGCCAGCCCGTCAGTAAGTAGGTAACAAAACCCGGAAAAGGTCATTAAAACCTGCTTGAAATTTAAAAACTGGCCAAGTGCGAGTCGGACTCGCACACGAAGGGTTCCGTACCACAAGGCGAAAACGCCGAAAAAAACACGTTTGTTGTATGGGAGCCCCCCTTAAATATTCATTTTATTTTGTTTTTAGTATTTGTTATTATAGCGGCAACAGAAATACATAATTTGTGAAAATTTTAACTGTCTAGCTATCGCGGTTCTTGAGATACAGCCTGGTGACAGACAGACGGATAGACAGCGAAGTCTTAGGTCTCGTTTTTACCCTTTGGGTACGGAACCCTAATAATAGGGTCCCGTTTTTACCCTTTGGGTATGGAACCCTAATAAAAAAGGAAATGTTTTTCTGATATGAGATTATACCTACCTACTTACCTAACTACTTGTCTACTTAACAATATTCATCGAGAGCGTGAAATTTCGCTAATTAATTGTGTAAATGTAATATGAGTAGGTAGTTACTACTTAATACTCTAAGTAATTTTCCAACAAATATGTAAAAATGAAGGATTAACGCATTAAGTAAAAGATCATTGACTATAAACTTTCATAGGTATTTTAAGCATTACGCTGGGCGTTTCGATTCAATTATTCAACCTGCTACCATAGAACTATTATTACTTAGTGTTCAGAACCGACGACGCGACGCCACATAACGAGTTTTTGCGCCAGGCCCCCGCCTTCCGAATTGCGTCAAAAGCGATTACTTATATCGCGAATCCGACCAACGCGCAACGTCACAAATAGTAGTCGATAGTCCTTATAGTTTGTGACTATTAAATTTGGTCGGATTCGCGATATAATCGCTTTTGACGCAATTCGGAACGCGGGGTATATTACCGACCGGCAACAACTCATTTATTTATATATAGTCTTGCATGAAACGTGTAAGCGCCATGAAATTCCCGGCGCTTATGACGTTTTGGTCGCGAGAAAACTATACGTTTTAAGCGGTCTAGCGCTGCATGTTTTATAGTTTGGTGAGACGACACCTACTGTTTAAGCGCTGCAGCAAATACGCTCGCCCCACTGTCATCCTGTTGTGACACTGTATTTGATTCGGATAGCTACGCTATTTCTTATCGCACAGTATCTTATTCACACCACGACGACGGATAAGCCTTACGGCTACCACCTTCTGGGGCGCGTTCAAGTAGTGGGCGGCTCGCCGCCGAAGTGAACGCGCCCACACCGGGGCCCCGTATAGGGCCATGGACCGCACGACCCCCGCGTAAAGCCTCCGGCAGGAGGTGTTTGGCCCCCTCAGGTTAGGCAAGAGCCGCTTGAAGGCGGCCCCGGCCCGTTCCAGTTTGGGGGCCAAACGTCGGAAATGCTCGACGAAGTTCCACCGGCTGTCGAGGACGAGGCCCAGGTATTTCATCGTCATCTCGACGCCGATGTGAACCCCTCCTACCGTTAGTTGGGATCCCGATGGTGGCGCGTTCCGGGGCCCATGGAACGACATGGCCTCGGACTTGTGCAATGCAACCTCGAGACTCTCGAGACAATCCCGCGTGTCATCGCGTCGGCCGCCGCCTGATGCCACCTCCCCTGCGCCAGGACCAGCGTGTCGTCAGCGTAGCAAACCACGCTGACGCCATCAGGGAGGTCGGCCCGCAGCACCCAGTCGTAGCCGATGTCCCACAGGAGCGGCCCCACAACCGATCCCTGCGGGACACCGCACGACATCTCTCGCCGGTTCCACTCCCCATCGCGACCGGGGTAGCTGACGGCTCTGTCCGTCAGATATGCCTCGACTATTCGACGGAGGTAGGGCGGCACCCGGTGATACCGGAGTGCCTCCACAATGAAGCTCTAGGGCAGGGTGTTGAATGCGTTGGCGATGTCGAGTGACACCGCCACGACGACCCCACCCTGGGACACCGCGTTCCCCGTCGTGAGGGCTCTCACGCGCATGATGGCGTCCACAGTCGAGCGCCCCTTGCGGAAACCAAACTGGCTGTCCGCAAGATCCGGCCCCGTCCTCACCAGGTGCCCGACGAGGCGGCCCGCAATCACTCTCTCAAAGAGCTTGCCGAACTCGTCGAGCAGCACGATGGGCCGGTATGCGGACGGAGAGTCCGCAGGGCGCCCTGGCTTCCGAATGAGGACCAGCTTCCGCGTCTTCCAACGGAGTGGAAACTGGCCTCTCTCCAAACATGAGCTTAAGAACGCCTCCAGTCGAGGCCCGAGAGCCCTCGAGGAAAGGACCCAGGCTTTACCTGGCAAGCCGTCGTCGGGTCCTGGGGGCACAGAAAGCCTGCAAATAGAAAAGACAAAAGCGAGATCATCATGCAGGATATGGTAAAAGGGCACTCAGAAATCCCAATTGGATCACATTATAACGCCACATGGAACAGAAAAACTCTTCGAACTTATTAAAGGCGAATGGGCCGCTAGGGACACATCCGACCATAAAATAATCTGGGGTCTGCTTAGAACAAACCGAATTTCAAACAAAAAAGAAAACACTAAACACAGTAATACACAAAGACAACAGCAAGCTGCGAAGGAAACAACAATTGCGGCCAAGGATTTAAATTATAAACAGTGCCATTATGTCGCCCCCAATAGTAAATTCACGAAAACAAAATACCAAGACTGCATAACAAAAAACTAAAACATATGTAGGAATCAACTCAACGGACAAAACATCGAAGTACCATAACGGAAGTATTAAAAGCGGCTGCCCAGGAAACTCTGATTCTTCCGCCAGTTCTCTCCAGAGATCATCGATTAGCTCTTGCTAAACTCCTACAAAATAGGCAACTAGATAATCCAAATAGGTACAACCTAGTAAAAGAATGTCAGGCAACACTTCAAAAGGTTAAATATCAGGAAGAGCAAAAAGCAATAGGGCCTGCCTCACTGAATGTGGGAAAACCCACCCTGCAAAATGCATGCAGATGCTATACTTTTTACAGTAGAAACAAAACTTCAAACAAAACGTCGAAAAAGATCTACTTAGATACCGATGTCCAAATGGGAGCAAATATTTAAAAAATCCGAGGGCCATCTTATACCAACAATTAATACAAGCAATCCGATAACCAAAGTACAGTGTGATGGACCTATTGGAATCATAAATAAAATGCGAAACGTGTCAGCTCCCGGAACTGACCAAGTGGTAATCGAGCTTTACAAAACAATGCCAGAAATATTACAAGAAGCCGTCACCAAACACATGAACAAAGCTTGGACACAGAACGAAGCACCCGACACGTGGCTGGAGACCGTACAAGTACCAATTCCAAAAAAAACAATAACCCTAAAGATGCGAATGAATATTGCCACGTATCAGTTTGCAACACGGGTTACAGAATTTACGCCTCCTACGGACTTTAAAAAAAAATAGGCGAGTACTAACGGAATTGGGCAATTACTAACCGACCTTTTTAAACAATAGATCAACAGACGACCATATATTTACGCTTAAAAGGGTCTTAGACGAAGAAGGGTGTGCAGGTAAAAGAACTTATGTAGGTACTCGCCCTCGACATAAAAAACCCTTTTATGTCGAGCCTTTGACAATGACGACCACAAGGCACTAAGGGATATCCTATCACAACGAACCAACAAATCGCTAACCAACAGGACAATCAAGGTATGCATGAATGAACAAACATGCATCAAATGGTGTGGCCAGCAAAGCAGTTGGATTATTAACGGACACTGGTCATCGACAAAGTCCTTAGAACCCCCGACGAAGAAACCTAATTAATAAAACTTGACCAGGATCGTGAAATCTCGTTCCCCCTAGTACTATAATTTGCGGACGACCTTATCTTCTTTTCAGATGACCTAGAAAGGATAGAATATATTCTATACCATATTAAACCCCTACTAGACAGCGTAGGCCTCCAAATAAATGATACAAAATCAAAAATACTAATTAGGGACCCCATAGCTACACAGATAGCGACACGAGTGAACTTTAATGGAATAAGTATACCGACATGTGATGAAATTAAATACCTAGGTACATACATAACATCTACATTAAGCAGAAAAAGCACTACAAAAAACGTTGCGAACAGGCCATGAAAAACGCCAAATCGTTAAGTACCATTCATAAATAACTCAAATATGGACTGGAAATTAGCCAGACTCATATATCGAATGGTGATCGTACCATGCATGATACATGGTCTGAAAGTATCGGCACTTACTAAAGCTAACAGGTCAAGACTCAGAAGGTATTAGCGAGTTATCATTAGAAACTTGATTAACCACTCTAGGAATAAACCAAGACAAAAGAAAATGTATAAAATCTTAAGACGGAAAAACAGTAACCAAACGCATCAAGAACCACAAGATGTGCTACCTCGCACATGTCTACAGGCGCCGCAAACACCTATTGCATGCAGCAATGCAGTACAAGGCCAAATCCAAGAAGGTTGGCCGACCTATTTACACATGGAACGAAAATCTAAAACATGAAGTACATGAAGTACTTCGACAAGGGAATCAATTTTTGGATGGATACAGCTGGGAAAAGGCTAGGCAAATGATGATGATGACAGCTGAAGATAGAAGTAAGATCAAGATCGCTGCTAGTGAGACTTACAAAAACCTGAAACGGATGGTAGCGAAACTTCCGACGAAGACATTGAAAACAGCAACATCTGACACAACAAAACAAGCAATTAGACATACAAAAGAACTGAGAAAGCAGTAGAAGCCCGCCAAAAGACGCACCGATGAAGCTCGACCTGAACCAACCTGCCGGCAAGGTCGATAAAAGATGCCCATCCTTAGATAATAATTACCCATCTCTCCACTAGTCCATGCTTACTCTAGGATGCATATCCGGTAGGCTCTTAAATCCTGACCTATCCTACGGGCACGTCTTCCCTACCACTACCGCGCCCCCCGGTCTATTCCTTGATATGCAATGGTCGCTGTAGCACCATGAACTTGAGGCTACGGGAGCTAGTGTGAATCTTGGGGTTCATTCGATTAATCGAGTCTGGTTTAACCACGCTGGGATCGGTGCAATTCATTCATAAATAATTTTTATGCCTTAAAAATATTCGTTTAAACAAGATTATGCCAAGTGTGTTATGCCAAATAAATTTCGGAGCATCAATATTCTGCCAGATAGAAGGCATCGTTTTAGATGACGTTTTCCCAACTATTTTGCAAATAAGAAAGAAATAAAAAAATACGTATTTTTTTTGCAACAGGGACTGAAAGGGGTTCTGAAAAATTCGAAGTGGGGCTACTAAGGCATGTGGAGTATCATAATATGATACTCCACACTGTGTGAATGTGCAAACTCACACTGTGAGATTCTTATTACTTACAGAAATGTTGTTAGACAAGTTTTGTGAAATTCTATAATAATAAATGTGATTAGTCATAATTTTTATAACGCGAATTATCTTAAAAAAAGACGGACCTAACTGACACTTAATATTATTGTTATATAAAAAGATAATTGTACCGTGTTATGTGACTGCATACTCTGCTGATCGACTACGTAGCTCCGAATAGCGTGAAGCAAACATATAGTAACAAAGTCCGCGCTCACACGTACCGCATCGTCAGCATAAAACGCTCGAACGACGGAAATGTAATTAGGTTAAGATTTCAACATTCACTTTTGTATCTATCGTAGAACAATTGGCATGTAAATTAGAATATTAAGTTTTATATTAAATCCATTTATTTAAATTGGGTTTTTTTTGCAATCTCCTGCGCCGTCGTACTTATTTTACATGTAAATAATGTATGATTTGACATCAAACCTTTGTTTATTAATTTTACCTTCTAAATAGGGTGACCATCTTTACATACCGTGACCCCTCCGTGCCTCGGAAAGCACGTTAAACCGTTGGTCCCGGCTGTCATTCGTGGATCTTTGACAGTCGTTACGGGTAGTCAGAAGCCCCAAAGCCTGACAACAAGTCTTACCAAGGGGTATCGTATTACCCAGTAACTGGGTTGTGGAGGTCAGGTAGGCAGTCGCTCCATGTAAAATACTAATAGATGATGAAATACGTAGGTACTTCCAAAAAAGAATAAAATTAAAAGTCTGAAAAAAATAAGGTTTCTTTTTTTTCAATACCGGTATCCCGGAATCCCGGTATTTAGAAAAAAAACATTCGGTATTAATACCGGTATTGAAAAAATCCGGTATTCGAAAGCCCTAAGCCTGTACTTAAAGAACTGTAGCGCAGGGGTCATTTGCCGGGGTCACGGATCATAACATCGCATCAATGAAATTAAAACGAATAAGCAATACTATTCGAACTACAAAACAGTGTGACTACGATCATTCAAGGTAGTGAATAGTTGAACTAAAATAGTGTTGCCAAAGAAAGGAAATTTAATACAATTACGAAAGAAACTTAAGATGTCTTCGAGAACTAAATGCACCAACAGCGGCCGAAAAGAGCAGCCACTAGTCACTTGTTATAAATGCAAGAAACTAGCGGAACACAGAAATACGCTAATTTGCACTTCTTGTAATAACCATTTTGAATTTGATTTTGCTGGTTATCCGGAGAAAGTGTATCGATTGAAGAGTTTAGATGAGAGAAAAACTTTTAGGTGGGTGTGCAAATCATGCTCTCAAAGAGCAAAAGAGCATGTTAACCCCACCCCTGGAGAATCCAATGTGACATTGAGGAAAAAACGCTCATCACCTACAGCAGAATCAAGTAGATGTCTCACACCAAGCGTACCAGCAGAGAACACACCTTGGTCCACCCCAAAGAGCACAACTTCTGAATCTTATGACTCACATATACTAACAATGGAACATACGTACGATGATTCAACTGCTATATCCGATAAAACACTGTCAAGAAGTATGGACTATACAACAATTGATCCTATGCAGAACCTTGAGCTCAAAGAATCAATTGAACACCTCCAGATGGAACTTGTAAGTACACAGAACGAACTTGAAAATGTCATACTAAACAATAATGAGCTCCGTAAACAAAATGAAAAAGTCCGTAAAGATAATATAACTTTAAAAGGATTCTTAGGCCAGTCCCCACAAAAAGTATTGTACAGCAATGAAGGCACAAAAATAGCAAATGCGTCGTACTCTTTATTACATTCAGATATGCAAGCATTCTTTACACCGCCTAGAAATTTGTCTAGAACTACAAATAACGTAACAGGTGCACATACAAAGAATCATCTAAGCGGGACTATCCTAAGCCTACAAAAAAACATCACCGACTTGGAGAATCAGTTGACACAGGCGGGAAACGATATAGTACATCTCAAAGATCAAGTTCTAAAACTACAGAAGCTATTAGATTTAAAAGTGAGCAGTAAAATATGTAACGATAAGAAAACTTCTGTTGGACTAAATGAAGAACGTAATAACAAGATATTTATCTTTGGCACACAACAATGTGTTGGACTTTCTTCCGCATTGATGAAGTCGAGAGCGGCTACTCCGTATATAAAATATACTGTGACGGCGGAAACAAAACCACACGCGCTTACTAGTGACATTATTAAGAATTGTTAAAAATATTTCTACTTCAAGTGGCGACAAACTTATTATGCAGGCTGTTGATTTGCATCCTAGTCAAATTCAAGGACGTAATTATGCTAATGATTCTCGACCCAAATCAACAATAAAATGGGTAGGTTTTTTTTTTTTTTTCTTATTTACGGAAATCCGTAAGTGTGAACCAGCCGTATTTAAACGCGGCCCGTCTGTTACTAGCCTTATAACCGCGCTTTCATGCACACACACATTCAAAATGCGCATGAGAATCTATCATTCGATAAATTCGTAGGTAATCAATCCCATCCCCCAATCACGATGCGGCGAAGCGGGTACTTAGTCTCCCACGCACCCTAAGCCACGCCCCCGCGGCCCCAGAACTAACAGTGTAATTGAAATCGCCGCAGCGTTCGTGCGCTTTGCGAATTCCGCTTCTCGGTACATCGTTGAGACGTAGGTACAAAGTGTTCAATTCAAATGTCGCGCTGGTGGAGATGGTCAGGTGGGTATGCCATCAGTGGAGACAGCCTACGTGGAGTCATCCGGATGTTTCCCGATCACAGAGCGTCATGCTGGCTGCTATGCACCACACCAGTGTTGCGCTTACTGAAGCGTGAACTGCAACACCCGTTCCACTACCCCAAGGCACAAGACATTCACCCAGGTGATAATGCCGTGCGGATTACATTTTGTCGTTTTCGACACTTTAAAAACGAATGTGTTAGTGTTGTTAAGCTGAAGGAAAACCAGTACGTACTTCCTAAGTACGTGACAACTTTACCTCCGGTAACATAGGTAGGTAATTTATTTATTTGTACATTTTGTAAATACGTTGTTAGCTTAATCAATTTCATTAGTGTAAATAAGTTATTTCAAATTTTTAACTACCCGCCAATAATACCTAAGAGTCGAAAGTATACCACGTACTTACACTTAACTAGAACGTCTTTCCATTTCCATCAAACGTAGAAAACATTTTTAGACTTAGTAGATCGGTACACCAACAAAGGTAGAATTATTGCCGATCCTAAGCCCGTTAAGTAGGAAGGAAATTTTCAAATCAACCAATTTAATCCACAAATAAAAACAAAATGACTACGAAAACTTTAGCTTGAAGGATATTGTAGAATGCTCGATAATACACTCACTGCTATCACTACGTATACACAACCGGCGTAAACGCGACCGCACGCTATGACAGTTGGGTGCAGAATGCCCCCCACTTTTCGCTGTATACCAGAGAACGTCTGCCGTCGCCTACGGCCGGTAAGCGACTCCCACGCCAATGCCTGCGCATACACTACATCCCTCCTTTATTTTTATTGAAATGTTTGTTGTTGTCATGTTTATTGAAATATTGAATTGATTCTAGTCGCCCATTCCAAAAGGTAGCCTTCGTATGGAGAAGAACGGGCAAGAAACTCCACCGTCACGTACGTACACGTACGGTACGTGCCATATTATTTTGACTAAGGTGTAGAGTTTGCGAAGTCAGGCCTTGTAGAGTTAGGGCGTGTAGAGTTAGAAGCTTGGCTCTACATGAGATCTGATTACTTTTTGACAGTGCGAGCTACATGGTCTCGTCTTGGCAACATTTAACATGAAATGTTTTTGTGGGATATTGATTTACCAATACCTATTCATCATACCAGGCAGGCTGAAAAGTTTTGAGCCTGGGGCATTTAAAATAC
This sequence comes from Mesoligia furuncula, assembly GCA_916614155.1. Classification (NCBI taxonomy): domain Eukaryota; kingdom Metazoa; phylum Arthropoda; class Insecta; order Lepidoptera; family Noctuidae; genus Mesoligia; species Mesoligia furuncula. Next base: position 17,136,124 of record OU744817.1, on the reverse strand, counting down.
TGCCAGGAATGTATAAAAAAAATATTTTTCTATGTAATCTCCCTCTACTTCAATACACTTCTTACATCTGTCATAAAGGGCTTTTAACCCAGTGAAAAAATATTCGTTGTGTTTGCCTTCGAAGTGCTCGTCTACAGCCGCCTTCATCTCGTCATCGGTCAAAATCTTCGCCCACGGAGGTCTTTCTTCAAATTCGAAAACAGGAAGTAATCACTGGGTGCTAGGTCCGGACTGTATGGTGGGTGGTTGATTTCTTCAAATCCTGTCTCGGCTAGGGCACGCCTAGAAACTCCCGCAGTGTGCACTGGGGCATTTTTCGTACACTGCGTGGATGGCTCAGACATAGTGATGTTTGCGGTTCAATTACTAAAAGCGTAATGACGCTAATTACATGAAACTCGGTATTTATATTACTGTGAATGTTCTCAATTAGTGACAGGTAGGGCGAGACATTACTGTCACTTTAAGGTACTTAGGCTCAAAACATTTCAGCCTGCCCTCGTATCATAAGAAAATATTATGTCATTCTAATTCATGTTGCTGATGAAAACAGTTTTACTAAAACATTTTGTTCATCTATCTAGTATCTACACTTATGGAATCACTGTTCCCCAAGTCACAGGCTATAAACCTAGTTTGGGTGCCAGGAGATATATGTAAATACTCAATGCACTTTATGTTGTACCATATTACTGTACTTGTAACCTTTGTGAACATTTTACTGGAAATAAACATTATTATTATTATAAGTTTTCTTTTTTTCAATGTTCATTTCCTGTTCTCTTTGACAAAATGCCATGATTGGCATTCTTGTGCTTTATTAGAAAACTTTGAATTTATTTCTATTATTTATTTAAGTTGACATTGAACTATTTCTTTTTTTCTATTTGGTTATGATATTTAAATGATTTCTATTTCCAATCTTAAATTCTTAATGAGTTGACATTGAAATTTTTTTTCATCATGGTGTTAACTTTGATGGTGATATTATGAGTTATGTTGTTAATTTTTTAAATGTGTTCGGTACTTGTATTATGGATGGAACGATTTCAAACAATGTAAATTGTTTGTGGATAAATTGAATTGAATAACCTTATCGAAAAATGGTCAGCTCACTGAGATCTTTTGATTGATTTTATCTCAGGTCTGTTGGTCGATGGCTTGATGCACAGATAAACAAACACTTTTAGTAGATGCTTTGTACCAGAAGCCATGAATGTTTTGTCTGGAGAAGTTTGCTGATTTGAGACTATAACTTTAAATTGTTTCATGAGCTCCCAAGTTTTGTCATATTAGATCTACGACTGGAATCTATGAGCCCTTTGATTTTAACCTCAACCGCTTGACAGAAACTTGACAGTCTTTTATTGCATCGTTGTTGATGTGGGAAATATTGTCTCTTAAACTTTTTTAGCTTTGTTGTTAATTCATGTAATGAGACGTTACAGGTTTTTCTTTTATGGACCCTTCTTCTGTAGTGTTTCAGGAAATGATCTTTGAAATCATATTTTATGCAATTTGGATTAATTACAGGGCAAAGAACTATTATCTTTTAACTATTAACTCTTTTGTGATTTTTACTGAAGTTACATCTTTTACTTTTACCCTTTTATGCAATTTGCATTAATTACAGGGCAGGAAACTTTTACCCTTTTATGCAATTTGCATTAATTACAGGGCAGGAAACTTTTACCCTTTTATGCAATTTGCATTAATTACAAGTCAGGAAATTTTATCACTTTTGTGACTTTTACTGCCATACCTAGGTATTGGCAATAGAGATCAAAATCTTTTGATGTCTAACCATGATTTATTTTGTAAATTGCATACACTGGTCGGTTATACCAATGTATGATCTTGATGAGCAACCATCAGTTTACTACTCTGTGCACAATTAAATTGTATTTTGTTAGTACCAACCGACATTGTCAGTTTACTACTTTGTGCACAATTAAAATGTAATAGTATTTTGTTAGTACCAACCGAACGTTGTCAGTTTACTACTTTGTGCACAATTAAAATGTAATAGTATTTTGTTAGTACCAACCGACGTTGTCAGTTTACTACTCTGTGCACAATTAAAATGTAATAGTATTTTGTTAGTACCAACCGACGTTGTCAGTTTACTACTTGCTATAAGCATAACTAAACACTTTAATTTGCTTTTTTTTTTTTTTTTTTTTTATTAGTAGGTACTAATTGACATTGTCAATTTACTACTCCGTCAAAATAATGCAAATTATCTTTATTACCAGCCAAATATTAATTTTGGCTTAATACTGTTATTTTATATATTTACTCAATGTCAAATTACTGCAGTACAATCATTATTTGACAAGCAATGATATTACAGTAAAATATAATTGTTGACAAGTAAATAATTTGCTTAGTACCAGCCGTTGATCGCTTACTACTTAAACCAAGAGGGTAGGAGTAGTTATCAAATACTATTATCAACTCGAACGCTTTAAATACATTGTTCACAGCGCAAGTGACACACATTCATAAAAGCGGAACGCTTAGATAAATAGGTTAGGAACCTACTCACTAGTCCCTTTTACTTCTTTTTTTTTTTTTTTTTCGAGAATTTCGCAACGGGGGGTTATTAAAAGGGGGGGAATTTTCCATTATTTTTGCGATAGGACACACCGTTTTCGAGATACAAGCAAATTTAGAATTATTAGATTTTACGCTCGCATGTTCCCGGAAATAACACCAGTACGTCCCGTGTTTCCCAAATAGTCAATAATGCTATATTTTGCCACTATCTATTTGGAGAAACACCTAGTTAACTAAATAAAACCTCATTCGTTAACTTGCCAGTATTAATCGCAACCATAAGGTTGTTTTGTTGGAACTTGTTCTATTTGTGTTTTTCGCAACCATTAGGTTGTTTTGATGGAACTTGTTCCATTTGTGTTTTTCGCAACCAGTAGGTTGTTTTGTAGGAACTTGTTCCATTTGTGTCTTTCACACACACACGCGCAACCAGTAGGTTGTTTTGTAGGAACTTGTTCCATTTGTGTCTTTCACACACACACACGCAACCAGTAGGTTGTTTTGTAGGAACTTGTTCCATTTGTGTCACACACACGCACATATTTTAATGTAAATCAAAATATGTCTTGTTGTGCCATACCCAGTAAAGTCGCACAATGTTTTTTTCCTATGATTGTAATAATTGTAATTAAAGTTTATTTTAAACTAAATGACTGCCGTTCATATTTGACTAGCCAGCAAGTCGTCTTTGACGACGTGTGCTAGGTGCTTAAAGCAAACGTTCACTTGATATTACAACACTGTAATGAATTCTATGAATTCTTTTGTTGATTACAATAGCCAGTGCAAAATGCATTTGATTTGACTAAGATCAGTTCAATCATTAACCATAACAGATTTTATGACACTAGTTAGTTTTAACAGTAGGTAAGATAATAATTTTATTTGTTGCTTTACTTAGATTTTACCGAAATGGAACTTTTATTAAACTGGTACATTACGATATTTTCGACAATACATTTTTTTATAACACTAGTTTTAACAGAAAGATATTACTTTACTTCGATTTCACCGAAGTGGAGCTTCTGTTAAAACTGGTACATTAACGATATTTTTGCAGGAACATTTTTTTATTTGATCGAATAATATTTTCTCGATATTATTTACATAAGGGGTCGACACGGGGGTAAGCCGTGACTGACTCCTACTGAAACTGGGTCACCTTCACAATCGAAGTGCTCAAGACCTGGAAGCGCTGATGTTATCTGAGCCATAATGGGGCGATCTGTAACAATCGCATAACTGCTTACAACTTGTTTGGTTAGTTACATTAAGGCTCACATAACCCAACCATACAACCTTTCCGCTCAACCAGTACTGTCTATCTTATTGACCGTCTTAGTCTCTCATATTTGACTATATTAGCCATAACGATCTTTTAAAGATCCTCCAATAATACAATATCATCAGCCTTTCTTATTGACTATTTATTCACCACAATGTCTCTCATATTGACCTTTCACCAATAATCTTTCTACGGAGACTTCTTTTAACGCTTCGTTGCAAGTCTGTCTTATTGACTTTCTTTCACACAGGGCCTTTCTCATATTGACCTTACAATCACAGTCATTTATCGACTTTCATAACACTTATATTTGCTAGTGACCTGTCATATTGGTCTTTGCTAGTGACCTGTCATATTGGTCTTTGCTAGTGACCTGTCATATTGGTCTTTGCTAGTGACCTGTCATATTGGTCTTTCAAAAAAAACCATGTAGGTACCTATCTTTCCTTTTATTTTGATATTTCCTCATATACCTACGTGTTTACATTCGTGCCTAATGCATAATTGTGATAACGATATTTATTGCATCTAAATCGCTGCAAATATACTTATCAAATACACTAACACTTTTAATGTACATATATAATCGAAATAGATGTATTCAGTATGTACAAATTGGCACAAAACTTCCTGATAAGGTTAGATTTTATTATAATAAATCATAACAATTCGTTTGTATAGGATAGATAAAATTGGATACATTATATTTTCTATCGAATACGTTCTTCAATTTACGCATTCATTCATTTATTCAAACTTGTCATTATAATATTAGTTAACCTCATTAGGAATGCACAATGCAATTTGGTAAACAACATGACTCAGCGCGGTCGACCAGTAGGTCACCGCACGTAATTACTAAAGAGATAAGAAAGATTGTCATCTTATTTACGTTAACAAGTGATATTGATAACAACTAATTTACCAATTAGATTTGTCATTTTTTTTTTTTTTTTGTTTACCCCCAACCACATTATGCCATTACTTTAACTGTCCTTATTCTCTTTCTTTTTAACAAAGTATTTGTGCATTAGGACTTACATTTTTTCCTCGTCGCCACTTGTAGAATGCTCGATAATACACTCACTGCTATCACTACGTATACACAACCGGCGTAAACGCGACCGCACGCTATGACAGTTGGGTGCAGAATGCCCCCCACTTTTCGCTGTATACCAGAGAACGTCTGCCGTCGCCTACGGCCCGTAAGCGACTCCCACGCCAATGCCTGCGCATACACTACAGATATTATTAATCATCTGATAACAGGTCAGTGAACTTTTCTTTGGCGCACTAGTATTACTGTCATTAGTAAGATTTCCGTATTCCAATGATGCTCAAAAATGAGTTAATTATCAAGCGAAATTTATGACAATAATGTAGGTGATTTTCGAAATAAAATTAGGTAAAATTATTGCTACCGGTCATTGCTCGCGGCGGCGCGACGGCCGGGCGCGGGGAATTACATGGCAGCTGCATGCATTGTCGCTGTGTGCATAGTCGGGTGATTCTGTTTTATTTGTATTGAATTAAGGGTTTAATTCTGAAATACTGTTAAATTTCTACAACAAAAAAAAGCAGCGCTTACTAGTTATTGCCCCCTACCGTACTTCAAATGATTATTTATGTCTTTTATGACAACCTCCTGACATTTGACGAGGATGCAAATCAACAGCTTGTATGTGTGAGTGAAAATGACTATGATACAAAAATCTTATCAGCGCAATTACGCCAACTCCTCGACGTATTCAGTAATAATTTTGTAATTGTTTTGAGCCCACTTAAGAATATGTATTTAAATATAAATGAGTTGAAACAAACTATACGTGACATTTGCAGTGAATATAAATGTTGTAAATATATTGATTCTGAATTCAAATTGTACAATGCATGTAAATCTTTAAACTATGCTATTGACTGTTACGATTACGAAAACAAGTATTTAAATGTTAAAGAATTGAAGAAAATAATACTGCGTAATCAAGCTAACTATAAAAAACCTGATAGCAAACAGGTAATAGCCTCGAAAGGTACAATCCCTTATTATTTTGCACGTCATCAAACGAAATGCCTTGCTACAAATGGTCCTGATATTGAAAACTCTACTCATTCAAAAAAAGGTACTATTCCATACTATTTTAAAGTAATAGATCGTAAACAGCTTTTTCGTGAATAACAAAATCGTGGCAAATAAACCTAAAACTTTTAAAATATTGCACCAAAACATCGAAACAAAATTTTGGAACTAACATTGCTGGAGTTACGAGACATAAATAAAGAACCTGACATATTATGTTTGTCTGAAACCTTTATGCGTGCCCGAAATGAGAAATATATAAAATTAAATAACTACACTGTAGCAGCTGCATTTAGTAGAGACACACAGAGAGGGGGAACCTGTATACTCGCTAAACAGGGTATTGTTTATAAAGAGCTTTCCCACATTAAAAAGTACTCAACCCAAAAATCATTTGAAGCCTGTGGCGTTGAAATTCCATTGCACAAATTACTAATCGTGTGTCTTTATAGAACGCCTAAGTCTGATCCTAACATATTTTTGGATAAACTTGATCAATTTATGTGCGAAACGGTAAAAAAATATGGATCAAGTACAAAAAGAGTTATTGCCGGTGACTTCAATATAAATACTTTTAAACAAGGGAAAGTCACCAACTACTTAAAGGATCTATGCAATAAGTATAACTTGCAGATTCACGTTAAAGTTGCTACACGTAAAGACTCGTGTATAGACCACATACTAAGTAACATAAAAAAATCTTCTACTGAGGTTCTATCCCTACACTTATCAGATCACGACACAGCGCAACTCTTAGATTTCACAGTAAAAGAGCAAAGTTTAAAGTCCAAATCATATTTTATGTATAAAAAAGACTATTGCAGTGAAAATATTAGTAAATTCAAAAAATGCCTTGCAAGTCTAACGTGGTCAGAGGTACATCTCGAAACTGATATAAATAATGCATTCAATAAATTTCACGAGTTCTTATGTTTATTGTATAAGTTATGCTTCCCAAAGATTAAAATAAACAATTCTGATGCAAATAAACAAACATGGATAAGCAAGGGTCTCAGAAACAGTTGTAAGACTAAAAGATGTTTACGGTATCTATACTATAAAAATAAAACCATAGCGTACAAACATAGATATAAAAAATATTCATCAATACTGAAAAAATTAGGGAATGCAGAACCGGTTCTGTTTTAAAGAACCGGGATTTTCGGGACCTTCTGGCTAAAGAACCGGGATTCCCGGTACTTTCGATACTTTTAAGTAAGCCTTTAAAAGATGAAGATTTGAAACGGAGAAAGTAAAGAAATACGAAATGACAGGGCAAAATAAAAACATTTAAATCAAATCAAATAAAACGTTTTATTTCTTGTTTTATTGGTAACTACGCATATTCTACCAGCAACGTCTTTATTAACATTAAAACATTTTTGTAACTAATCCTAGATAATATTTATCAAAAAAAATTATTAAACATCTTCTCCAAACAAATGATTTAAATCAACATGACTCCTATTGCAATTCTGCATAACCAAATTAAATTAAAGCGTAGCATTAATCAGTCTCAATATTATTGATTAGTTAATCTTAACCGACATTTTTTAAATTGTTATTTATTAACATAATTCACCATCATCATTTCAGCTGAAAGATGTCCACTGCTGGACATAGGCCTCCCCCAAGCACCTCCACTTCGACCGGTTCTGTGCTTCTCGCATCCATCAGGTTCCCGCGGCCTTCACAAGGTCGTCGGAACACCTTGTGGGAGGCCTTCCAACGCTACGTTTTCCGGTACGCGGTCGCCACTCCAGAACATTTCGGCCCCATCGGCCATCTGTTCTGCGAGCAATGTGCCCTGCCCACTGCTACTTAAGTTTGGCAATTCTTCGGGCTATGTCGGTTACCTTGGTCCTCCTATCTCCTCATTCCTGATTCGATCACGCAAGGAAACTCCATAGCTCTCTCCATTGCCCTTTGGGAGACTTTCAGCCTTCTTATAAGGCCCATTGTGAGTGACCACGTTTCAGTGCCATACATAAGTCATCACTGGCAACACGCACTGGTCAAAGACTTTCGTCTTGAGACACTGAGGTATGTGGGATGAGAAGATATTGCGTAGCTTCCCGAACGCTGCCCAGCCGAGTCGGATTCGACGATCGACCTCTTTTTCGAAGTTAGACCTACCTATCTGGACAGTTTGTCCTAGGTAAACATACTCGTCCACAACTTCGAGTGTAGTGTCTCCGATCTTTATGAGAGTGGGTGTTACATGGGCATTTGACATGACCTTCGTTTTGTCCATGTTCATTTTAAGACCCAGGTTATATTCTTCGGTCTTCTGTATAACCTGTCGCAGCAACACGCACTGGTCGGAATCCGGCTTGTTCGGGAGGCGTCAAACCTGCGCGCGAGACGGTTCGTGATGACTCTCGAAAACAGCTTGTAGACATGGCTCAGAAGTGAGATGGGCCTATAGTTCTTAAGAAGGGCATTGTCGCCCTTCTTAAAGAAAAGTATCACCACACCTCTGTTCCATGCCTGCGGTGTTTTGCCCTCGAGTATGATGACGGAATCAAACAGCTTCTGAAGGGCCTTAAGAACGTGTTTTCCGCCGGCCTTCAGGAGCTCGGCCGTAATTCCGTCATCACCCGCGCGCCTTGTTATTTTTGAGCTGCTTCAGAGCCATCCTAATCTCGTACAGGCTGACGTCCGGGATGTCTTCGGTATAGTGTCGGGTCAATCTAGCTCTTGGGTCGTTTGCCAGATCCATAACGGGGTTCCTTGTTGACGTGTATAACTGTCCATAGAACCTCTTGATCTCTCTCAACAGCTCAGGTTTGGCGGATACGATCCTGCCATCATCGGTCTTTAGTTTCATAAGCTGGCTCTACCCAAAGAAAGCAGTCTTGTTTGAGTCTTTTTTGCGAAGCACTGTCCACCAAAATTTGTGTCCATTGTGTTTGTGACAACGGAAAGCACAACATTCCGAAGACACGATGGCCGCCACCAGCCCCTCTCGCACCCTCGTGCAGCATGCTCTTGTAGCATGCATGCTTCTTGTGCATGCTAGGTAGCATGTGTATTCCGCTTTAAGCGGTCGGGCTTTATGCTATAAAATTAGAAATATTCGAAACGCGAAGTATCTTTTCCCGAAAGTACCGAAAGAACCGGGAATTGGTATAGAAAATCCCGGTTCCAAAAACGACGCAAATTTCCGGGATTTCCCGGTACTTTCGGTTCCGGGATTTCCCGGGACTATTCACTAGAAAAAATGTATCTTTAAATCCAAAATAAATTCAAACATTAAGTATATAAATAAGTGAAAGAGCGACTGTCGCAACCCAGCGCAGGGCACGCCGCGATAGCGGCGATAAGACCCCTCTTTGAGGAGTGGCTAGAGAGGCGCCACGGCGCCCTCACCTACCGCCTGACGCAGGTCCTCACCGGACATGGAAGTTTCGGGAGGTTCCTGCACATCATCAGGCGGGAGGAAACGCCCGGGTGTCACCATTGCCAGGATCGCCCAGAGGACACGGTGGAGCACACGGTGGAGGTCTGCCCCGCTTGGGCGGAGCACCGCCGTGTCCTCGTAGAGGCGATCGGCAGCGACGGCGACCTCTCGCGTCCGGCCCTGGTGCAAGCCATGGTCCGGGGCGAGAGGGAGTGGGAGGCAGTCACCTCCTTCTGCGAAGCAGTCATGCTAGCGAAAGAGGTGGCGGGACGGCTCAGGGAGAGAGCCTCCCGTCCCAGCCGCCGCGGGAGACGCTCCGGGCGTCGGGAGCCGCGTGATGACTCCCGGCCACCGTAGGCGCGGGCCTGCGGGCGGAGAGTAATGGGTAGCTCACCGTCCGATCAGGACCAGGCCCGTGCCGGACGGCGCGTACGTGTTCCACGCGCGCCTCAAAGAGATGTCAGCATCGAGGAGGGGCCCCTTAGGGCCGAAGCCTGCCGGGTCAGCGGGATTGTCCGAAAGGGTTACCGCTGGCCCGGAACATAAAGGGCTAAGGAAGGAACACGGGTGGGTTTTAGTCAGTAAGAGTCTGACACTCCCTTCCGCTCCACCCAGAGCGGGAGGAGTCATTTGATGATTTCCCATCCGCAAAAAAAAAAAAAAAAAAGTATATAAATAAGTCAAAACAAATGCAGAGCAATGTGGTCAGTCATCAACCGCGAAATTGGAAATACAAAATGTGACAATGATATTTCTCAGCTAGAATTAGATAAGAGAATACTGACTAATCCCTCTGACATAGCAAATGCTTTTAATGATTATTTTATTGATTCGACTAACACTGTGACATTTAATCATTTACATGATAATGACAAGCCGAATAAAACCATGACAATACCTAATTCTATGTTTCTTAGCCCTATGACTGAAGACGAGATTAAGAAAGAAATAATAGCTTTCAATAACACTAACTCAGAAGGTTACGATGGAATTGGTACAGACGCCAGCACATCAACGTAAACTGTATACATATCTATAACTACGACGCGGCGTATAGTGTTAGAAAGAAAGTATCCTTGGTATGATTGGTGGAGTTTTCAACGTTTCAAAAATTGCCCAATGGTAGCACGTACTAATAATTGGAAGCCAATTACCATGTCTCACTAGGAATAAGCCACACCCACGCGCCTCTGCGCGTCCGCCACCGCTCCCGAGTTTCCCCGAACCTTCACGAAGTTAAACGAATGTCACATAACATCGTTCGTTTGACATTTATTCAGTAGTCAGTACGTCACTTGGAGCCGTGTTGAGTGCTCGGCGAAAGTTCTAGTCCGCAGACATTTTTGAATGTGCGTTTTAATTATTTTTATCAAAGTTCAGTTAAATATCAAAATCAAGAATGCCGCCTCAGTTAACGCAAATTGAAAGGGAGCGCATCATAAGCCCTTCGATTGAGTGGATGTGATGTGATTGATATTTGTCGGCAGACGGGCATAACGGTGAGTAATATTTTTTGTAGTTATAAATTTTAAATAATAATAAACAAAGGTTTGTATTGTTAAAAATGTGTCAATGGTGTTTTTCTATAGAATTTTCGAATTAATAGAAGGGATAGATCTATATTTGTGGATAGGTATATCTTCTTTGTGTTCTTTCATAATGGGTGCGCCGTGCGCGCTGTTTCGTGAAAGCTTAAATTCAGAGTTATACCTCCGTAAGCATAATTCGATGAACTATTGTTTTTGATTCAATTTAGGGCTGATTTTTCCAACGTCAGTTAAAGTTTTAGCCAGCCAATTTATTACTATCGGAAGGAATCATTTTGAATTTTTGACAATTCTTCCAAACAAAAACTGTCAGATGTCAATTTTATTCCAATAGTAAAAAATATCTGTCGATTGAAAAATCAGCCCTTACTCCTGGAACATTCTAAACAGAAGTTATTCCATTATGTAGTGATTGGATTTTAAAGTAAATATTACCTATTATACGCAATTATGCTCTGTAACGAATGCCGGGCGTGCGAATAGTGAATGATAATAAATAAGTTAGAATAGTGTAAAAATGATAGAATAGTAATATCGTTTTAATTATTAGTTTTCGTATTAGTTTATAACAGGAATTTTTGAGAATTTTAATGTGAAGAAAAATTATAGTCAGAATAATGACGTTACTTGAAAACGTGATTCTTTCTTTATATGAATATTTGCGTGATTTTAGTGTCAAATGAGAGGATTATGTTTAAAACTGATATTCCCGTTTGAACTATGTAAATCGGTCCACGGGTTCTAGAGATAGAAAGAATTATGTCCTATAATGAAAACATGTCAAAGTTCGATTTTAGTAAGTTAATGTTCTAGAAAGTTTTTATTGTATAGAGATAGGATAAATGTTGATACGTAATACGAAAGAAGATTACATAGACCAATATAATGAAATTGTAACGATCGCCTAGGCTTAAAGAACATTATCAACAGGGATATTTAAGTGTCAGACCCAAGAGTATAAAACCAAACAAGTGTATAAAACCAACTTAAGTCCATAATATGTTCCAGTTCAAAACGCTCCACAAACAGTAAATCAGTGATAATAATAACAATTCACCACAATCTTACTCTAATTAATATGAAATACTGAACTTAAGTGCATTTTTTATCATAAAATAGTGAAATAATTACGAAATACAATAATCTAAACACCGTTAAATAAACATTTTTTTAAAATTGACCTTTGGACTTTATCCAATGTTCGACAACTAGCGCCAGCTCGTCACCAAGCGGTGAATAGACTAACCAAAATAGTACCGCTACTTGTCATCAGGCGGCGCAAAACTAACGATTAGGGATACCAGTGCAAAAACATTTTAATATTTGGTAGAAAATTATTACTTTTTGAAGACTTCGAACGAACATAGGAATTTGGATCCCAGAAAGTGACATTCTTGTGCATTATTTTGAAAATCTAATTTGAATTTACAATATGAATTTCTTAGAAAATATCACTTTCCGAAAAACACGCACGCGGTCGGAACCTGATACCAGTGATATAATCTCGCAAACATTGGATTGTACCTCTAATTCTTTGCCAGGTATGTCCGATGATGAAGATGAAAACATATTAAACATATATAAGAAAGAGTTAGAAGAGCTTAAAACTCAACTACAAAGCGCACACAAGGAAATAGAATTATTATCATTAGAAAATAGTAACCTGAAGAAAACGAATGCTGAATTAATAGGAAAAAATAAAACGTACAAAGTTATAGCGTGCAGTCCCCTTAAGATCAAAGCCCAAACACCCAAGAGGAAAGCACCTATTCATACAAAGGCAACACAGACCCAGATATCAGAAAGTATGAAAATTACACACAGCGCACAGCAAGTAGATATTGATTCTGGAAGTTCTCAGAACGTCGTCGCCTCACACAATAATATTAACGAAAATGCACCACATCCTTCGCCCCCATTTGCAAAACGTAACATATGTGTTCTGAGTAGTGAAACATCAAATAGAATTTATACAATGAGTGAGAGAACTCATATAAAGAACTTTAATATGTGTCATTACCGTACTCCCAAATGTGGAATAAAATATTTGTTAAATAATATAGATCAAAAAGTCCAAAACTTCACTCTTGCAGATTATTGCATCATTTTCATTGGCGAAGAGGATTTCAGGAAAACCCATAATTATATAGAAGTTGTAACCTATATTCGTGATAAGTTAATAACACTAAATCATACTAACTTTGTAATATGTCTGCCTACATTTAAGTACATGGACAATACTAATATTATGTTTAACAGCCGAGTAGATACTTTTAATCATTTAATTTATATGGATGCTGAGACATGTAAGTACGCGTTTATCTTAGACTCAAATTTAAATCTTCCATACACATGGGATACATATAACCAGCGACATGGGCACCTGAATAACAAAGGCTTTATGCAGATTATATCGGATTTGCAAGACTTCATCCTAGACCTAGACGCAGTAAATACTTCAAACTTAAGACTTTTAAAAGATGAACTTTCTGATGACTACACCGATTCAAATGTTAACCGATCAAAAAACCCATCTAGTAATGTTAATGATACTAATGAGTCATCCCGCTCAAATTGTCTTTTTCGCCTATAACAGCATAAATATTTTGCATCAAAACATTGCTGGTCTTATAAATAAGGCTGACCTGCTCACAGTCCATCTTCAGGAACTATCTAAGAAACAAAAAGACATAGATGTGGTCTGTATTACTGAACACTTTATTATGCGGGGCTATGAAAAGGTATTACATATTCCAAATTATAAACTAGCTGCGTGCTATGCAAGACGAGCAAAGAAGCGCGGAGGATCTTGCGTACTAGTAAAAATAGGCCTAGAATATAAAGAACTAACAGAGATCTCACGCCATTCAATAACAAACACTTTTGAATGCTGCGGAATCGAATTAGTCCAGCAAAAATTAATCGTTATTTGTATATACAGGCCACCGAAAATTAACAACCTAACAATGTTTTATGAAAAACTCGAAATTGTTATGAAAACTTTTTGTATTAACTCGAGTAAAACAGTTGTTCTATGCGGGGACTTCAACATTGATACCTTAAAAAAGAATAGAATGTCCCTAGACTTTGAATGCTTTCTTTTGGGCTGCAATCTTAAGCTTGCACTGAGGCAACCAACTAGATTGTGCAGTAATAGCTGCATTGATAACTTTGCTCACAATTCTCGTCAAAAATGTAAATGTGAAGTAATCGAATTGGCTCTTTCAGATCACACGGCTCAAATTCTGCAAATTAAAGTAAATAAAACATATAGATTAAAATCTTGGCGGATCAAGAAACGAGATTTGTCGTTAGAAAATCTAGTTAAATTTAATAATCATGTTAGCTGCATTTCGTTCTCCGAAATATACAATACAGAAAATGTAAATGTAGCATATGATACTTTTATGGAAGATTTCAATTTATTGTATGACCTTTGCTTTCCCTATAGATTTGTTACTATACAACCGAATAAAAAGGTCAAATGGGTCTCCCGAGGAATACGTATTTGCAGTAAAAAGCAACGCCACCTTTTATGGCGATACAGACTTAGGTCAACGAATGAAAATAAAAATAAATTTAAAGACTACTCAAAAAAATTTCGGAAAATTATCAAATTAACTCAAAAATCACAGAACAACTATTTCATACGAACCTCAGGTAATAAGTCGAAAGCATCTTGGCAAGTCATAAATAACAAAACACACACTTACGACCCAATTTCCCAAATTAGACTACATGATACAACAATTACAGATCCTCAAAAAATTGCTAATATCTTCAATAATTACTTTATTGATCAGATTCAACAGTCACCTAAAGCGCCATTTGAAACTATAAATATTCCGACAAACCTAAACTCAATGTTTATGGCACCAGTTGTACCCCAAGATGTAATTAGAGCAATAAAATCTTTAAAAAATAAAAATAGCGTTGGGTATGACGGCATAGCAACGAAAGTTGTTAAATTTGTGGCGAACAATATAGCTGTACATCTCAGCCATATTATTAATCTCAGCATCAACTCTGGTGTGTTCCCTAATAGCTTAAAAACCGTTATAGTTAAACCAATTTACAAGAAGAATAAAAAAGAAGAAATAGCAAATTACAGACCAGTAGCCTTAATTCCGGTATTGTCCAAAGTAGTAGAGAAGTTAATCTACGAATTACTTAACAATTTCTTATCTAAATATGACATTTTGTGCAATGAACAAAAAGGTTTTAGGAAAAACAAAAGCATTAATACAGCTATTTTCGATTTATTCAATATTATCATAAAAAACGTAGATACCAAAGTGCCTATTTGCGCAATCTTCACAGATATGTCAAAAGCTTTTGACTGCGTCGATCACGACATTCTAATAAAAAAGTTAAGCGTTTATGGAATAAGGGGAAATGTACTCAAACTTATTAAATCATACCTTAGCGGTCGTACACAATACACAGAAATAACTAGAATTTGCCCTAAGACGAAGAGTGAAATAAAATACCGATCCGAAGGACGAACAATAAAATATGGTGTACCACAGGGCAGCGTCCTTGGGCCACCCCTTTTCTTAATTTACATCAACGATTTGCCACGTCATGTTGATAATCCAATGGTATTATTTGCCGATGACAGCACCGCGTTAGTAAAATGTAAACATCCGGATAGCTATGAACAGGACATAAATAAGACCCTGGAAGATATCGTACATTGGCTTGATAGAAACAACTTGGTGATAAACTTACAAAAAACTAACATAATGCAGTTTCATCAACGCACAATTTTAAAAGACGTATCTGTAGACTACAATAAACAAAAAATTAACGAAGTTAAAGTAGCAAAATTTTTAGGGATTTACATTGACAGACAACTAAATTGGCAACCACAAGCAGAGGAAATTTGCAAAAGGATGAATACAGCGGCATATGTCCTTTCAAAGTTGTCCAAAAAAGTTGACATTCAAACTACATTAGTAGCTTATCATGGTCTGGTTGCATCAGTTCTAAGATTTGGTATTATTTTCTGGGGCAATTGCAGCTCACGGGAATACATATTCAAGGCGCAAAAACGTTGCATTAGAGCGATGTGTGGTCTGAAGACCACAGATAGTTGCGAACCAAAGTTTAAGTCCCTAAAAGTGCTTACATTTCCGTCATTGTATATTCTGGAAATGGCAATGTTTGTAAAGACCAATAAAAACCTCTATCCCGCTATGTCAGAAATTAGAAAACGACCTGTCAGAAACCAATACAAAAATTTATTACAAATCGAGTCCTGTAACACAGCGTTAATGAGAAAAAGTGTTATTTGTATGGGTCCTACAATATACAATAAATTGCCAGATGTAATGAAAAATGATACAATTAACAACTTTAAAAAGAAACTAGTGGCCTTCCTCATAGATAAATGTTATTATTCGATTAATGATTTTTTAATGGACAAAACTTTCTAATCAGCAATGTGTATAATGAATATAATTAATATTGTTTTGAACATAATATGGACCTAATATACATTTATTTTTAATTTAATTCTAAAGTAACATTTTAATTTGACATTTTGAATATTTATTATCATTAATATGTGTATAATTGTAATAATTTTATTGTAACTGTGACATTTTAATTTTAATTTGTAATTTTATCTTTAGATTGCTTCATAACAATTTTTATGAATTTTGCGTGCCTATTTTCAGGCAGAATGTACATGGCTTACTCCTATCTACTCCACCTGTATTTTAATGTACCTACATTCGTTGCAAATAAATGATTTGATTGATTGATTGATTGAAGAGAAAATTACATGTAAAAATGGCTTAAAATCAAGGGTCTCTTTGCCTATAGTAATTGAGTAATAATGGGCAAATAAACTACAGCTAAGTATTTGTTTCGTTCCAGAAAAAAACAGTTTACTTCTGGCTTCGGCAGTGGGAAGAAAGCGGATGCATAGAACTGCTAGCTCTACGCGAGAGCCATGCGGCTGCAGACGAGACGATGTGGAGTAACCTCAATTTCGTACAGCGTGAGTAATCACACTTACCTATCACATTAACTTATATCATCACAGTTAACATAAAACATGGTTTTCCTAAAAAGTGAATAACAAAATTGATTAAAAAATTAAATTTAAAAAACCCCCGTCACAAAAAAATAATAAAATTAAATGTAAGTAATTGGAAAAGGATCAAATAATTTAAAAACCCCCAACTTAAAGAATCTAGGTAACGAGACTAAAACAGATAAATTCATTTGGCAGTCGGGGGACCTGTTAGCATAGAGAAGGTGTTCCACAGAACGGTCCCCCGACTTCCAAATGAATTTATCTGTTTTAGACTCGTTACCTAGATTCTTTAAGTTGGGGGTTTTTAAATTATTTGATCCTTTTCCAATTACTTACATTTAATTTTATTTTTTTGTGTCGGGGGTTTTTTAAAATTTTTATTTAATTTTTTATTTTATGCTTTTTGTAGGGACTCCTTAATTTTTGTATTTCATTTCTTTTATTTTCTTGCGTTTTAAGATTCAGGTAATTTGGTGTTTAATCAGGTTTTTTATCCATCAAAAAATAATTATTAATTTATAGTTGAAGAATAATTTTGATTAAACAGACTTTTTTGTTTTATTATATCCTTTTTCTAGAGGATGGATAGATAGAGGGGCCCGTGGCTAAATAATAACAGCCGCACAGTTCGATCGATCAGGTTAAGCTACGCTTGCTGCGGTTGGTCTGTGGATGGGTGACCATCTTTACATACCGAGACCCCTCCGTGCCTCGGAAAGCACGTTAAGCCGTAGGTCCCGGCTGTCATTCGTGGATCTTTGACAGTCGTTACGGGTAGTCAGAAGCCCGAAAGTCTGACAACCAGTCTTACCAAGGGTATCGTATTACCCAGTAACTGGGTTGTGGAGGTCAGATAGGCAGTCGCTCCATGTAAAATACTGGTATTCAGCTGCATCCGGTTAGACTGGAAGCCGACCCCAACATAGTTGGGAAAAGGCTAGGCAGATGATGAGATGATATCCTTTTTCTAGTTCTTCCTTTAGTTATTCAACTTTCGTATAAGTATTTCATAGCTATTAGATATCTTAGGTATTTCAGATCTAGTTTATAAAATGGGACTGCAACACTATCTGATGTAGAAATACCTACGCTTTTTAAGTAGGATAATTCCATTCGTAATAAAAATAGTCAAACTCAGTGGTTGTATCACTTATTATATTACTCTATTAGATAAAAATATCTTCAGTCCTTTACAACCATATTTTACAACCCACCTCAACAAAGGTGGAAGTTCTCAATTCGACAGATTATTTGTGTATGTTTATATTTGGAAGAACATTTTTTAACCGTTCCATAGTCATTTAAAGTTTATTCAAACTTCTTTCAAATTAATATTATTTCAAGTTAAACAAATATCAACTTTATTGTAATGGCAATTAAGTTGATTTCAGAGTGACTAGCACTATTGAAAAAGTTAAAGTTGTAGCGTAAACTGAACTTTCTTGTGTATGATTTAAATTTATTTTTCTGTAAAGTCATTTTTGTTTACGATTTTTGGCAAATTAATCGCGAATGCAGATTAGTTAAGTTAGCCCCTACAATTTCTCATAACAAAGAATCCTATGTAAGTATTGAAAATTACAAAATTTTCTTTGTTTTAGATATCAATGGACACAGTCAGGAGACGCCGGAAAGAAGGCTTGGCCGCGAAGGCATAACACACAAAGTTCTTTCGCATTTATAATATTAGTATGGATCATTCTTCTAATATCGTGATAATTAATACTGTAAATTGAAATTTTATATTTATTTTCGCACTACTGTTATATTCTTGAGAATTTTTCTTTACTATTGTTGGTGACAATTTAAGATAGGGCCGTCACCCACTGGCGGCATGGCATGACAAGGGATTTTAAAAGCTTACTTTTGTTTGGCGGCAGCATTTGATTTTTCTTAGCAGCCATTGGTAGTTGTAACTGTATAATTAATCTGTTACAAATATCAATAAAAATAAAAGCTTGTAAAAATAAATATTATTTACTTGTTTTTAATCAGTTTGTTGTGTGAAATGTTTGTGTTAACAGTGTTAAATTAGATTCGAAATCATCTGTAAGTATTACAAAAATCCCTTGTCGTGCCGTGCCTCCAGTGTGTGCCGGACCTTATACAGCCCAGTCAAATTATACTAATCTAGGTAAAAGCTTATTTTTGTTTGGCAATCAAATGCTACCGCATTTGATTTTGCTTGGCAGCCATTGGTGGTCTGTTACAAATAAAATTCTAATCTATTTACCTAATAATAATAACGCCTTCGAAAGGTCCGCGAGATGTGTCAGACATTTTAAAAATAAAAATTCTTTATTGACATAGGTAATGGTTACAGAAACTTTTATGTGAGTATGAAGCATGTAGGACTGTAGGTATATTATAAATTACCTAATGTATAAAAATATTAAATTGTAGGTTATTCAAAACTAAACTATATAGGTAGATGGCTGAATGAAAATAATTTCTATAATATTAAGGATTTTTTTGAACATTAAATTATAATGTTTTTAAATTCAATTTTGTTTATTTGTGCATTTTCTTTTTCATTTATTGCAAAACTGTATGATCTCATATGCTTTAATAACACCTGTGTATACCATGTTTTACGCAAATAAATTATCTTAATCTATGGTATAGTTTGGTTTTATAACTTTTGTTGTAAGTATATTTTAATTTAAAGTAGGTAGTTGTTATAATGTTTTCAATTATATTAATGTTTAAAAATAAAAAGATTTGATTGTTATTCCGCATTTTATTTTAATATTTTTCACGCGGTTTCACACGCGTTCCTGTAGGAACCTATCCTATGTCCTTTTCTGATTGGTAGGTATGCATAATTTCATGATGATCGGTAGTGTAGTTATAGTGCCAAAAGCAGGGGGTTAGCTACCGCCGTATCTGTTATACAGTGGGCCCCGACGGCATATTTATTTACTTAAAAAAAACGTCACCGTCCTTTTTGCAAAAGACCCCGCCAAGATATTTTGGGGGCCCCTGGGGTTAGATCACACAGCCCTTTCGACTGCAGTCACTGCGTCTTCAGGTCATGACCGGCCGCCTTGCGGAGTTGTTTTAAAACTATGATATTTCCTAAGATATTCATTGAAATCAAATTTGTCAAGGGCAATTTTGTTCAAAATTAAATACTTGTGATGAGTAACGTGTTTATTTGGATAAGGATTAATATCATGTTTATAAAAACACCTTTGCAAATAATGCATTATTTTAGAACTTTGATTACGATAAAAAACAGGCCAAGTGCGAGTCGGACTCGCATACGAAGGGTTCCGTACCACAAGGCAAAAACGCCTATAAAAACACGTTTGTTGTATGGGAGCCCCCCTTAAATATTTATTTTATTTTATTATTAAAGTAAAAATACAACTGAGTATTTTGTGAATTTTTCAAGTGCCTACCTGTTGCCTTTTTGATATCGAGCAAAACAGGGAATAAAATCGCGTTTATCTAAGGGAGCCCCTTTAAATATTTATTTTATTTTGTTTTTAGTATTTGTTGTTATAGCGGCAACAGAAATACATAATTTGTGAAAATTTCAACTGTCTAGCTATCGCGGTTCTTGAGATACAGCCTGGTGACAGACAGGCGGACGGACGGACGGACAGACAGCGAAGTCTTAGTAATAGGTAGGGTTCCGTTTTTACCCTTTGGGTACGGAACCCTAAAAACGTTATAGTGAATCAAGTAGAGAAGAATTTTTCAATTCGAACCAGCAGTTCCTGAGATTAGCGCGTTCAAACAAACTTATCAGCTTTATAATATTATAGTATAGGTTTTGGGATGTAAAGTAACGATAATAATATATTAGAATTTTATTTGAAAATTCATAACCTTTGAAATCGTATCTTATTACTAGCGCAATAAGGTTGAACATCATGTCAAAGCAAACTTCGGTAGGTATTGGTAATTTCGTTACAAGGTTCAACCTGATTGTTTTTGTAATAAGATCATGCTGCGGACGAAACGTTAATCTTAAACACGGCGGACTGACAAAAGGCTTTTTGTAGGTATAATTAATTGGCTAAACTTCACACACGTTCGTGATGGGGTAAGAAGTAGGTGTCCATATTTCTTTCAAAATTTCAAGCAGATTACCTATGTTATGGGTTTTCAGCATTTAATTTCGTGAAAATAAATAAAAATCTTTTATTTTGGAACAATAACAGATATAATAGGTATTATAAAAATAGTTAAAGGATGATAACTACAAAAGTTTATAACTGTGGCGCATGGCGCAGCTATCAATAATAGAATAGAAGAGCAAGGAACGCGCTAAGACAGGTGACCGCCAGCCCGTCAGTAAGTAGGTAACAAAACCCGGAAAAGGTCATTCAAACCTGCTTGAAATTTAAAAACTGGCCAAGTGCGAGTCGGACTCGCACACGAAGGGTTCCGTACCACAAGGCGAAAACGCCGAAAAAAACACGTTTGTTGTATGGGAGCCCCCCTTAAATATTCATTTTATTTTGTTTTTAGTATTTGTTATTGTAGCGGCAACAGAAATACATAATTTGTGAAAATTTTAACTGTCTAGCTATCGCGGTTCTTGAGATACAGCCTGGTGACAGACAGACGGATAGACAGCGAAGTCTTAGGTCTCGTTTTTAGGGTTCCGTACCCAAAGGGTACAAAACGGAACCCTATTACTAAGACTTCGCTGTCTGTCCGTCTGTCTGTCTGTCTGTCACCAGGCTGTATCTCAAGAACCGCGATAGCTAGACATTTGAAATTTTCACAGATGATGTATTTCTGTTGCCGCTATAACAACAAATACTAAAAACAACATAAAATAAATATTTAAGGGGGGCTCCCAAACAACAAACGCGATTTTTTTGGCCTTTTTTGCTCAATATTAAAAATGGCAACAGGTAGGCACTTGAAATATTCACAAAATACTGAGTTGTATTTTAACTTTAATAATAAAATTAAAATAAATATTTAAGGGGGGCTCCCATACAACAAACATGTTTTTTTCGGCGTTTTTGCCTTGTGGTACGGAACCCTTCGTGTGCGAGTCCGACTCGCACTTGGCCAGTTTTTTACCCTTTGGGTACGGAACCCTAATAAAAAAGGAAATGTTTTTCTGATATGAGATTATACCTACTTACCTACCTACTTGTCTACTTAACAATATTCATCGAGAGCGTGAAATTTCGCTAATTCATTGTGTAACGAACGGTGTATACCTTACTACCTACCTGTTTAAATGTAATATGAGTAGGTAGTTACTACTTAATACTCTAAGTAATTTTCCAACAAATATGTAAAAATTAAGGATTAAGTAAAAGAAGACTATAAACTTTCATAGGTATTTTAAGCATTGCGCTGGGCGTTTCGATTCAATTATTCAACCTGCTACCATAGAACTATTATTACTTAGTGATACGACGACGCGACGCCGCAAAACCAGTTTTTGCGCCAGGCCGGGGGCCTTCCGAATTGCGTCAAAAGCGATTACTTATATCGCGAATCCGACCAACGCGCAACGTCACAAATAGTAGTCAATAGTCCTTATATTTTGTGACTATTAAATTTGGTCGGATTCGCGATATAATCGCTTTTGACGCAATTCGGAACGCGGGGTATGTTACCGACCGGCAACTACTCATTTATTTAGTCTTGCATGAAACGTGTAAGCGCCATGAAATTCCCGGCGCTTATGACGTTTTGGTCGCGAGAAAACTATACGTTTTAAGCGGTCTAGCGCTGCATGTTTTATAGTTTGGTGAGACGACACCTACTGTTTAAGCGCTGCAGCAAATACGCTCGCCCCACTGTCATCCTGTTGTGACACTGTATTTGATTCGGATAGCTACGCTATTTCTTATCGCACAGTATCTTATTCACACCACGACGACCATACGCACACACTCTCACGTACGCACTGCAGCACGACACATTACTAGTAAGAACAGACAAAAGCTATATGTCTCTTTCGCACGATTCTCGCTGTAGTTGCTCATAACGCGTTCAAGGCCAAAGTGGGGTAGGTTGATGTGCTGGCGACTGTACAAAAGTAATTAAAACTTGCAGTACAGAATTAATTCCTATTTTGACTTATTTAATTAATCTTTCATTTTCATCTGGAACTTTTCCTGATGCGCTAAAATTATCAGTCGTTAAACCTCTGTACAAAAAAAAACGATAAAAATGATGTTAAAAACTATCGCCCGATAACCCTTATACCCATAGTGTCTAAATTATTTGAAAAATGTAGGCAAAAGAGACTTTCCGACTTCTGTAGCAAATACAATATCATAACGAAAGAACAGTATGGATTTCAAAAGCACAAGTCAACAACACTAGCGATTGCTAATCTTTTGGCGCATATTCATGATTCCCTAAATAAAAATTATTTAACGACAGGACTATTTTTCGACCTGTCACAAGCCTTCGACTTAGTGGCACATGACATCTTGTTGAAAAAATTAGAAAAAAGTGGAATAAGGGGTTTAGCACTGCAGTGGATAGCGTCTTATCTAAGCAACCGAAAGCAATACGTTGTTATTAATAAAGTTAATGAAAATGTATTAACCTCGTATTCATCTGACTATAGAATTAATAATTGCGGCGTCCCCCAAGGGAGTGTATTAGGACCCTTATTGTTTTTATTATACATAAACGACTTACCGCTAGTGACTAATCATAAATGTGTATTATTTGCAGACGACATTTCAATTATTGTGACATCTGACAAAAAGTGTAAAACTAAATCTGATCATGAGATTGACATTAATAACACTATTGACGAAATTATAAAATGGTTACAGGCTAATAAATTGAAAATTAATTTAGATAAATCAAATTATATACAGTTTAATAAATCAATACATACTAAATACAATTTCAAACTTCATATTGACAGGTTAAAAGAAGTTGCACAAACTAAATTCTTAGGAGTACTCATAGACGAAGATATGAATTGGAAAGTACATGTGGATAGTTTGTGCAGTAGGATTAATAAGTTTGTTTATGCTCTCAGACAAATAAAGAACATAACCAACAAAGAAACAGCAATTACAGCATATCACGCCTATATAGAATCCATCTTAAGATACGGGCTTATCCTTTGGGGTAACAGCACAGATAAACACAGAGCATTTATTGCGCAAAAGAAATGCATCAGAGCCATTTGTGGTATCCGTCCTGACGAGTCATGTAAACCTTTCTTTAAAAAGCTAGGTATATTACCACTTCCGTCACTGTACCTTTTTGAAATTTGTAATTATGTTTATAATAATAAGGGATTGTTCAAGAAAGCCTATCAATTGAACTCTCGAAATAGAGATCCATGCAGACTTGCTTTGCAGGATACTCCTAAATCAGCCAAGTATGCGAAAAGTTTCCTAGTCATGTGTATACGCATTTATAACAAAATTCCCAAAGAAATAAAATTGTTATGTAATAGTAACTCATTTAAAAACAAATTACTGAAATGGTTGAAAGAACACATGTTTTATGACATTAAATATTTTCTCAACAATAAATTATAAGTTCCTGGACTTGTGTAATTGCAGATAATGCTGAGAGAAAACTATTATTATTGTAATTGACTCTGTATCTGCGACATTGAACTTTAAATTTACTAATAATAATTTTTATTTTGCATGCAATTGATACATATCCTGTATAGCTAAACATGCGGACTTTAGATTAATATCTGACTGTAACAACTTTATACCATGTTTAAGGAAAATAAAGACTTATCTTATCTTATCTATTAGGATGAAACAAATGCAAAGAGTAGGCGAATTGAAGGAAAGAGATAATCCCTGTCGGCGAGCGGCGCGTGCGCGCATCTCTTTCCTTCCGGCGGCGGCAAGCGGCGCAGGCGACCCGTGCCCCCTTCCACCCGCGCGCTGCACTCTAATTATTTTTTTGTTTGCTTTTCTAGTGCTAGCCGAACCCGTGTCCTTGACACACTTCGTCAAACTAGTGCGCAAAATTATGTCGTTATTTTTGTGAATGTTTCCGCGAAAAAGACGCTTACCTGTTGTTTTATTTATTTATTGTTGTGTAATTAGGATAGTAATTTGATTATGGTACTCGTACTGCGCTAAAGATGCTTTGCTTTGTTTTCTAATCTAGTACGTACTACGTTTACATCGTGCGATCGGGACGGTTTTATTTGTGTTATGTGCTTGTTTAAACTTGTGATCGTGGTGGCAAATACACATCCGATCTACACAGCAGCTGAATATGCGGACGTGATGCTAATTTATGGAGAATGTCATCAAAATGCCGCCCTTGCGATAAGGACATATCGCGAGAGATAATGGCGATTCAAAACAATGCCCTACTAACCTCGCACTATTGTAGGGCCTCTTCAGCGCATCCACAAAAAGCCGACCAGTGGTCTCAACGCCCAGATCGACCGCCTACACGACAAAATGTGCTACATATTTCGAAGACTAACCCAAAACTGGCCTCCGCTATAGCGCTAGGAGACAAATAGAAGCAGTGATTAGTGATGACTTGATGAGTGATGTGATGATAGTTATAACTAATAGTAACAAGAGAGGGTGACGTTAGACTAAGCACCCCCGCTGTAGCATGTAGCTACTACATGCGCCGCGCGCCGCTCGATTTCTCCGAATCGGACCGATGACGAGTACGATCGCGCGAAGCGTAGGTAAGTAATTTCATGAATGAATTTTTGCAAGGGTGATCCCAATTTTAGTTACTATTACATTATTTAGTTTGTTAGAAATTTTTTTTTTTTCAGTTTACGAATTATTTTAACCTATACATATATATATGATAATGGGCACTAGCCCTACCCGTGTGTTCAATTAATGTCGCCATTGTAGCGGCACGTTGTATATCATGGGACGGAACCCTCGGTATGCGAGTCCGACTCGCTCTTGAAGTGTTGTAAGGGTAGGCATTTTGAAAGAAAGAAAGTGGTGTTTGTAAATTCCGCATAAATCCCGTGACTCGGCCGTACGTAGCGCTCGGCGCCCGCGACGCGCGGGCGCGCGGAGGCGCGACGTTGCCTTGCGTGTCAGTGACTTCACGTTTTGTACGGTGTCCATTGCGTGTTTAAGAATATGAAGTCTTGAAAATAATCAATTTAAAGCAAAAGGTTAGTTAGTGGTATCCGTTTGCATATACGTTGTATATAATCTACGTTCTGACTTCGAAAGCGGTCTCCTTACACCCTGTATATGATTGCCATCTCGACATCGTTTAACGTTTTTGAGAAATAAAATAAAATGTAATAATACCCATACAAAAAAAAAATTAAATAATTTTTTTACGGAGCATTTTTTGAGGTACCTCTTATTTATTATTACTTGTAAACTAATTAATTACAATAATACTTTTTTGTCTTATTTGTTATCACTGCCACAACATTAGAAAAAAATATCAGCGCTCTAGGATCAATGTCCATTTTATATTAAATCGGGACCAGTGTGCGCGCCCTCGCTTCCTCGCGCCACCGATACAATGACGCGAGTACTTTCGCAGTTTCGCCTAGTGGTCGCAGAGCGGGCATCCGGCCAGTACAGAAGCCGCCTCGAACTACGATGGCCCTAGTTTATCATCAGTGACTTCGAGTTACAGTCCTATGGATAGAATGCAACATGCGCATGTAAGCGGGTATGTTCTTTAGGTAATGCGAGGCACTTCCTATCAGGTGAACCATTGGCCTGTTTGCTTACCTATAGATTAACAAACTAATGCTTACTTTTTGTTTGCCTGGCTCTTCGTTCCTTCTTAGATACTTCTTGTTCTTCTACCACTTCAGTTTTAAACTCCATTAAAGGTACATCATCTTCTAAATCTGTCTCAGAATGGTGTGGTGGTGCATCTGCTACATCTAGACAGCTATTCTCTGAACTTTCCGGTTCTAGCTCTGTAATTGAACAAAAACAGTCAAGAGTATTACTTGTTTATTATTGACTAGCTGCGCCTCGTGGTTTCATCTGCATAAGCCTCGATCCCGTGGGAATATCGGGATAAAAAGTATCCTATGGCCTCATCCAGGTCAAGGTTTACTTATATGGCACATTTCATTCAATTCCGTTCAGTCATTTTAGCGTGAAAGCGTAATCAACAAACATACAAAAAATCAATTCTCGTTATATTATAATACTAGCTTCTGCCCATGACATCGACCGCGTGAAATGGACGATCACCTTCCTCGATAAATGGACTATCCAACACAAAAACAATGTTTCAATTCGAACCGAATTTATAATATTCATAAAGTATAGATTAGTTTAGATGAGTTTTTGTTTTATTTCACAACAAAATGTGGTTACTATTAAGTTGAATGTAACTAAACCCTGACAAGACATTGTGGTTGTTCAAAAAATCTTTATGATATTTTTTTTTTAATAAAATATCTTATATATCATTATATTTAAAATACTATTAGATTTATTGATAATATTATTTTTGTTCTCAAAAACATACCTTCACTTTGATATTCCTCCATTGGCTCAATAATATCATCTAGTATCTCTGAAACAGCTGGTAAATCTTCTTCTTTGATATCAATGTCTTCTGTTTTACATTCATCAACTATACTTATGTGCTCTGTTGGAGATATAATAAATTTAATTTAATAAATAAACATAAAAAAAAATAGATAATAAATAATAATAATAATAGATATAATAAATATTTTTTTTTAATTCGAACCAATAGTTCAGCTTTATAATATTAATAAAGTATAGATTAGTTTAGATGAGTTTTTGTTTTATTTCACAACTAGCTGCGCCCCGCGGTTTCACTCGCGTAATTGTCGATCCCGTGGGAATATCGGGATAAAAAGTAGCCTATATGTTAATCCAGGGTATCAGCTACCTCCATACCAAATTTTATCAAAATTAGTCCAGCCGTTTGAGCGTGAAGAAGTAACAAACATATAAACACACACAAACACTCACACACACACTCACAAACTTTCGCCTTTATAATATTAATCAACAAACATACAAAAAATCAATTCTCGTTATATTATAATACTAGCTTCTGCCCACGACATCGACCGCGTGAAATGGACGATCACCTTCCTCGATAAATGGACTATCCAACACAAAAACAATGTTTCAATTCGAACCAGTAGTTCAGCTTTATAATATTAATAAAGTATAGATTAGTTTAGATGAGTTTTTGTTTTATTTCACAACAAAATGTGGTTACCATTAAGTTGAATGTAACTAAACCCTTTTTTTTTTTTTTTGCGGATGGGAGATCATCAAATGACTCCTCCCGCTTTGGGTGGAGCGGAAGGGAGTGTCAGACACTTACTGACTAAAACCCACCCGTGTTCCTTCCTTGGCCCTTTATGTTCCGGGCCAGCGGTAACCCTTTCGGACAATCCCGCTGACCCGGCAGGCTTCGGCCCTAAGGGGCCCCTCCCCGATGCTGACATCTCTTTGAGGCGCGCGTGGAACACGTACGTGCCGTCCGGCACGGGCCTGGTCCTGATCGGACGGTGAGCTACCCATTACTCTCCGCCCGCAGGCCCGCGATGTAACTAAACCCTGACGAGACTTTGTAGTTGTTCAAAAAAATTTTATGATAATTTTTTTTTAAATAAAATATCTTACTTAAGTACATATTATATTTAAAATATTATTAGATTTATTGATAATATTATTTTTGTTCTTAAAAACATACCTTCACTTCGATATTCATCCATTGGCTCAATAATATCATCTGGTATCTCTGAACCAGCTGGTAATTCTTCTTCTTTGATAGCAATGTCTTCTGTTTTACATTCATCAACTATACTTATGTGCTCTGTTGGAGATATAATGAAGCCACTGAAAATTCCTGAGCGGTCTTGGTTTATCAAATAATTAGGCTGTAAGAAAACAAATTATTCATTATACTAAAGTCACTCAATAGAGCCCCCAAAAGTGAGGATACTTAAAGTAGGTCCAATGTATGTACAGTGGAGCCGGCCATGCTACCAACATCAGTGACCTCTGCACAAGCTATTGTTGCATGGGTCGTGCCAACACGAGAGAGGACCGTTATCAAACTGCCACAAGTTCATACAGAAGTTGTAGCAGTATTATGTGCAATGTTCAACATGAAATTTGTTTTTATTTTGTCAGTTGTCAATGTCTACATTTGACTAAAGTGTACATCATTCAACACTTGATGGTATAGTGTGAAATCCAGACACAATAGGTATGAGCTTGGGAGTATTCACTTCCACGTTATACAGAAACAAGAAATTATGATAATAAATGGCTGTATAAGAATAGGTATCTACCTCATAATCCTCATTCATCCTCTGAGCAAACAATTCTTCAGCTTCCAGACATTGTCTCAGTAATCGGTAGCATTGCTTTAGTTTAGTGCAGCAGAAGAAACAAGCGAGAATCGGTCTTCTGTCTTCAGTTACAAACTGGAACAAATTTGTCTGACACTATTTTGCTACTTCTAATGTTACAAATATACAAAGTGTTAAAAAATTAACTTGACAAACTCACGAACTGAACCATTTTCACTAAGGAACCAACTATGAAATCACGAAAAAAAATCAGCTGTTTCATACATTTTGGTCAAGTCGGTATGAACTTTTGTATGAAACAGCTGATTTTCTGACATTAATAAATATATTATACAACTGACATAAATAATACAATTGAATCAATAATAACATGGCTTAACAAAAATAATCTGAGTAAACCTAACAAAAACTAATTTTATTCAATTCAGTACATATGGATGGGATAATAAGACTTTAGACAACAATTATAGAAGAATCCTTAACTATACTACAGGTACGTTTTCCCTACCATTACTGCGCCCCCGGTCCTTGATATGCATTGGTTGCTGTAGCACCATTAACATGAGGCTACAGGAGCTAGTGCGAATCTTGGGGTTCATTCGATTAATCGAGTCTGGTTTAACCACGCTGGGATCGGTGCAATTCATTCATTCATAAATCAATGATTTGATTTGATTTTGATTCATAAATGAATGAATGAATGATAACAATTATAGAAGAATTAAATTAAATGAAGCAAATGAAACTACCTTTCTCGGTATCATGATTGATGAACACTGAAACTGGAAGGCCCACATCTCAAAGACAACAGCATTAAAAACAGAATTATCTGCACACTATGGGTACGTTGATTCTGTGTTGAGATGTGGTCAGCTCAACAGAAAGTCAGAGTGTTAATCACACAGAAAAAATGCATCCGCACCATAGTGGGGATATGCCCATGGGAATCTTACAAATCCTTTTTCAAAAAGTTCAAGATACTAACCCTTCCGTGTCTGTACATCTTTGAATGCACTAAATTTGTTAAAATGCACCCGGAGTTAATTAAAAAAGCTCATGAAATGTATCCAAAAAGTAATTGGTAGAATGGTTTTTTGCCCATAATCCTGAGGACAGCATTATACAGTAAAAATAGCTAAGCAATGTGTGGTTGCATGTTTAATGCTACTATACCAGACAGTATTAAAATCTTAGGAGCTAATCAATTTAAAAAGTGTCTCAAAGTATAGTTAGGGGAAAAAAATCTGCTTGGTAAACAACATTTATATAATAACAGGTTTTAATAATTATTATTATAACAATATTGCTTTATTTTTTTTGCTAGGTACTCAATTATAATTGTAACTCTAGTTGAATAATAATACAGTAAGTCTTATTACTGTATTACTGTTTGCATGTCACATTATTGTGACCAAACGTAATGGATCTGTTTAATTACCAATATTATGACTGAAATTGTACCAACACCAAAGGCAAATGAATTGATTTGATTTGATAAGTATTTATTCTGTCAGGTTTCCTCAGTTGTCCTTCATTGATGTCCGTGATTTCCAACGATTCTCTGACCGAAAGTTCATGTATTTGTGATTTTTATTAAATATAAAAACTTACTGGAATATCAGTCAGCTTCTCATACAGTTCATGTAAGTTCCTGTTGACTACTATACACATACGAACATCCTCCACCAAACATATCCGACACATTGGCAGCTTTTCCATCTTTTCACTCAATAACCAGTGTCACTTAAGTTGTTTAGTTCAACTTTAAGTTTGTATTATAGAAAAACAGTGATGCGTTGCCTACAGAAAACGAGTAAGGCTTGTTTAATACGACTTCTTCTTGCTGATAAAAGTTATTTCGTGCACGCTTCCTTTGTGGACCGCGGAAAAAGTTTGCTAGTTGCTACAGCCGGAAAGAGCTAAACTTATTATATCTTCCGCAAGTAGTCCAGACAGTCCAGGTAATTTATAGGAATTTACATCGCCGGTGTTAGTTAGTAGTTTGTTTGTTTTTTATTACTTCACAAACAACAGACAAATGAGCACAAATACAAAATATTTTTCTATTCTATTCTGTTCTATTTTTCTCTATGGCAATGGTGCCGATGTCGACAATTCTGCCAATGTCAAATGTGATATGAGAAAACGTGGGGGAGACAAAATAATAAAAATTAAAACTAAAATTCTACATCCATAGTAAATAATTGGGTTTAATGTGAAACTTGTTGACGAGTATTAGTAGGTACACTGAAACAAACAAATAAAAATTAATGTTAGTTATATAATTAAATACTATACATAAATGAACACACAAAAATCCGCTAGTATTAAATAAGGCAATGATCATAATTTGATGTCATTGACGCGGATAAAAAACATCAAAGCTTCAAGGAGCTTTGGGGAAGAATATGTTAGTAGGGACGGAAAGTTAGTTGGGACAGGGATCTTTAATTTAGGGAGATGGCTATACAAGTCATGGGCTGGGTTATTATTGGAGCAGTTGAAAAAGATGTGCTCCAAAGTACCTTCATCCAACCCACATTCGCAGAGAGATGTGTCTCTGACCCGTATTTTGTGAAGAAATACCGGGGAACAACAATGACCTATGCGGAGACGGCAAATAACAGATATTACTTTCTTGGCAATTTTTTTATAGGGGTAAAACCAAGGCTTGGGTGTAACATTAGGTTGTATTGCGTGATAAAAAGCACCTTTCCGTTTACTCGAGTTTTGCCACTGTACCTGCCATGAGGATAGCAAGCTCTTTTTTGGAAGGTTCAGCAGATCGTAGCCCTGACAATGAAAATGCTTAAGGTCAGCAGCTTGGGACGTAACAGCATCCTTGGCAAGAGCATCCACATATTCGTTTCCTCTTATGCCACAATGACTTGGAATCCAAACCAAGTGAACGGTTTTGTGATTCTTGGCACAAGAGAAAAGAGACTTTTTGATTTCTAATATAATTGGACTGTGCAGTCTACTCTTGAAAGGACTCTGCTCCAAAGCTTGCAAGCAACTAAGTGAGTCTGTAAAGATGACACCAAAACTTATGCTACAAAATATTTTTAATATACCCCTAAACAATAGAGCACAATAATTTAACCATAAATAAACGCTGCCGGCTCCACAGAGTGCCACTACCAAAGAGTAAAGGCCACCAAAGAGTTTAATGTCTTTGGCCACCACAGAATAACTAAACTACGCAGGACTAGTGACTAGACTACGCTCTATCTGTAGGGATGTTTAAAATAAACGATTACGGAAAAAAGATCGATAAAATATTTTTTTTTTTTTTTTCAATAAAAATCGATTTTTATAATCGATAGAAGTACATATTACATAACATCAATTAATAAAAAATCGATTTGTTTTTACAGCCGATTTTTGAAGTGAAAACTTTAGGCGCGTTGGGCCGATTTTTTGAGGTGGGAAAAAACCATTGAACTCGCGACAATGTTACCGTAACCGACACCTCAGTTTTAAGTTTTGTCCAAAAGACATCAACGCGCGGTACATTTTCTTTGGGAAGAATGACCTTCAAACATTTATAAAATTACTATGATTTTTCAAGTTCTCACTTCTGTCGGCACTCTTCGAGTGCCACTGGTTTTTTTTAACCAGGAACGGCCGCAACACACAGCTTCTTAGTCTGAAGCGCGAAGCAAAGTGCCGCGAAGCGGACCACTAAAGTAGTCAAAAAATAAAAGGCCCGTTTTGACATTTGAGAAAGATCCTAGAATGTAACTTGGATCGAAACTGAAAGAAACAATAAAATAATAATTAATTACATAAAGTGTTTTAAAAAAATACATACATTTTTTGGCGCGTTAAATAATATGATGGAATATATTGCGAGTATTCTTTTTGCGCTTACTTTATAGTAGCATGTAATTACTAATTATTACGAAACGTGAAAACGTCTCAAAAACTGTTACGTTCTCAGTCTTTTTTTTTTAAATACTAGTGTTGTAACCAATTAATTACTGAATTTCGTCAGCTTCATTCGAATTCAATAGTAATTAAATATTGTGTAGTGATCTTTAATGAAAAGTAAAGATGGGGTATCGTATTACGCAGTAATTGGGTTGTGGAGGTCAGATAGGCAGTCGCTCCGTGTAAAATACTGGTATTCAGCTACATCCGTTTAGACTGGAAGCCGACCCCAACATAGTTGGGAACAGGCTAGGCAGATGATGATAATCTTTACTGAAAAGAATGAGCTTGGCGCTCAAAGCCATAAACAAATTTTTGAATTGGCGACACAGGTTTCTGTAGAATTTTTTTTTTTTGTCTCGGGGGGAAAATCCTCATGGACATCCTCCGCCCTGGGGAGGCGGAGGGGCATGCCGGACTCTTACCGGCTAAAAACCACCCCGGTGTTCCCTTCCTGTACCTATTGCCGGGGTACGGGTATCGCTTGCGCATTCATCCGCGCCCCCGGCAGGTATTGGCCCACCAGATGTTTGTAGGCGGGCCCCGTCACCCTTTGCGGCCATCACCCGGTGGCCACAGGAACTCCAACTAAGAGGCGCGCGCGGAACACTGCGCCGCCGCCTCGAGGCCTGTTTCTGATCGGGCGACAGACGCCCCTAGTCTGCCGCCCGCAGGCCGTGGTTTCTGTAGAATGGCTTGTCTCTGACCAATCGGAACGGCTTTGCTTTTGGACTATTTCTGTTTACTATCACGTTAACCTTGGTTCTTCTATTTTGGACATTGATTTAAAGATAGTGATTTGGACTCGGAAAAAAAAGATTAATTTACAATACATAATCAAATCGATCAAATACTCATACAAACTAGAATCGATTTATCGAGAGTATCGAGTACCGAGTCGTATATCGTACTTCACTAGTTACGTCGCGACGACAAATGTCAAAACGGGCCTCTTATTTTTTGACAACTTTAACTATTATAACCGTATGAATCTGATATCCCTCTAAGTTAGATTTGTGTTATTTTTGATCGAAGAAAATTTGAATTTCGCGGGCTACCACTACACTACCCCCGCTTTCCGAATTGCGTCAAAAGCGATTATATCGATGCTTCCGGCAACAAATGTCGTAAACGCCATTTTGGCGAAAATGAGTTAAGAATGCAGCCCTACTTAATTTTTGGCGCTGCGTCGATCTAAAAATGTGAAAAAAATATTCGCCTAAAAAAAATACTTTTACACCCAAAATTTTTACTAGTATAATCAAGATTTTTTTGAAAAGAGGGTATGTATAACTCATATTGCTTAGAACCGAATAACCGTGCAGGTCGTATAATACAACGTACAAACAGCTGTCGTTCGTAAAAAGTCGTCTGTTAGTGGTCGTAAATACCAACTTCTTGAATTTTCTGGGGTGTATGACCAAGCTAACTTTTAAAATAAGGCTTTGACATAAATAGCAATAATATATTATGAAACACCATCGTATTTTACGTATTTCTTGTATAGAGCACAATTTTACAACTTTTAAAGTTAAATAGATATAAGCCAAAAACGAAATTATTTTTTGTTTTTCGTTGATTACCAAAAGTGCTATTTTGGTGTTTACGACCTTCGTTGTCGGAAGCATCGATATCGTGAATCCGACCAACGCGCAACGTCACAAATAGTACTCAATATTATAGTCCTTATATTTTGTGACTATTAAATTTGGTCGGATTCGCGATATAATCGCTTTTGACTCAATTCGGAACGCGGGGTACATTCACCCGCGAAATTCAAATTTTCTTCCTTTTTTGCAATTTGCAGGTCAGTGTCAGGTTGTATCTTGATCAAAACAAGAATACGCGACGATAACAGATACATATTTATATTTACTTTAAACATTTAATAAATCGGTCTTTGCTTTGTCGGCTTGTGGCTCGCTCGTTTGTTTTGCGTGCAAACTTTTATGCCGTATCACCACGTGCGAGAGCTTATTTTGGTTTGACCATTTATGCATCGCTTTCCTTTGAGGGCCGCGGCGCGTGCGACGCCAGTATTACCTACAATACATGTTACGTCCAGTGTTACTATTAAAGGCCGCGAGGCCATTGACCCACGTGCTTTTCAATCAGCTGTTATCCAACATGTTATTCAAATTTTCCCTTCATACTTTTACGGGCTTAGGA
Source organism: Mesoligia furuncula (assembly GCA_916614155.1). NCBI lineage: Eukaryota > Metazoa > Arthropoda > Insecta > Lepidoptera > Noctuidae > Mesoligia > Mesoligia furuncula. Next base: position 17,100,840 of record OU744817.1, on the reverse strand, counting down.
CCGTCATAAATACTTTTTTATCTGCAATTTATTGAACACAAAATTAAATTAAAAAATAAAAAATTTAAAATACCCCCGACACAAAAAGATAATAAAATAAATGTAAGTAATTGGAAAAGGATCAAATAATTATTTGTTTTAGTCTCGTTACCTAGATTATTTAAGTTGGGGGATTTTAAATTATTTGATCCTTTTCCAATTACTTACATTTATTTTATTATCTTTTTGTGTCGGGGGTATTTTAAATTTTTTATTTAATTTTTTATTTCATGCTTTTTGTAGGGACTCCTTAATTTTTGTATTTCATTTCTTTTATTTTCTTTCGTTTTAAGATTCAGGTAATTTGGTGTTTAATCAGGTTTTTTATGCGTCAAAAAAAAAAAAAATTTATAGTTGAAGAATAATTTTTAAGACTACACAGATTTTTTTGTTTTATTGTATCCTTTTTTTAGTTCTTCCTTTAGTTATTCAACTATCGTACAAGTATTTCATAGCTATTAGATATCTTAGGTATTTTAGATCTAGTTTATAAAATGGGACTGCGACACTATCTGATGTAGAAATACGTTTGTTAAGTAGGATAATTCCATTCGTAAAAATGGTCAAACTCAGTGGTCGTAGGTACCAGTCATCACTCCACTTTCCTCATCATTCTAGAGCATTGATCAGACAAAAAAATATTTTCAAGTTTTTAGTTTTCATTTCGTTAGTTTAATATTCCTCATTCCCTTTCAATATAGTGTACATTATTCTACTTGTCAAGCCCTTGCATTTGATACCTATATTGAAGGAGTTGTGAAAAAAAAATATAATTCGCCATTTTGTGGTGGCGGCCATCTTGGATTTGAAATTTTTAATAGCGTATAGTATTCTACTAGTCAAATCCTTTCATTTAATACCCTTATTGAGAGAGTTGTGAAAAAAAAAATGTAATTTGCCACTTTGTGGTGGCGGCCATCTTGGATTTGAAATTTATCATAGTGTATAGTATTCTACTATTCAAGCCCTTTCATTTGATACCCATATTAAGGGAGTTGGGAAAAAATATGTAGTCCGCCATTTTGTGGCGGCGGCCATCTTGGACCGATTTTCATCAAACATAGCTAAGAACACTCCCGACTAATTCACCTTTCAACAAAAAAAACAAAATTAAAATCGGTTCATCCGTTCGGGAGCTACGATGCCACAGACAGACACACACACACACACACACACAGACACGTCAAACTTATAACACCCCGTCGTTTTTGCGTCGGGGGTTAAAAAGAAAACTAAGAAAAATTAACCAAAAAACGAATTTTCTGAATTAGATACTTAAAAAAAACCGGGCAAGAGCGAGTCGGACTCGCGCACCGAGGGTTCCGTAACATCCGGTTTTATGCATAAGGTTTATGTTTATGAAATTAAATGTTTTTTTTTTATTTTTGAGTTGATTGAATTAATGGTAAATTGTGGTTTACGATTTATGACGTCTTAAAAAAAAACTACTTACTAGATCTTGTTCAAACCAATTTTCGGTGGTAGTTTACATGGTAATGTACACCATATATTTTTTTTAGTTTTATCATTCTCTTATTTTAGAAGTTACAGGGGGACACACACACATTTTACCACTTTGGAAGTGTCTCTCGCGCAAACTATTCAGTTTAGAAAAAAAATGATATTAGAAACCTCAATATCATTTTTGAAGACCTATCCATAGATACCTCACACGTATGGGTTTGACGAAAAAAAAATTTTTTAGTTTCAGTTCTAAGTATGGGGAACCCCAAAATTTATTGTTTTTTTTTCTATTTTTGTGTGAAAATCTTAATGCGGTTTACAGAATACATCTACTTACCAAGTTTCAACAGTATAGTTCTTATAGTTTCGGAGAAAAGTGGCTGTGACATACGGACGGACAGACAGACGGACAGGCAGACAGACAGACAGACAGACAGACATGACGAATCTATAAGGGTTCCGTTTTTTGCCATTTGGCAACGGAACCCTAAAAAGTATTTGAGGCGTATTTACAAAATTTGAATCAACTTATTTACAATAATTTTAATCAGCTAAACTACTACTATTTACAAAAGTACGAGTTGGTTACACTTCCCGGTAACGGAGTAATTGTTCGAAGTGTAAGCCATTCCGTTGTACACACAATCGCGCACGTTTTAATTGGTTCTCTTTTAATTTAAACAAGGTGTCTCTGTCACGACGTACGATATCAAAAGCGTCCACTATCGCAGCTACTAACGCTTCGCGAGTTTCGTGTTCCTCACGATACACTAGGCGTTTGAGCTCAGACCACAAGTAAAAGTCTAACGGAGTTAAGTCCGGGCTTCTTGGTGGCCAAGGCACTGGTCCGCCGCGTCCGATCCAGCGCTGGGGAAACACCGAGTTCAAGTGCTCTCGCACGGCGCGGTGATAATGAGCCGGGCACCCGTCTTGCTGAAAATAAAGGTTGTCCACGGGCACCGCTAGCGGAAGGTCGTCTATTAGGTCCGGGATAACATTTCGTAGCATATCCAGGTAGGTTCCACCTGTTAAGTGTCCTGCCACGAAATGCGGCCCTATGAGGTGGCCATTCATTATGCCGGCCCACACATTGACACTAAAACGCACTTGATGCGCACACTCGCGAATAACGTGTGGGTTATTTATTGCCCAAAAATGTTCGTTACGCTGGTTGAAAATACCAACTCGCGTAAAAGTTGATTCATCCGTCCACAAAATGTTCTTATCTTGGTTGGCGATCAACCACTGACAAAACGCAATTCTGTTCTGGGGGTCATTTTCGTGGAGAGCGTGAACACCGCGAAAATGATAAGGATTCTGTCCTTCAGAGTTGAGTAGTTTCCAGACGTGGTACTGGCTTACGCCAAACCTAGCCTCGGCCTGGCGCGTACTTCGACGCGGATCCCGTTCGAAGTACTCGATGATTTCCTCGTCGAGCGCTGGCAAAATAACGGCTGGTCGACCTCTGCCCTGTGCATGTGCCGGTGCATGGAACTGTCCATGATCTAGTAGCCGCTGTGTCGCCGCTACGATCGTCCGTGGAGATGGGACTTGGGGGTTCAGAACCCCGCGAAGACGGAGCGACTCCAAGTGTTGCCGCTCTGCGTAAAGTCGCCGGGCAGCATGGGAGTCATAATCAGCCCTAGCATACAGCTGCGCCATAGCGACGTACTCCACATTGCTGTAATTGTAATGTCGATCCATTGCAGTTGAAAATGATGACGCGTGCTGCGCGTACGACATTCGCGGGAAAACTAAGTAGGTCAGGGTCACAGCCGCGCGTGCCGCACGGGTAAAATGCGCCGGCGGCTTCGTTTGAAATTGTTGCGCGCAGGCTAGTTTATGCCGTATCACTACACGCGAGAGCTAATTTTACTTTGAACATTTCTAAATCGGTCTTTTCTTTGTCGGTATCGCGGTGATTTTTTGTATTGTTCCGTGCAAACATTCTATGCCTTATCACAACGTGCGAGAGTTTATTTTGGTTTGACATTATTTTGTGCATCGGTTTTCTTTGTAGGTGGTGACACGAGTAGTACCTAGTACCTACAAGTTACGTCTAGAGTTACTATTTTTACTCACTTTTTCGAGTTGATGAATATTTTTTTAATTATTTTAAAACAGAAACATCGTTATTTATTTACTTTAACTCTTTACTTCGAAAGTACTTCTTAAGGCAAGTCGTTCTGCCGCGGGAAAACAACCAATTAAATTTCAGGGTGTATAAAAAAAGATACTTAACTGAAAATATCTGTTTCTATGGAAAGTTTAAAATCGGTCTAATTTGGCTGTAACACTATTTTTCGAAAATGTTCTCTACTAACTTTTTAGATCTTTGTATTTTGTTTATAAGTACGAAGTTTCATTAAAATCGGTTCATTCACTTCGAAAAAAAAAGGCTTGAAAGTTTGTATGAAATGCCGTTCGGCGTAAACGCTCTTAAAGAACTCAATAGTCTAACCAATATTCAAGAAGTCGCAATTTTTTTAGATATGAGTAAAGCCTTTGATTTCGTTGATCATACGCTATTACTAAGCAAATTAGATAAATATGGCATAAGGGGCCAAGCCAATGACCGGCTTAAGTCGTAACTAAATGATAGGCGTCGTGTGCAAATAATATCAAAAGTCCATGATTGAAACGAAGTAGAATAATATAAATCTAACTATAAAACTAACGCAGTTGGAGTACCCCAAGGCAGCGTGATAGGAGCGTTTTTATTTCTGCTATATATCAATGACTTTCCCAATGCAACACGTCACGAAACAATCTTATTTGCTGATGATACGACACTAATAATAAAATGTAAGGACAAAAATAAGTTGGAACATGAAATTAATGAAGCAATGAAAGACAATAATTTGGCTTAATAACAACAATTTAATAATCAATATAAATATAACAAAAATAATTCAATTTCAAACTTATAAATCAAACTTAGTCTTAGTATAAAATATGACGACACTATCCTAGAACAAGTAGTAAACACAAAATTCTTGGGCATAATAGTGGATCAAAACTGCAATTGGAAATCACACATCAATTACGTATGCGATAGCTAGACAAATTCGCAGTCGCTCCATGTAAAATACTGGTATTCAGCTGCATCCGATTAGACTGGAAGCCGACCCCAACATAGTTGGGAAAAGGCTAGGCAGATGATGATAGCTAGACGAATTCGTATACGCAATTAAACGTCTTCGATCAACTGTGTCAAGAGCCGCAGCAGTCACTGCATATTACGGATACGTAGCGTCTGTGCTGTCATATATGGAATATTGTAAAAATCCAAGATGACTTGTACTTAATTTTAACATTGATTTTAAGGTAACGACTACCTAATTATAATAATTCACATTGGACATATTTTTAATAATTAAATCTTATAATTAATTGTAGGTACTTAGTTATATAAAATGACATTTGAATATTTGCACACCATATGTTATGGTAGAATATAGAACTTAAAAAATATTGACACCATACTATGTAAAACTACATTCTTACCAATAAATAAATTCTATTCTATTCTATTCTAAGAGAAGGTATTGTTAAATTACCCTTTCGACTAAAACTCCTCTGACATACATCACCTTTGTAAGGTATTTCACCAGTGTGTATTCGTAAATGATTAATAAATCAAACTTTTGATTAAAACTATGCTGACATACATCACACATTTATGGTTTTTCATCAGTGTGTATACCCATATGTTTTGTTAAACTTCCCTTTTGACTAAAACTCCTCTGACATACATCACACTCATAAGGTTTTTCACCAGTGTGTATACGCATATGTGTTGTTAAACATCCCTTTTTACTAAAACTATGTTGACATACATCACACTTAAAAGGTTTTTCACCAGTGTGTATACTCATATGTTCTGTTAATTTGTCCTTTCGATTAAAACTATTTTGACATACATCACACTTATAAGGTTTTTCACCAGTGTGTATACGCATATGTGTTGTTAAATTTCCCTTTTTACTAAAACTACGTTGACATACATCACACTTGTAAGGTTTTTCACCAGTGTGTATACGCATATGCCTTGTTAAATGTCCGTTTTCACTAAAACTACGTTGACATACATCACACTTGTAAGGTTTTTCACCAGTGTGTATACGTATATGATTTGTTAAACTTCGCTTTCCACTAAAATTATGTTGACATACATCACACTTAAAAGGTTTTTCACCAGTGTGTATACTCATATGGTCTGTTAATTTGTCCTTTCGATTAAAACTATTTTGACATACATCACACTTGTAAGGTTTTTCACCAGTGTGTATAAGCATATGTATTGATAAAGCACGCTTTCTACTAAAACTACGATGACATATATCACACTTGAAAGGTTTTTCACCAGTGTGTATATGCATATGTGTTATTAAATTTACCTTTACATTAAAACTATGCTGACATACATCACACTTGTAAGGTTTTTCACCAGTGTGTATACGCATATGATTTGTTAAATGTCCCTTTTGACTAAAACTCCTCTGACATACATCACACTCATAAGGTTTTTCACCAGTGTGTATACGCATATGATTTGTTAAAGTTCCCTTTTCACTAAAACTCCTCTGACATACATCACACTCATAAGGTTTTTCACCAGTGTGTATACGCATATGCCTTGTAAAATCTCTGTTTTCACTAAAACTACGTTGACATACATCACACTTGTAAGGTTTTTCACCAGTGTGTATAAGCATATGTATTGATAAAGCACGCTTTCTACTAAAACTACGATGACATATATCACACTTGAAAGGTTTTTCACCACTGTGTATAAGCATATGTTTTGTTAAACTTCCCTTTTGACTAAAACTCCTCTGAAATACATCACACTCATAAGGTTTTTCGCCAGTATGTATACGAATATGTTTTGTTAAAGCACTGTTTCGACTACATTGATCTACATCACACTTACGCTTGGACGTACATTTTTGAGTTGTCCGGATAACTTTCAAGTCTGAGTTTTCTTTGTTCGTTTTCTGGGCTATTATTGCATCTTCTTGTTTTGTTCTTTTTCGGTCTAGTATTGGTTTCTTCGCAACGGTCGCCCCTGTGATAACAAAACTGGTAAGTACAATGTTGGAAGAAGATTGACATGCAAACGAATCAAAATAATAGCACGCAGCGTGTTTTGCGTCTACACATCTGTTTGTACACGCAAAACACGCTATTTTATGCGCAATAGGTCCGCTGGCCAGCAAAATAAAGCTTTGCCGCTAGTTTGCCGTTTTGATTAAAATAAAACTGAAAATATGGCAATAGCTTCACAAAAACGCGCACCTAAAATTAGGTTCATGCATAATTAAGTGGTGGCGCTAGTGGACGAATAACTTCCTATTAAGTGTGAGTTGTTATCTACGTTGTCAATTATCAACAAAATGGTAAAACGGAACCCTTATGGTGAGACTCTGTCTGTCTGTCACAGCTGGATATCTCAAGAACTACTAATGTCATCAACTTAAAATTTGGAATAGTTTAGATGGGGCCCTTTGTAGTAGAACTTAAAATTATTTTGCATAACAGCGTATAGCATAAACTTCATTTCGCAGAAAATCGTTTGGCATACACTCATTTATCATACATTCAAAAATCATAATTTTGTAAGTCAGAATCATCTTTAGGCATAAATTTATATCCATAATAATTAAAAAGTAGAACCATCATATCCCAGAAAGTTCACACTCAGAATCGTCTTTTGGCATACGTGTGTTCGTGCGAAGGGGTCACAGTTTTAACCTAAACATTTTTTAAAAATAATTAATTAGGGTCTAAGTTGGTTTACAAGCAATAATAAATAAGAGGTAGTCGACGGACCCCCGCTTCGGGGGTCGGCTTCGGGGGGCGGCCCCTATTTCTGTATACAGGGTTTAAAGGAACCTAACCAACCCTAAGTCGGGGTGCCCCAAGTCCCGAGATCGCTTATAGAAACCATTATTTTTATAGTTCACTCAAATACCGTGGAAAAATACACCGAAAAACAATATTCGTTAAAAAATAATTGTACTGTTATCTTCATAGTATGCTAAGTGAAATTATGCCAAATAAAGCTCTGCCATCTTCATAGTATCATTATCTGCCTAGCCTTTTCCCAACCAGGTTAGGGTCGGCTTCCAGTCTAACCGGATGCAGCTGAATACCAGTATTTTACATGGAGCGACTGCCTATCTGGCCTCCACAACACAGTTACTGGGTCATACGATACCCCTTGGTTAGACTGGTTGTCAGACTTTTGTTGCCGTCTTCATAGTAGGTATGCCAAGTGAAATTACGCCAAATAAAATCCTCCAATCTTAAAAGTATGACATAGTAAATTCGGACATATGAACATTCGGCCAAACAATAATTATGTTAAATAATTTTTATGCCTTAAAGATTCGGATAGTGACCGCCGAAGGGGACGGACGTGTCGTGTCTAGCCTTTGTTTATACTTGATGCAACGTGTGTAGCACGTGGCTCTAACTAAACTGGCGCAACTCTCAGCTTGAAACTCAAAATTTGAAATTCGAAACGGTGTATCGCGTGTTGTTTTTGTGGGTGCAAACTAAAACGCCATAAAACGGTGGTAAAGTGGCATACGTGTGTTCCTGATATAAAAGCCTGAGGCCTAGGCCTCCCAGTCGAAGATCTTGGTGACGTCGAGTATCCTTAGCGGGCCAATTTGGTGAGATCTTTCCGTATATTTCAGGGATCTCCATTAGAAGCTGTAGTATCCGGTTGCGCTTTGTGTTCTTAATTTGGATTTTTAAAGCCACGCGTGAATTTAACATCATTGTAAGCTATAAATAGGCTTTAGGGAAATGTTTTCATATTCTAGGAGCGAGGGATAAACTAAGACACTCTATTATTCTAGCCTAAAATACGGTATCGCTCTAGAATTCGTACTCCATGCTTTTCTTCATTCAACATTGTACTAAATTACCAAAACTGCCTGGAACGAGCAACTTATTTCCTAGCCTGTAAGTCTAGTCTTGTACACGTGCACAAAATTGGACTCGAAGTTAAAAAAAAAGTTTAAGTTAAGAAACAAAAAATAACAAAGCACATAAATTTGAGGCGTCCCCTGTCAGCTTTATTGTTTCTCAAAAACAAAACCACAGCACATGTTTGCTTAGAAGGTCTTGCAATAACATAAAAACAAAAGGCTTTCTCTTTAAAAATGGGCATAATTTTGCGTATAACAAAAGGTGGGAATTGTCTAGTTCGAGCTATAGCCCATCAAATAAATAATGTAATGGGTTCAACTTTCGACCACGTGTCCGTCAGGACATCGCTTCTTCATAATATCGCTCTTTAATAATATAAAAGAATTTCTCCTTAACAGCAATCTCTCACAGGAACAAAGGATAACAAAATACGTTGTGTATTTACACGCACTATAACAAGACGTTCTTGGGAGGAGAGGATATATTAATTGCCGCGTCCGAGTTCTATCTTGTAAATTTGCACGTGCACACGGATACAAGACACACACTAGTGTATTCACCTCAAAGTCAAAACATTTATTTCAAATAGTCACATAAAAGGCACTTTTGAACGTCGAAAATTACGATAAAATAGAATTGATACTAGTCGCCCATTCCAAAAGGTAGTTTTCGTATGGAGAAGAATGGGCAGGAAACTCCACCTACTCTTTTAAAATGTTTTACAATATTTTGCATACATTAATTATATAATAATATTTGTAGACGATGCACCTAAAATAAAATTACTATACCAAAATAGGTAAAATAAAAAAATGAAAACATGACATAAATTAATTATCTAATATATACGTGCTCACATATTTACAAACATGGCAAAATAAACGATTTTCATTTAAATAAAAAATTACAAGTAATAAGTCAGGGTGTGAGTTTAAGTAATTACAGAATATAAATCAACGTCAAAAAAAGTAGATGACAGAATCAATTTTACAATTAAATTAGCAACCAGTTTGATTTTGTCTAGACTCTAGATTGTCCTAAGGAGCAGGGGACCAGCATGCTTCCAAGCGTTCTTATCTTGGATATAATTTTCTAATTATAGTATGCTTGTTTACAAAGTGTACGTTTAATGTGTGTTTTAAATTTTCTTTCATTTAATTGCAATATATCACAAGGTATTTTATTGTAACATTTAACACAGTACCCCATAAATTATATAATAATATTTGTAGACGATGCACCTAAAATAAAATTACTATACCAAAATAGGTAAAATAAAAAAATGAAAACATGACATAAATTAATTATCTAATATATACGTGCTCACAGATTTACAAACATGGCAAAATAAACGATTTTCATTTAAATAAAAAATTACAAGTAATAAGTCAGGGTGTGAGTTTAAGTAATTACAGAATATAAATCAACGTCAAAAAAAGTAGAAGACAGAATCAATTTTACAATTAAATTAGCAACCAGTTTGATTTTGTCTAGACTCTAGATTGTCCTAAGGAGCAGGGGACCAGCATGCTTCCAAGCGTTCTTATCTTGGATATAATTTTCTAATTATAGTATGCTTGTTTACAAAGTGTACGTTTAATGTGAGTTTTTAATTTTCTTTCATTTAATTGCAATATATCACAAGGTATTTTATTGTAACATTTAACACAGTACCCCATAAAAGATGTATGTACTATCCACGCCAAAAGTCCATAGGCAATTTTAAAACTAATTGCTTAACGTTTAGTTTGACTTACGACCTTCTTTTAATGAGTAATTTGACACACACAACCGCATATTACTCGAATAATCACGCTTTTGAATATAGTTCCGTGTCATGTTCGTCTTGTTCACATAATTCGTAAAACTTTATGAGTATACCCACAGAAATCTAAATAAATAAATTAGGTATGGTAGACAGATGCAGGTAACTTACGGCTCATTCACCGCGTCTAATAGAATGTTGTTCGTTCTTGGTTGGTTTTTGATATTGTGGGTTAGTGACGTGTGTTTAATCTATTATAATAGCTGTGTAATAGTTCATTTTGAAAGGTAAGCTTTGAGATGAAAGCGGATATTATCGCGCAGCGTAAAAGTGGACTTAATATTATATCACAAATAATTGATGAAACCGGACTGACTGTGAGTATTATGATTTAATTATTTTATCTAACATTTAGCTAATTAAAGTTTAACTGCTGATCCTTGTAGTTATTTTATTAAACGTTTTATATTTACCATAGGGTCTAAATAGAAGAAAAAAATAATATTTCCAAGAGTTTATTTATTACTTTTGGAATGATGAATATAGCATTATGTATAAATTATAATATAATCATTTTATAACATTTGAACTATTTTCAAAATAATTTTGTTTAAGTAATAAGTATCTACTTAATATTTTATAATTTTGCTAGTAGCCTTACAATATTCCTTTTTTGTTTTAGAGAAATTACCTACTGTGAGTCGGAGGGTCAAAAGATATAAGGAAGAGTATAGTCAGTGAATAAGAAACAAGTGGTTTTAACCAACCAGTTACCTACCAGATGAAGTTGCATTGCAAGGAAATATTAAGATATATGTTTAAACATTACAGGATCCATACGCCAGCGTTTACTTGATAGCATGGATAATAATGGGGGTTATACAACGTATTAAGTTATAAATTACAAATTGATTTTAGTAATATTAAAATATTGTTGTGTCATATCCGTAATAAGGATTATTTTGAGGTTTATAGTTTCAATCTTCTTTTCAAAATGAATTTTGAAAATGAATACTTAAGCTATAATAATAATAATAATAATAATTTTTCCCCGCCGACGTCGCCAACACCCGTACGTCGGCAGGGGAGAGGCCGGCCACCGAACAGCTTGGGACTTAGGGGCCATCCGGCCCCGAGTCGGGTCCCCGCTACCGGTGGTTGTGTGCAGCGCATGAGATGGACTCAGTCTATGAACGAGAACGTCATGCGCGCATATTACGGGTCTACAGAGGGGGGAATTAACCTCACTGCGTACCGCGATAGGATGCTGTCTCTGTTCCAGGAACTGGAACCAACCGTCAACGTTTCGGCCCAACGACTGTCGGATCAGGTGCGGGTCATCCAACGCAATCACAGGTTGGACGATATCGCACTTGATAGGCTGCGCTCAGAGGTACTGAGCAACCATATCGTCTCGACTTCGGCACAAACTGCGGCACAAGTGTCAACTGTTGATGCCATCCCGCCGCGGTTCAATCGTGTTGAAGAAGAAGATGATAGGGTTGACACAGTAAGTAGCCAGTGCAACGTTCGACTGAGGAGCGCACTGGAGGATGCATTACGCGAGTATAGGTCCACTCCAACCGAACTTAGGCCCCGATTACCACGGTTACCCATGCACAAAAAAAAATAGGGCGCTGGTGTGTGCTTTGGACTCGCAGCTCAAGAATTTCTTCGAGAGCAGCGAGGATCTCGTTGATACACACTCGATCCTGTACTGTGCGGCTGTTGCGGCATGTCGTTTAGCTAACGTCAAATTTTCAAGTTGTGACGGAGCTACTCGACCAAAACCAGCCGTACCAGCCTGGCAGCGCAGGATCGAGCGTCGTATCGATGGGGCCAGGGTACTCATCGGCAAACTATACTGCTTCAGGGAGGGCAATACACGACCACGAGTGATGCGCTTTGTAAGGCGGGCATTCTCAGGGACTGGAATCAGCCCTCGAGAATACATGTCCCGTGTCACAGAGCGCATCGACTTCCTGAAGCAGAAAGTTTGTGCATGGGCGAGCCGAATTCGGCGGTATAAACGGCGGGTGGATCGATACACGCAGAATCGCATGTTCCAGAGCGATGAAAGGTGGGTGTATAGAGCTTGGGAGCGACCTGAACAAAATGTGACAGACGTATACCGCCCAGATGATGCCGCCACAAGTGCATTCTGGTGCAGCATCTGGTCGGTGCCCGTCTGTCACACTGAGGCTGGCTGGATGCAGGATGTCGAGCGAGTGTGTGAGTCTGTACCAGAAATGGAAAAAGTCCTGATTACGCCATCAGACGTTGCCAGAGCAGTCCGTCCGTTATCGAATTGGAAATCACCGGGACCGGACGGACTGCACAACTTTTGGCTGAAATGGCTAATTAGTTCACACACTTGCCTGGCATCTCAGTTCCAGTCATCCTTAGAGTCTGGGTCGCTACCGCAGTTTCTAACAACAGGCGTTACCCACCTGCTCCATAAATCAGGTAGTCCCGCGGAACCCAAGAATTATAGACCGATCACGTGTTTGTCGACGGTTTATAAACTTCTTACATCCATTTTGAGAGCGAAAATTAATAAGCACATTGAGAGTAACTCGATTATGTCTGCTTCTCAAAATGGATGTAGGAACGGGTCCCGCGGTACTAAGGAGCTACTCCTCATTGATATGGCCATTAGCCAACAGGTCCGTCGATCCCGCAAGGATTTGTCGACATGTTGGATAGATTACAAGAAGGCCTATGACTCAGTGCCACATACATGGCTCATGAGGGTGCTGGAGTTGTACAAGATAGATGCAACTCTACGCACCTTCCTTGAGTCGTGTATGGGGCAATGGAAGACGGTCCTTCGTTATCCAGGATGTCGACAGATCCAGGGAAATGATGAGCCTGTATGGATTAAACGGGGAATATTTCAGGGCGACAGTTTGAGTCCACTTTGGTTCTGCTTAGCCCTGAATCCTCTAAGTACACTACTGGAGGATTCAGGTCTAGGCTATCGGTTGAGGAGAGGTGGTCAGGTCATATCTCACCTCCTTTACATGGATGATTTGAAACTCTTTGCCCCCAACAAATTGCGTCTGATGGAGCTACTTAAGGTAACTAAAACTTTCAGTAGCGCCATCAAGATGGAATTTGGTGTCGACAAATGTGCAGTCATGCATGTAAAGCGAGGGGAGATTATGGAATCCGAGGGAATTCAACTCTCGGATTCCATAAGCCTCAGATCCCTCTCCTCATCCGAAAGCTATAAGTATTTGGGTATGTCGGAAGCGTTAGGCATCAACGATGCTGACATGAAGCAATCGTTGAAGGAGCGCTTCTTTTGTCACCTGAAGAAGGTATTAATTAGTCTTCTTTCGGGCGGAAATAAGGTGCGCGCCTTCAACGGTTGGGTCATGCCGGTTTTGATGTACTCTTTCGGCATACTCAAATGGACTCAGACCGAACTCGACGCCCTGGATAGAAGAGTCCGTACACTACTGACCGCAAACCGGATGCATCACCCACGATCATCGGTGATGAGACTGTATATCCCGCGGAAGTGCGGGGGTCGAGGCTTTTTAAATGCGAAGACCCTCCACAACCGCGAGGTGTGCAGTCTCAGGGAATACTTTTTAAAAGCCGAAGTGGGTATGCACCGTGATGTGGTCGCAGTGGACAAGGGGCTCACCCCGCTCTCCATGGCTAAAGAGAACTGGCGCAAACCTGTAGTACTTTCTACTGATGACCGCAAGAGGGTATGGCAAAGCAAGGAGCTTCACGGGCGCTTCTATCGGGCTCTTCATGAGCCCGGTGTAGATTTCATAGCGTCCGTATCCTGGCTACGTTTTGGTGACCTTTTCGGGGAAACTGAAGGTTTTGTCTGTGCAATTATGGACGAAGTTATCTTAACGAATAACTACCGGAGACATATTATGAAGGACGGGACGGTTGACGTGTGTCGGGCATGCCACCGTCCGGGTGAGTCTATCAGACATATTATCTCTGGTTGTTCTCGTCTGGCTAACGGCGAGTACTTGCACAGGCATAACCAAGTGGCTAGGATTATTCACCAGCAACTTGCTTTGAAATATAAGCTTGTGGATTCTGAGGTACCGTATTACAAGTATGTGCCCGACCCAGTTCTTGAAAATGACCATGTCACGTTGTACTGGGATCGGTCTATCATTACTGACAGGACTATTGTTGCCAATAAGCCTGATATAGTGGTGATAGATCGATTAGCGCGCCGCACAATGATTGTCGATGTTACCATTCCACATGACGGGAACCTCGTGAAAGCTGAGAAAGAAAAACAAATTAAGTATCTCGACTTAGCACACGAGGTTGTTGATATGTGGAAAGTGAGCTCGGCTATCATTGTGCCGATTGTCGTATCAGCCAATGGACTGATGGCCGAAAGCCTCGATCAACATCTATCGAGGCTCTCGTTAGGTGGTTGGATCAAGGGCCTGATTCAGAAGGCAGTACTCCTCGATACGGCTCGCATTGTGAGGAGGTTCCTGTCTCTGGAGCCCTAACCACCGGTGGCTTGGACCCTGCTCCCGACACCGGCGGATCACTATTTTTTATATTTTTAAATGTTTTTTTATAGTTATTTTTTATATTGAAATATTTAAAAATGTAATTAATAAGGAAACTAAACGAATAAACGAAATAATAATAATAATACTTTATTTGCCAAAATGTAGGTGTACAAAATAGTATGGTCTTATTATAAATGTGGCCCAATTACATTCTACCATTACATATGGTGTGCAAATATTTAAGTCCAGAATACATTTAATTATTAAAAATATCATAATAGTTATTCCTTCAGCTATGGACTTACAAAATGTCTGATTATATATTAATTTAATTGCAAATATTCAATTTCACAATACCTACATTAAATAATTAAAAATATCATAACATTACATTAGTCCGCAATTAAAGCACAATATTATTTTATTACTAAGATAGTTCCAATATTTTAAGTCTAATGGTCGTAGCTCACTGATTACCTGCTTTACTTCAATAAATTGTGCTTTATGAGAAAATAAACTGTTTTAAAAGTTTATTTATCAAATTATAACGAATAAAATTTTTGAAATCACTTAATTTTATTTTTATTTTTACCCCGCATATTTCAATAACAATATAATAATACAAATAAAACAAATATTACATTATTATTCTCGTGTATTAATTTATCGAATAATAAAAAAAAGATAAGATTATTGTTGAAAAGATAAATCAAAGTTCCATCTCGAGATTCGAACACAGGCCTGCGTGTTTACTAATCCTATACGCTACGTTATCCGCTAGCAG
Organism: Mesoligia furuncula; assembly: GCA_916614155.1. Lineage (NCBI taxonomy): Eukaryota > Metazoa > Arthropoda > Insecta > Lepidoptera > Noctuidae > Mesoligia > Mesoligia furuncula. The sequence goes on along the minus strand of OU744817.1, from coordinate 17,085,332 downwards.
TACTTGTTATGAAGTTGTGAATTTTAGCAGTGGTATGAGCCAACCAAGGTCATACGTAATTACGCCGCGCGTGTGAAAAAGCGATGACGATGTTTTGTTTCGTTTGACGTTAGCAAGTGTACACACACAGATGTAAATACGGACCTGCGGCGTGGGCGAGGGGACGGCGCGAAGCATGTTCACAGAAATTTCAACCATAGCATGCCTAAGCAGTATTGGAGCATACTGTACTTTGGCTAATCTAAAAAATGGTTGATGTATTTTATCTTTATTTCTAGTATTACAATTATGTCTATCGCTTATTTTATTAAAAAGATGTAGATTTTTTCTTAGATACATAATATTTTCATAAATGAATTAAAAAAAATAATAATAATAATGTGTTTATTATCTTAAATCTAGATACAATTAAGTTGCCGGAGCTTCCCAGAAAGTAATCCGAAGATACTTGTGATGGGATAAACCTCGCTCTTCCTCGATTAGTTCAATTATTTCGTTGTGCTAATTAGGTGTAAGTTACACATTTTTTTTTATAAAACCAATAAAAATAAAAACCAATAAAAACAAAACCAATAAGAAGAAAGAAAAACAAAAATGAAAATCATGCTTATGGCTTCTGCCATAAGCATGATTTTCATTTTTGTTTTTCTCACACCTTTCTAGGTGTAAATGTGTGTTTATGTGCGTGTGAAAGTATATTTTGTGTGTATGTGTGTGTGTTTGAGTGGGTGTGTGTGTGAGTTAGAGTGTATGTGAGTGTGTGTGAGTGAGTGAGATGGTGTGTATGTGAGTGTGTGTGTATGCATGACGTTCAACCCTGTGTAACCAAAATGTCTTCCACGGCATCATAATTAAGTGTGAAGAGCCATTCCTTCAATATCTTCTTACACTCGTACAGCTGCATAGGGTAAATGTTAAGTATGCGATTTACTTTATTATAAACGCGTGGGGCTTGAGCTACATTCTGGCGACTAGCAAAAATTGAACGTGCTGAGTATGTTGTTGCTACTATATCACAGCGTCTTTTTAGGGTTCCGTATAAAAACGGAACCCTGTTACTAAGACTTCGCTGTCTGTCCGTCTGTCTGTCTGTCTGTCACCAGGCTGTATCTCAAGAACCGCGATAGCTAGACAGTTGAAATTTTCACAAATTATGTATTTCTGTTGCCGCTATAACAACAAATACTAAAAACAAAATAAAATTAATATTTAAGGGGGGCTCCCATACAACAAACGCGATTTTTTTGCCCTTTTTTGCTCGATATCAAAAATGACAGCAGGTAGGCACTTGAAATATTCACGAAATACTCAGTTGTATTTTAACTTTAATAATAAATAATAATATCCGCTTCTATCGGGCTCTTCATGAGCCCGGTGTAGATTTCATAGCGTCCGTATCCTGGCTACGTTTTGGTGACCTTTCCGGGGAAACTGAAGGTTTTGTCTGTGCAATTATGGACGAAGTTATCTTAACGAATAACTACCGGAGACATATTATGAAGGACGGGACGGTTGACGTGTGTCGGGCATGCCACCGTCCGGGTGAGTCTATCAGACATATTATCTCTGGTTGTTCTCGTCTGGCTAACGGCGAGTACTTGCACAGGCATAACCAAGTGGCTAGGATTATTCACCAGCAACTTGCTTTGAAATATAAGCTTGTCGATTCTGAGGTACCGTATTACAAGTATGTGCCCGACCCAGTTCTTGAAAATGACCATGTCACGTTGTACTGGGATCGGTCTATCATTACTGACAGGACTATTGTTGCCAATAAGCCTGATATAGTGGTGATAGATCGATTAGCGCGCCGCACAATGATTGTCGATGTTACCATTCCACATGACGGGAACCTCGTGAAAGCTGAGAAAGAAAAACAAATTAAGTATCTCGACTTAGCACACGCGGTTGTTGACATGTGGAATGTGAGCTCGGCTATCATTGTGCCGATTGTCGTATCAGCCAATGGACTGATGGCCGAAAGCCTCGATCAACATCTATCGAGGCTCTCGTTAGGTGGTTGGATCAAGGGCCTGATTCAGAAGGCAGTACTCCTCGATACCGCTCGCATTGTGAGGAGGTTCCTGTCTCTGGAGCCCTAACCACCGGTAGCTTGGACCCTGCTCCCGACACCGGCGGATCACTATTTTTTATATTTTTAAATGTTTTTTTATAGTTACATTTTAATATTGAAATATTTAAAAATGTAATTAATGAGGAATGTAAACGAATAAACGAAATAATAATAATAAAATAAAATAAATATTTAAGGGGGGCTCCCATACAACAAACATGTTTTTTTCGGCGTTTTTGCCTTGTGGTACAGAACCCTTCGTGTGCGAGTCCGACTCGCACTTGGCCAGTTTTTATTTTAAGTTTGGCATGGCTAAAGGGTAGAATTTTATGGTATCTGAGTACAAGGTGTAGGACGTAGAGTTTCCTGACGGAGAGCAGCTTAGAGCTTTAGTATAGAGATTCAGTAGGGAACCTGTAGGGCTTACAGTACATGACTTTAATATAGGATAGAGAGGGCTCTCTAGATCTAAAAAATACGTCTTAGCTGCTCCACCCCATACCGAGACAATAAATTATTACAGACTGGGCCAGTGCGATATAAATTTTATTCTGTAATTCTGTACTCATAACATGTCTCAGAGATTTAAAAACCCATATGAGTTTTCTTACCCTCCCTATAGTTAGTTCGAGGTGTGGGTACCAACTTAACCTTTGGTCTACTACAATACCTAGGTACTTGATGGAATTTACCTTCTGAATAACCGGGCAACTACAGGTAGATTGGGTTGGGGTAGGACAAGAATGTATTCTAATATTAAAGTCAGGCGCCGGCTGAGAGTTTGTGTATTTAGTGAAGCAGACGTAGTTTGTTTTTTGGGTATTAAGCGTAAGTAGATTTTCATTAAGCCTATTACTAACTCTAGCTAATCCCTTCTCAGCCTGAAGCCGAATTGGCAGGGTACCGTCATAATCTAATCTTTTTAAAAAGTTCCCTGAGAGATTCGCGGCGACGTAGATTATAAATGGCTCTGACAGCTCTCTTTTGCAAAATAAAGGTGGATTCAATGTCAGCAGCTCGACCCCATAGCTGTGGAAGTAGCTAAAATAGACTAAAGGCGCGGTTTCTACATCAGTTAATTGTCTTATCTTTCTAACAGCATAAGCGGCCGAACTAAGCCGCCCCGCAAGAGATGTTATGTGAGGTCCCCATTGTAATTTCTCGTCTAGCGTGATTCGCAGAAAAACAGTTTGATTAACAAATTCCAGTTTTTCTCCATTAAGTATGATGTCACATTCGCCACTTCTAACATTAGGTAATTTAAATCTAATGCATTTGGTTTTCTTTTCATTCAGTACCAAATTATTTACCGTAAACCAATCTTGGACCTGCAGAATAGAGTTATTCACGTCGTCAAGATTTTGTGCCCGTCTGTCTATCTTAAAGATCAGTGATGTGTCATCTGCAAATAACACCATCTACGGTTGATTTTGAAGTAATTGGGGTAAATCATTAATGTAAACTAAAAAGAGGAATGGAGCCAATATCGAACCTTGAGGTACACCCATTGTCATTTCAGACCCTAATGAGTTTACGCCGTTTACTTGAACTTTAACCTTTCTATCTTTCAGGTATGATCTTACCAAATCAAGTGCTGTTTTTCTAATTCCATAGTGCTCCAGTTTCATCAGAAGTGTCTCATGGTTTATGATACTTTTCTGTCTTATTTGTTATCACTGCCACGACATTAGAAAAAAAATATCAGCGCTCTAGGATCAATGTCCATTTTATATTAAATCTGGACCAGTGTGCGCGCCCTCGCTTCCTCGCGCCACCAATACAATGACGCTTTTACTTTCGCAGTTTCGCCTAGTGGTCGCAGAGCGGGCATCCGGCCAGTACAGAAGCCGCCTCGAACTACGATGGTCCTAGTTTATCATCAGTGACTTCGAGTTACAGTCCTATGTATAGAATGCAACATGCGCATGTAAGCGGGTATGCTCTTTAGGTAATGCTAGGCACTTCCTATCAGGTGAACCATTGGCCTGTTTGCTTACCTATAGATTAACAAACTAATGCTTACTTTTCGTTTGACTGGCTCTTCGTTCCTTCTTAGATACTTCTTGTTCTTCTACCACTTCAGTTTTAAACTCCATTAAAGGTACATCATCTTCTAAATCTGTCTCAGAATGATGTGGTGGTGCATCTGCTACATCTAGACAGCTATTCTCTGAACTTTCCGGTTCTAGCTCTGTAATTGAACAAAAACAGTCAAGAGTATTACTTGTTTATTATTAACTAGCTGCGCCTCGTGGTTTCATCTGCATAAGCCTCGATCCCGTGGGAATATCGCGATAAAAAGTATCCTATGGCCTAATCCAGGTCAAGGTTTACTTATATGGCACATTTCATTCAATCCGTTCAGCCGTTTTAGCGTGAAAGCGTAATCAACAAACATACTGTTGTCGCTTCAAGGACAGACATACATATTTACATAAAATAAGTTACATATTTTGATTTAAGATTTAATTATTAGTAAATTTATTTGTTAAAAACATATTTAATTAATAGTATTTTAAGAGCTACTCGAAATTAACTATGTTTAGCAATTTAAAATTAAATAAGTCATTTGATTCATGTTTTAGTTGGCAGCACTGGTATCGCGCCATTATTGTCCCGTTACGAACTTCCGGAGCAATGGTGGGGCGATACTTGCTGCACGAATATTGGAATTGACGATCGACAGTTGGTCGTTGGATACAGTGCGAGTAACATCTCTAAAATTGTTATAAAATAGTGTAATATTATAAAATAAAGTTATAATTATTGTTTACGTGTGCAGTTTGATTAAAGTCGTTTATATCAGAAGTGGTACGGAAACGCGCCCAGATGCCGAGAAGCCGCAAGCGCACTCGAGGGAGAAGAAGTGCGTCAAAAGTAAGTCGTACGAGTAGCTCGTCATCAACATCTGGATCGCCTTCGTCCAGCAGCAGCAGCTCTCATGGACACAGGCGTAGGAAAAAGAGACGCACCAGGCGTGCGTCTTCCACAGTAAGCCAAAATGTTATGTTATCTTCAGTGATTCCTGATTTTGACCCATTAGTGGATGACATTGAAATGTGGATAAATGTCGTGGAAGCCAATGGTCGTGCTTTTCGTTGGTCTGATCGTGTCCTACAATATCAAGCGTTGCAAAAATTGCGTAATACTGCTAAAACATGGTATGACTCACTACAAAAAAATAAAACTTCTTGGACTACCTGGAAATGGAAGGATTGGCGAAACACACTATTAGATACATTTCAAATAAAGCGTAATATGTATTGTTTGCTAAAAGACTTGGTCCAAACGAAACCCTCGGATGGCCAGTCGTTATACGAATTTTATTTTGTGCAAAAAGGAAAAATTGACAAGATGAGATTGTCATTTTCTGAACAAGATATAATTTCAGTAATCGTAGGATCCATTGGCGATAAAAATATAACCACTGCAGCAGACGCTGGCAATTTTAAATACTGTGATGAGTTGGCCTCATTTTTGCACGGGAAAATTTATGTTGACCCGGAACAAAAGTCAGTTCAGAAGAATAAACATTCAACTCGCTTATTATATAGTAATGTTGATAAAAAGACAGACAGTTCTTCCAACTCCAATGGAGTACCAATGCATAGTTCTGGTTCCAATGCTGGTACAAATATAACATGTTTTCGCTGTGGTGAACCTGGTCACAAAAAGACCAACTGCAGTCAGAAAGATAATGTCAAATGCAATGTGTGTAATAGATTTGGTCATTTAGAGCTTGCATGTAGGTCTAAGTCTAAAGGGAAACCTGAAAAGGATAGCGAAGTAAAATTAATTGTTGAACCTACACCTAAGGATAAATTTTATAAGGCAATTGTAATTAACGGATGTAAACAACAGGCTTTTATTGATATGGGCAGTAGTTGTTCTCTAATAACGTCTTCTTTGGCACACGAGTTAAACCTTACAATTTTCCAATTAAATAAACCTGTTTTATTAACAGGATTTAAAACAGATTCTTGCTCTGAGGTCACACATGGTGCACAGGTTGACATTATGGTTGATAATGCTGAGCTTAATGTGGTCCTATATATTTGTGATGAATTAGCTGGCTGTCCTATTTTAATTGGTAGAAATTTTACGGAGGATAAAAGAATTATGTATGCACGTGTAGGAAGTAGCCTTTCTTTTTGCCCCATAAGTAGCTACCACGTCGCTTTAATAGATTCGTCTATGTTCAACCCTGATTCTGTTCAACACATATCTGTGTTAAATGAAATATTTTCTAGATATCCTCGGGTTGTTTCAAAAGATTTAAAATCGTTAGGGCAGACTTCTTGTGTTGAGTTAGACATTGAACTAATAACTAATAAACCTGTTTACCATAGACCCTATCGTATGTCTGAATCTGAAAAGGCAGCGACCAGGGAAATTATTGATGACTTATTAAAAAATGGAATAATCCGCGAAAGTAATTCTGCTTATGCCAGTCCAATTCTGTTGGTCGATAAACCTTCGGGCGAAAAACGTATGTGTGTTGATTATAGATCACTAAATAAAATTACTATCAAAGAGAAATATCCAATGCCCATTGTAGAAGACCTTATAGATAAACTTAGAGGATGTAAATGCTACACATCTATAGATTTAAAAAGTGGCTATTACCAAATTAATGTCAATGAAAATTCTATAGCTAAAACTGCATTTATTACTCCTGATGGTCACTTTGAATTCAGGAGGATGCCGTTCGGGTTATGCAATGCACCATCTGTATTCCAAAGGTTAATGAATACCGTCCTAGGTAAACTTCGTTTTGATAAAGTTATTTGTTACATGGATGATCTATTGATAGCCACAAGGTCATTGGATGATAATATTAGGCAGTTAGATGAAGTATTAAAGATATTGCAAAACAACGGTTTGACTATAAATTTGGAGAAATGTCACTTTTTCCAGAGCTCTGTTAACTTCCTTGGGTACGATATTTCTGAAGATGGTATACGTCCAGGTAAAAAGAAATTAAAGGCAGTTGAAAATTATCCTGAACCTCACAATGTGCATCAAGTAAGACAATTTTTAGGCTTAATCAATTATTTCAGAAAATTTGTGAAGAATTGTGCTCTTATAGCAAAACCGTTAACAAAGCTCTTAAAAAAAGATATCACATGGGAGTGGGGATACGATCAAGTTTCAGCGGTCAATAAATTAAAAGAGGAGTTGTTACATAATGCTTCATTAAAAATATATGACCCCAAATTACCTACTATTTTATACACGGATGCCAGTCGTGATGGTATTGGCTGCATACTGACCCAAGTTACTGCTACAGGTGAAAAACCAATCCATTTTTATAGTCGACAGACTTCTAATGAGGAGAAAAAGTACCACTCTTTTGAGTTAGAGTTTTTAGCAATAATTGTTGCGCTTCAAAAATTCCGTCACTATTTATTGGGATCTACTTTTAAAATTTATACAGATTGCAATGCTGTTAAATATACATTAAGTAAGCAAGAAATTAATTCTAGAATCGGTAGATGGGTATTACTTACACAAGAATTCACGTTTGAAATAATTCACAAACCAGGGGCTCAAATGCAACATGTTGACGCTTTAAGCCGAAATCCAGTTAACACACATTCCACCCCCATATGCGATGACAGTGTGTTGGCCATTACTGAAGCAGATTGGTTATTGTCAGTTCAGTTACAAGACCCAAGTATTTGTGCAATTAAAGAAATATTAGAATCAGGTCAGGCCGAGCTAAATAAGAAAGTGTATAATGAGTACGAGTTGTTAGGTAATAAGGTATACCGTCGGACTGATTACGGTAGACGATGGGTTGTCCCTAAAGAATGCATCTGGCAAATTATAAGAGCTAATCATGACGACCTTGGCCATTTTGCCGTGGACAAGACTGTTGAAAGAATAAAATCATGTTATTGGTTTCCCAAAATTAAGAAAGTAGTATCCAAATATATTAAAAATTGCATTAACTGCATTTACTATAAAAATGTCCATGGAAAAAAAGAAGGCAAACTGTTTCCTATACCTAAATATGCAAAGCCCTTTCACACGCTTCATATAGACCACCTGGGTCCATTTGTAAAGACCACGCGTAAAAATACCTATCTCTTGGTGACTGTTGACTCTTTTACAAAATTTGTATTTATATCCCCTGTTCGTAACACTAAAAGCCAAGTTGTCATTAGCGAGTTAGACAAAATATTTAAAGTTTTTGGTAATCCTAAGCGTATTATATGTGATGCTGGAAGTTCTTTCACGTCTAAGTTATTCGTTAAGTACTGTCGGGACAAAAATATACGTCAACATGTTATAGCTACTGCTATTCCACGCTCAAACGGTCAGGTGGAACGTTTTAATCGCACCATCCTTGACGCATTGAGAAGTATGGGTGCTGATACCAGTTATGACAAATGGGACACTCATATTACTAGTATCCAACAAGGTATTAACAGTACCATTAATAAAACTACTTCAGCCATTCCCAGTGAAGTATTCTTTGGATACCGACTTCAAACTGATGCTGACATGTTAGCACAGGAAGACCATTCAGTTGATGTCACGTTATTGAGGAATAACGTCAACAGTCGCATTCAGGTCAGTGCAGACAAACAAAAGCAGGCTTTTGATTCCAAAAGAAAAGAAGCTCGCAGTTACAACGTCGGCGATTTGGTAGTTATAAAAATTCCTAGTCAATCCAATGACGGGAAAAGTACTAAATTATTACCACTTTACAAAGGACCTTTCCAGGTGATAGAAGTATTAGGTCATGACCGCTATAAAGTAAAGGATATGCGTGGCGCTGAAAGAACGAGCAAGTGTTATGAGGGGACCACGTGTGCTGAAAATATGAAACCTTGGATCAAGTTGGCAGACCTAGATGTTGAAGGTTCGGAAATGGCCTAAAATGTTGTCAGGTATTTATTAACCCCAAATAATGATTAAATGTATTCTTCTTAAAGTATTTACTTCTACTACTTAACATTATCTGTCTAGTGCATTTGCCTCAAACATATTTTGGTATTTGGATTATTTTAAGTTACAGTATTTATCCGTGTAAAATAAATCTGTGACAAACAAGTTTAGGGTTTGTAGTGATATGCAACTAGGGTTGGCCAAAGGCATCGCCTAGGGAAAACTGCAAACTCTAAACATAACTGACCGCTGATGGAACAGTTACATACTTATTGATAAATACCAACATATGTAATGTAAACAGATCTTTTGAATTGGGGTTTTTCTCTGCTGGCCGTTGATGGAATAGTAGAGTAGACGCTCAGTTCAAAGGAGTAATTAGTAATCGCAGCTTCACTCTATAGAATATTGTGACTTATTGTTTATACTTTGTTCTCAGCAATTGCACCAGACTGGGACGCTATCCGAGGGCGGATGCGTGCGCAGGACGGCCGGATGTAGTCGCTTCAAGGACAGACATACATATTTACATAAAATAAGTTACATATTTTGATTTAAGATTTAATTATTAGTAAATTTATTTGTTAAAAACATATTTAATTAATAGTATTTTAAGAGCTACTCGAAATTAACTATGTTTAGCTATTTAAAATTAAATAAGTCATTTGATTCATGTTTTAGTTGGCAGCACTGGTATCGCGCCATTATTGTCCCGTTACGAACTTCCGGAGCAATGGTGGGGCGATACTTGCTGCACGAATATTGGAATTGACGATCGACAGTTGGTCGTTGGATACAGTGCGAGTAACATCTCTAAAATTGTTATAAAATAGTGTAATATTATAAAATAAAGTTATAATTATTGTTTACGTGTGCAGTTTGATTAAAGTCGTTTATAATACAAAAGATCAATTCTCGTTATATTATAATACTAGCTTCTGCCCACGACTTCGTCCGCGTGAAACTTTTTGCTCCCCCGACCCACCCCATCGCGTCGCATCATCTGCCCGCGCTATTACTTCGTTTCCGCTTAGCGAAAACTTCTGACATTTTTTTAACATTGGAAATGTTTTTTCGATCGCGTTGGTAAGGGGCCGCGAAAGTGCGACATCGCTCTTGCGTCGTCAATTTTGGGGCTACGCGGGTCAATGGGGTATCAAAAAACGTGTCTTGACGAGATCTACAAGGTGGTGTGAAAAAAATTGAAAAAGTCAAAAACTTTTTCGAAAAAGTGCAAAAATATAGATAAATTACGTGATATTTTTGCGACTTCTCAACTTGAATCGACGATATCTCGAAAACGAAAAGCGATATCGAAAAAAATTAAAAAAGCACTCGGGGTATTGAGTTGGGCTACAATTTGCAAAAAACGGAACCTCGCTATCTGTAATGGAGTTGGGGAAAGCGGCGGAGTTTTCGCGGCGCCCGGCGCGCGCGTGTACTAGTGACTTTCGTGTACTACTAGTAAGTTTAATATTTTTTAATAAGTTGTAAACCTTGACGTTTCTAGATTACATTACAAAAAAACTTATTTTATTTATACTGTGACACGTGCGACAGGCTCTGTACCACCCTTTTCATAGTCCATTTTTTTGTATTATTGCTCGTAAGCGGCTCTATAAACAATGAGGTCCTATTTTATTCATGGTCTCAACTTATTTTAACAATATACTTACTATTGATTTATGACTACTATCCTTTTGATACTTTATTTGTGAGTGCGCTTCCTGATCTATTCACAGTGAAACAATCTTCTTTACGCCTCTTTCATTGCTCTTAACATTATTTTGATTGTTTTTATACAAACATACTTTAGGTATTTTTGTAAATCGCAGCTTCACAGCGCAGATGTAAGATCCGATTGAGGCTGTCAAGCACCCTTTTATCTATACATATAATAAATCTGTAGAAGGGTCAATTCTGTACATTGAAAATATTGAAAAAATAAATAGCGGGGGGTGTTGCTGGATTGATACCAAACCCAAATATGTGATTAAAAAAATTTTTGTCTGTCTGTCTGTATATGCAGGCATCACGTGAAAACTAACGGTTCGATTTCGATGAAACTTGGTATAATTATACCTTATTATCCTGGGCATAAAATAGGATACTTTTTATCCTGGAAAAATACGTAGAAAAAAAAAATCTTATTTTTCGGTTTTATTCATAGACGTTGTTCTGTAGAACCGCGAACACACGTTGCATTACCCGTAGTGGATAATTTTCCATTTCAATTTAAGAGAATACAGTTTCCTGTAGCTTTGTGTTACGCCATGACAATAAATAAGGCTCAAGGTCAGACCCTAGGAGTTGCTGGCGTAGATCTTACCGCGAGTTGTTTTTCACACGGGCAACTTTACGTAGCTCTTTCCCGTGTGAGCAGTCCAAGAAATCTTCATGTTCATATTCCGGACGAGCTCACTAACAATGTTGTGTATGCTAAAGCTCTCAATTAACTTTCTGTCGCATTGTCACGATCACTTTTTTATTATTGCAAACTTTTCGTGACTGTCAGTAATTTACTGCTACATGCTACTTATCAAGGTCGGAATTACTATGGAAAAAATTCTTACTATAGAACGCGAGCTCAACAGCAGTAGCTCAATAGAGGGATCTCCTTAATTATTATAGGCTTAGCCGTATTTGGGTCCAATAGATATTTATAAGATGTCATTGTCAGAGTTACTCAAAATGGAGAAATAAACCATCCACGCGAAGACCGACATCCGCGCGGACGGAGTCGCGGGCGGAAGCTAGTAAAAAATAATGGTAGTCGCCGGTACCTGCTACTAACCCTTGTATATCTCTTGCGCAAAGAGTTGTTTTCATTATAGTTTGCCCTACCTAAGTGTCAGAAGTAGTACCAGAAGTGTACCAGTGTGTACCAGAAGGTCGTGAAAGGCACGAGATCTGTGATTTTTTTCTTTCCGCTCAACTCCTAAGGGTCCTAGCGTGATGTTTAATAGCCTTCCTCAAGCAAATGCAAAAACATTTTTATAAATCCGACCGATACTTGCAGAGATTAGGGCTTTCAAACAAACAAACCTTTATCATTATTATTATTTTTCAGTATAGATTTAAAACTATGATATCTCCTAAAATTTTCATTGAAATAAAATGATGTCAAGGGCAATTTCCTTTAAAATTAAATACTTGTGATGAATAACGTATTTATATGGATAAGGATATCATGTTTATAAAAACACCTTCACAAATAATGCATTATTTTAGAACTTCGATTACCATAAAAAAGTAATGTCATAAAAAATTTAACCGACTTCAAAAAGAAATGAACTCAAAATTATGAAATAACTTTAATTTCGAAAGTCGGTGGCAAAAAAGCTAAAACTATAAAATACAGATCCCAAAGACACCGACTTCTTTTAATTTTTTTTTTTAGTTTAATTTTTTATTGAATTACTTTTTTATTTCGTAATTTTTAGTTTTTGCACTATAATTTCACAAAGGTTTTGAGATGTTTTCTCTTTGACACTACATCCGTAGCTCGTATGAATAAGCCAGGCCGTCATACTTACACGTCCATATCTTGAAAATTACTGAATTGATTTTGATGAAACTTGCACTAAGTTGAAGTAAATGTAAGCCGATAAAAAAAATGATGACCATTTTTTTTATCGGCTTCGATTAATAGTTCCGGAGAAATGCGTGGACAAACATACATACATACCTGTCGAATTGATAACCTCCCTTTTTTGAAGTCGGTAAAAAGGTTATAGTGAGTCAACCATAGAAGATAGACATATGTTGTCACAGACTTTGCTTTAGAACTTTTAAAGGGGAACAATTCCGTCATACATGATTTTTGCATAACTTTAACCGTTTACGCAGCGTAAGCAACGGAAGCTCTCAAAAGGAATAATTTTCCCGTCCTTGCAACATTTTTCATTGATGCTCCGCTCCTATTGGTCGTGTTATATAGCCTATAGCCTTCCTCGATAAATGGACTATCCAACACAAAAATAATGTTTCAATTCGAACCAGTAGTTCAGCTTTATAATATTAATAAAGTATAGATTAGATGAGTTTTTGTTTTATTTCACAACAAAATGTGGTTACCATTAAGTTGAATGTAACTAAACCCTGACACGTAAGCTATTGGGCAGAGCCAGCTTACGAGACTGAAGACCGATGATGGTAGGATCGTATCCGACAAACCTGAGCTGTTGGGAGAGATCGAGAGGTTCTATGGACAGTTATACACGTCAACAAATAACCCCGCTATGAATCTGGCAAACGACCCAAGAGCTAGATTGACCCGGCACTATACCGAAGACATCCCGGACGTCAGCCTGTACGAGATTAGGATGGCTCTGAAGCAGCTCAAAAACAACAAGGCACCGGGTGATGACGGAATTACGGCCGAGTTGCTGAAGGCGGGCGGAAAACCCGTTCTGAAGGCCCTTCAGAAGCTGTTTGGTTCCGTCATACTCGAGGGCAAAACACCACAGGCATGGAACAGAGGTGTGGTGATACTTTTCTTTAAGAAGGGCGATAATGCCCTCCTTAAGAATTATAGGCCCATCTCACTCCTGAGCCATGTCTACAAGCTGTTTTCGAGAGTAATCACGAACCGTCTCGCGCGCAGGTTTGACGACTTCCAGCCTCCCGAACAAGCCGGATTCCGTAAAGGCTTTAGCACCGTAGACCACATACATACGCTGCGACAGGTTATACAGAAGACCGAAGAGTATAACCTGCCTCTCTGCTTAGCGCTTGTGGACTACGAGAAAGCCTTTGATTCGATCGAGACATGGGCTGTGCTGCAGTCTCTTCAACGGTGCCAGATCGACTATCGGTACATCGAAGTGCTGAAGTGTCTGTACAAAAACGCCACTATGTCAGTCAGACTCCAGGATCAGGACTCGAAACCTATCCTTCTGCAGCGAGGTGTGAGACAGGGAGACGTTATTTCTCCGAAACTGTTCACCGCTGCACTGGAGGATGCCTTCAAGGTTCTGGACTGGAAAGGGGCTGGCATCAACATCAATGGCGAGTACATAACTCACCTTCAGTTTGCCGACGACATCGTAGTCATGGCTGAGACTATGGAGGACCTCATTACAATGCTCGATGACCTCAGTAGAGCCTCCGAAAGAGTGGGTCTTAAAATGAACATGGACAAAACGAAGGTCATGTCAAATGCCCATGTAACACCCACTCTCATAAATATCGGAGACGCTACACTCGAAGTCGTGGACGAGTACGTTTACCTAGGACAAACTGTCCAGTTAGGTAGGTCTAACTTCGAGAAAGAGGTCAATCGACGAATCCGACTCGGCTGGGCAGCGTTCGGGAAGCTACGCAATATCTTCTCGTCCCACATACCGCAGTGTCTCAAGACGAAAGTCTTTGACCAGTGTGTGTTGCCAGTGATGACTTATGGAACGGAAACGTGGTCGCTCACAATGGGCCTTATAAGAAGGCTAAAAGTCACCCAAAGGGCAATGGAGAGGGCTATGCTTGGAGTTTCCCTACGTGATCGAATCAGGAATGAGGAGATCCGCAGGAGAACCAAGGTAACCGACATAGCCCGAAGAATTGCCAAACTTAAGTGGCAGTGGGCAGGGCACATTGCTCGCAGAACAGATGGCCGATGGGGCCGAAAGGTTCTGGAGTGGCGATCGCGTACCGGAAGACGTAGCGTTGGAAGGCCTCCCACAAGGTGGACCGATGACCTTGTGAAGGCCGCAGGAACCCGTTAGATGCGGGAAGCACAGGACCGGTCGAAGTGGAGGTGCTTGAGGGAGGCCTATGTCTAGCAGTGGACGTCTTTCGGCTAAAATGATGATGATGATGATGATGAAACCCTGACAAGACTTTGTAGTTGTTCAAAAAATTTTTTGATAATTTTTTTTAAAATTAAATATCTTATACATATTATATTTAAAATATTATTAGATTTATTCATAATATTATTTTATGTGCGTGTGGTGTGAGGGCCACTTTGTTAAAACTCTTTGAAAATATGCTTAGGATTTAGTGAACATTCCCAAAGAATTGTGAAAGTTGGTATCAGATTTTGTGAAAGTCTAATAACCGAGTTATAGACTGTAAAGTTGGGCCCTCAGTTCTCACATAGAGGATTGAGGGCCCACCTAAAACTGATAAACTATGGACACTACAGAAAAAGTCTTAATGCCAAAATCTAAGCTAATGCCAAACAAAATTTGTGAAAACAAGATATTATCGCAAAACACTGTCCTACTTTGTATATCTTCGTACAAAATGGGCCCTCAATTCTCATACTCGTAAAAGTTTATTACGCAATTATAATGAAATCATTAACTTACAGCTACTGTTTGAAATCCTATATGCTACTAAATAAATTGTGAAAATTTATGAAAGCAAGAACAGGTCACCACCAATTGTTGTTTAAAAGTTATGACCTTGATAAAATTCGGGCCCTCAGTCCTCCATTTTATTTTGTTTTCGATTTATTACGCTTATCGTATGAAAGATAAGACAAATACAAAATTGTCTCTTTATGTGAAAAAAAAAAGTGCAACAAATGCGATACCAGAAAGAAATTAAAATACCCTTTATTGTATAAGTAAATCGAGTTTTATTTTTATTCTCTGTATTAGGAAATAGGGTGACCACAATTTCTTTTAGATTGCAGTAACTAGATTAGTAAATGTAGAGTCATAGGTTTTAATAAACTTTCTTCGATTTTTCGCTTATTATCGTCATAGCATTTGTACTCAAGTTTCGTGATAAAAAAAAATAATTTCGGAAATTGAACGATTACATAGAAAAATACTGTTCCCCAAATCATTTTTGCTTGAAAAATCGTTCGTTCCGAAAAAACTAATGACTATAATGAAATAATTTATTTATTATTTTTATAAAGGCTTTTGCCCAGCAATGGGACAATGTAGGCTAAATATAATCCTAACTAATATTATAAATGTGAAAGTAAGTTTCTTTGTTAGCTTTTTCACGCCTAAACCACTGTACCTTTCATCCCGAAAAAAGTGCTGTTCCCGAGGAAAACAATAATAACGTTATTATGATAATAGATGGAGCCATATGACTTTCGAATTTCACGCTGACGAAATCGCGGGCTAATAAAGCAGTGCGTTCCTGGATTTTTTTTTATTCCTAGGTAGGTACTCGCACAATAACAAAGATGTTTTCTGGAGTATGAAATAATTATATTTTATTTAAAAAAATTTACAATTTATAAATAGGTGAAATTGAATTACCTAAACAATTGTTAGAGTGACTATCTAAGTACTATTTAGTAAAATATTATGAACTTATAAAATTATGAGTACCTAGGTATCAAAACAAACTTACCTTGAATGTTTGATATCTTGACCGAAGATGTGTTTGCGTATTAAAAAATTATTATTATTTTTATTCTTCACTACAACTGTTTCATAAAACTCGCCTTAATGCTTTATTACCTACAACTTCCGCTGCACTATCATAAACTATTGTTTAGTAACTACACTGAATATTACAACTATTGTGCATATATGTAAACAATAATTATATAATACATGTAATAATATTTTTAATATAATATTAGCTAGTTATTAGTTTTATTTATCTTCACGTGACCAGAGGGCTGGCCTATTTTTAGCCCAAAGAATAAGCATTGCCGTCCAGCGTGGTAATGCTGCCAGCCTTTTGGGCACTTGTGCCATTGACAGCGATGCAGACGAATTTTTTGATGCCCAATGAGCTCCTGTCTTTTTCTTTACCTTTTTTTATATACTTGTAAATACTGTATAATATGTATATTTTAGTGTTAAATTGTAAAATAGTAACATTGTAATTGAAATTCTTAATAAAATTGATTATGTCAGTTTTATTTATAATATTAGTTAGGATTATATTTAGCCTACATTGTCCCATGGCTGGGCAAAAGCATTTATAAAAATAATAAATAAATTATTAGATTATTGTCATCAGAACGAACGATATTTCAAGCAAAAATTATTTGGGTAACAGTATTTTTTTTTTGTGATCATTCGAATTCCGAAATATTTTTTTTTTATCACGAAACTTGAGTACAAATGCTACGACGATAATAAGCGAAAAGTTGAAGAAAGTTTATTAAAACTTATACTCTACATTTACTAATCTTTACTGAAACCTAAAAGAAATTGTGGTCACCCTATTTGCAAATTCAGATAATAAAAATAAAACTCGATTTTCTTATATAATAAAGGGTCTTTTAATTTCTTTCTGGTATCGAATTTGTTGCACAATTTTGACACAAAAAGAGACAATTTTGTATTTGTCTTATCTTTCATACGATAAGCGTAATAAATCGAAAACAAAAGAAATGGAGGACTGAGGGATAACTTTCAAACAACAAAAAGTGGTGACCTGTTCTTGCTTTTATAAATTTTCACAATTTATTTAGTAGCATATAGGATTTCAAACATTAGCTGTAAGTTAATGATTTCATTATAATTGCGTAATAAAGTTTTACGTGTATGAGAATTGAGGGCCCATTTTGTACGAAGATATACAAAGTAGGACAGTGTTTTGAGATAATATCTTGTTTTCACAAATTTTGTTTGGCATTTGCTTAGATTTTGGCATAAACACTTTTTCTGTAGTGTCCATAGTTTATCAGTTTTAGGAGGGCCCTCAATCCTCTATGTGAGAACTGAGGGCCCAACTTTACAGTCTATAACTTGGTTATTATGCTTTCACAAAATCTGATACCAACTTTCACAATTCTTTGGGAATGAACACTAAATCCTAAGCACATTTTCAAAGAGTTTTAACAAAGTGGCCCTCACACCACACGCACATTATTATTTTTGCTCTTAAAAACATACCTTCACTTTGATATTCCTCCATTGGTTCAATAATATGATCTAGTATCTCTGAAAAAGCTGGTAATTCTTCTTCTTTGATAGCAATGTCTTCTGTTTTACATTCATCAACTATACTTATGTGCTCTGTTGGAGATATAATAAAGTCACTGAAAAATCCTGAGCGGTCTTGGTTTATCAAAGAATTAGGCTGTAAGAAAACAAATTCTTCATTATACTAAAGTCACTCAAAAGAGCCCCCACAAGTGAGGGTACTTAAAGTATGTTTGTACACTGGAGTCAGCCATGCTACCAACATCAGTGACCTCTGCCCAAGCTATTGTTGCATGGCTCGTGCCAACACAAGAGAGGAACATTATCAAACTTACAGAAGTTGTAGCAGTATTATGTGGAGTGTTTAACATGAAATGTGTGTTTTTTTTGTGAATTGTCAATGTCTACATTTGACTAAAGTGTACATCATTCAACACTTGATGGTATAGTGTGAAATGCAGACACAATAAGTATGAGCTTGAGAGTATTCACCACCACGTTATACAGAAACAAGAAATTATGAGAATAAATGGCTGTATAAGAATAGGTATCTACCTCATAATCCTCATTTATCCTCTGAGCAAACAATTCTTCAGCTTCCAGACATTGTCTCAGTAATCGGTAGCATTGCTTTAGTTTAGTGCAGCAGAAGAAACAAGCAAGAATCGGTCTTCTGTCTTCAGTTACAAACTGGAACAAATTTGTCTGACACTATTTTGCTACTTCTAATGATACTAATATACAAAGTGTTAAAAAATTAACTTGACAAACTCACGAACTGAACCATTTTCACTAAGGGACCAACTATGAAATCACGAAAAAAATCCAGCTGTTTCATACATTTTGGTAAAGTCGGTATTGAACTTTTGTATGAAACAGCTGATTTTCTGACATTAATAAATATATTATACAACTGACATAAATAATACAATTGAATCAATAATAACATGGCTTAACAAAAATAATCTGAGTAAACCTAACAAAAACTAATTTTATTCAATTCAGTACATATGGACGGGATAATAAGACTTTAGTTAGACAACAATTATAGAAGAATCCTTCACTATCCTACGGGTACATTTTCCCTAATATTACTGCGCCCCCGGTCCTTGATATGCAATAGTTGCTGTAGCAATATTAACATGAGGCTACAGGAGTTAGTGCGAATCTTGGGGTTCATTCGATTAATCGAGTCTGGTTTAACCACGCTGAGATTGGTGCAATTCATTCATTCATAAATGAATGATTTGATTTGATTTTGACTCATAAATGAATGAATGAAAGATAACAATTATAGAGGAATTAAATTAAATGAAGCAAATGAAACTACCTTTCTCAGTATCATGATTGATAAACACTGAAACTGGAAGGCCCACATCTCAAAGACAACAGCATTAAAAACAGAATTATCTGCACACTATGGGTATGTTGATTCTGTGTTGAGATATGCTCCTATTACATGGGGTTACTCAACAGAAAGTCAGTGTTAATCGCACAGAAAAAATGCATCCGCACCATACTGGGATATGCCCATGGGAATCTTACAAATCTTTTTTCAAAAAGTTCAAGATACTAACCCTTCCGTGTCTGTACATCTTTGAATGCACTAAATTTGTTAAAATGCACCCGGAGTTAATTAAAAAAGCTCATGAAATGTATCCAAAAAGTAATAGGTAGAATGGTTTTGCCCATAATCCTGAGGACAGCATTATACAGTAAAAATAGCTAAGCAATGTGTGGTTGCATGTTTAATGCTACTATACCAGACAGTATTAAAATCTTAGGAGCTAATCAATTTAAAAAGTGTCTCAAAGTTTGGTTAGGGGAAAAAAATCTACTCGGTAAACAAAATTTATATAATAACAGGTTTTAATAATAATTATTAAGTATAACAATATTGCTTTATTTTTTTTTTGCTACTCAATTATATTATTGTAACTTTGGTTGAATAATAATACAGTAAGTCTTATTACTGTATTACTGTTTGCATGTCACATTATTGTGACCAAGTGTAATGGATCTGTATAATTACCTATGACTGAAATTGTACCAACACCAAAGGCAAATGAATTGATTTGATAAGTATTTATTCTGTCAGGTTTCCTCAGTTTTCCTTCATTGATGTCCGTGACTTCCGACGATTCTCTGACCGAAAGTTCATGTATTTGTGATTTTTATTAAATATAAAAACTTACTGGAATATCAGTCAGCTTCTCATACAGTTCATGTAAGTTCCTGTTGACTATTAAACACATACGAACATCCTCCACCAAACATATCCGACACATTGGCAGCTTTTCCATCTTTTCACTCAATAACCAGTGTCACTTAAGTTGTTTAGTTCAACTTTAAGTTTGTATTAAAGAAAAACAGTGATGCGTTGCCTACAGAAAACGAGTAAGGCTTGTTTAATACGACTTCTTCTTGCTAATAAAAGTTAATTTGTGCACGCTTCCTTTGTGGACCGCGGCAAAAGACTGCTAGTTGCTAAAGCCGGAAAGAGCTAAACTTATTATATCTTCCGCAAGTAGTCCAGACAGTCCAGGTAATTTATAGGAATTTACATCGCCATTCGCCGGTAGTTTGTTGTTTAATATTACTTCACAAACAACAGACAAAACAGCACAAAATACAAAATATTTTTTATATACCCCTAAACCACAGAGTACAATAATTTAACCATCACTTCTCTTCTATTAGTCTGTGTTATGTTAACCATGAATAAATAAATTAATAAACGCTGCCGGCTCCACAGAGTGCCACTACCAAAGAGTAAAGGCTACCACGGACCAAAGAGTTTAATGTCTTTGGCCACCACAGACCTCTTGAGTATTAATGTTCTGTGCCACAGACTCACTAAACAGGACTAGTGACTAAGCTCTATCTGTAGGATGAGTAAAAATAAACGATTACTGAAAAATCTTTAAGGTGAATGCTCCAACCAGCCCGCGAAATTCAAATTTTCTTACGTTTTTTGCAATTTGCAGGCCAGTGCTAGGTTGTATGTTGATTAAAATATTATTCGCGGTTGTAAGACATATATAGGTACAGAATTATAATCATGAAAATCATCAATAAAACGCTCTAAGTTCATAAAGCTGTTAGAATTACTTTTTCTGTTTTTTTTTTGTTCTTACACCTTTATGAAGTTGGAGGGTTGTATTGGTGATTTTGATTATTATAATTCTGTAACTACATACGTCTTACAGCCGCGAATAATATTTTAATCAACATACAACCTAGCACTGGCCTGCAAATTGCAAAAAACGCAAGAAATTTTGAATTTCGCGGGCTGGTTGAAGCATTCCCCTTAAGGAGCATCATACGATCTGCTCTTGGACATTTTCCCGCTAGATGGCGCTGAAGTCAACATTTTTAGTTTATTTTGTTTTATGTGTAATTGGCATATTATTAAGTCGTAAAAGTAGTGGCAGGGGGAGTCAACTCTGTTAGGATTGGATGGCTCAGTAGGTGGGTTTGATATAGGGATTCCAGTACCAAAAAACAAATGTTAAAAATTCGATGTTAAATTGCAACATCAACGTTTTCAGCAAGGAGTACGTCGGTTCCGAATTGCGTCAAAAGCGATTATTTCGCGAATCCGACCAACGTGCAACGTCACAAATAGTACCCAATAGTCCTTATATTTTGTGACTATTAAATTTGGTCGGATTCGCGATTTAATCGCTTTTGACGCAATTCGGAACGCGGGGATGTGTTCTGTGGTTTTCAGTCAAACGTCAAAGTTTAAAAAATTCAAAATGGTTTTTCAAACGGTTCAAAACAAATAATCGTTAATTAATTGCGTGTGTGATTGGTTTTTGTTGTCGTTTTTCCTGTATTTCGTGTGATTTTCCGTTCAAATTGTCGAGTTGAGTATTCTGCTCCTCGAGACTCCGAATACGGGATACCATACCGCAGCATTTTGTTGTTTTAGAAGCCTAGTGACTTTTTAGCTTAGTGACTCTTATTTTGTGTATATTTGTATTCTTTGGTCAGTGAATCGGTGAAAAATGATGAGGGACAATAACCGAAAATGTGCAAAATACAATGCATCCACAACTTAAGATTCGGAACTGATCTTACATCGTTTTCCGAAACCAGGACCTTCCAACTTACAGCGGTATGTATATTAATAATCCAAAGTATAGTACCAATTTCAATCAGTAATAACATTCTGTTGTTGATAAAAAAATTCAACCCTAAAATCATGTTTTCAGGTCGGTAGCATGGGCAAAGTTTTGTTACCCAGAGGAGAACTGGAATTCTGTGAAATTTCAGAAACGCCTCTTTGTAAGCCATAAAATGCTTTGTTCTAAACATCCGCCCATAAGACGACCCACTGACCATTTTCCCGAAAGTACAATTGTCCAAGACCGTTTGCAAAGGAAAAAGCTGCATAGATATTCCATTCCATCTGAACTCTCCACCACATCACAGCTCTCAAGTTGAGATGTCCATTGCTGACATTGGATCCCATCAACAGCCTGGAACTGGCTTCGCCCGCATGGTATGATGATAAAATTCCTATCCTATGCCCATCTCTAAGGTTTAATCTATTTCTGTACTATTTATTTGTCAGAAAATTGTTACAAAGTTGTTACATACTTTTAAAAGTTCATACAATTCTGCCGTTTCCGGCGTAAAAATACATTTTCAGGGTTTTGGTTATCTTGTTAGATATAACATTGAATTAAATAAATTAGAATAACATTCAAATTGCAAATTAGTCAAATATTAGGAATGGAAATGTCATAAAGATTAAAATTAAGTCAAAGAGATAATAAGAATAGAATATAATTATTCTAATATTTAAGTCAAATTTCATTTCATTCATAAAATCATTAGTTGAGTAATAGCATTTACATGAGATAATTGAATAATTTAGATTTAAATGTCCTAAAGTTAAGAGTTTTAAAACAGTCTGGTAGTTTATTATAAACTTTGGTCGCCATACAAAATACATTATTAGAAAATAGTTTAGTATTTCGTCTACGTTCACGAAGCATGTGGACTTTGCGGCTAGGTCTAGATACAAGATCATTATGCAGATTAAATTCATGCTTATTTGGGCACACAAAAATACAAATTTCAAAAAAATATAGTGCTGGGAGTGGTAAATTTTTTAATTTTTTAAATAATGGTATTTTGTATCTGTTTTAGTTTTCACATTTGGAACAGCCTGGAACTTCAAAAGCAACAATTTCAACTACTGATATTATGCAGACTCCAAACTCATCTGGTGTAAGTAAAATGTTTTTTATTCATGGTTTTTTTAATGTTCCATACTAAAATCGCCAACCTTCACTTTATACCACTCACACTTACTTTATACTACTACTACTTTTTTTTTTTTTTTGGATGGAAAGTCATCAAATGACTCCTTCCGCTCTGAGTGGAGCGGAAGGGAGTGTCAGACTCTTACTGACTAAAACCCACCCGTGTTCCTACCTTAGCCCTTTATGTTCCGGGCCAGCTGTAACCCTTTCGAACAATCCCGCTGGACTACTACTACTTTACGTGTACTTTATCACTCTTGCATCTGTCTGTCGTCACAGTTGGTTTTTTGGGTTCCGTACCCAAAGGGTAAAAACGGAACCCTATTACTAAGACTTCGCTGTCTGTCCGTCTGTCCATCCCTCTGTCTGTCACCAGGCTGTATCTCAAGAACCGCGATAGCTAGACAGTTGAAATTTTCACAAATTATGTATTTCTGTTGCCGCTATAACATCAAATACTAAAAATAAAATAAATATTTAATGGGAGCTCCCATACAACAAACGCGATTTTTTTGCCCTTTTTGCTCGATATCAAAAATGGCAACAGGTAGGCACTTGAAATATTCAGAAAATACTCAGTTGTATTTTAACTTTAATAATAAATAATAAAACAAAATAAAATAAATATTTAAGGGGGGCTCCCATACAACAAACATGTTTTATACATAGGTATACCGACTGAAAGTAGACCAATGAAATTGTGAAATGAGTGGCAGGTCCTAAAATTGTGAATAATAAATTTATGTTCACACTTAATTTACATTCCTCTATTTTTGGTTTTAGGCTAAATCCACTGAAAAAACTGATAAAGGAAAGCGACTAATTAAGGGGCTTACTTGAACTAAAGTGCGGTCACTGTCGAACTTCATAGAAAAGAAAGAGAAGCGCGATGACACAACGCTGGTAATTTGAAGAAAAAATTTGAATTACAATTCAAAATCTGATCAGATAGACGGATTTCAAGACCATGGAGGAGAGTATGGACGAGATCCACAAATAGCAAGTTATGCTCTAGTGTTCATGATTTTATGTATAAGGAAAAGAATTAAACAGCCTGTGGCATATTATTTGTCAGGAGATCATGTCACTGCAGACAGATTAATGATTTTGATCAAAAAGGTACATTATTGTATTGGAATTATTTACACTTATTTACTGTTTAGTTAACTGAAAATCATTTTCTATTTGTGACCCTATAGTATGTTATTTTTATTTTATTTTCTTACTAAACATTATTAATTAACTTAATTTTCTAATTACAGGTTCTCCATGCTTGTTTTGAGGCATGTATCATAATTGCTGCAACTATTTGCGATATGGATGGGGTAAATAGAAGAACACTTTCACAACTAGGGGCATCTGTTGAACAACCACATTTTAGATTTCAGGAACATGAAATTGTTGCTCTACACGATACGTCCCATCTTCTCAAATGTTTTAGAAATTTATTTCTAAAATACAACTTAAAATGCAACACTAATGTTGAGTGCAATGAAAAACAAATTGCAGGTAATAATATCTTTCAATTTTATACTTTTACGGGGAGTAGTACCAGCAGTAATTTCTCATATATATCATATCTCATATTTTTTCTAAAATAAAAGTAGCCTAAGTTACTCCTTATTACATCAGCTATCTGCCAGTGAAAGTCCCGTCAAAATCGGTCCAGCCGTTTCAGAGATTAGCCGTAGCATTTATACATTGAGTAAAAAGCGGTTATTTTAATATTACAAACAGACACTCCAATTTTATTTATTTGTGTAGATTAGTGTTGTAACGAGTCTTTTAAGCCTGTTACATGATATCGCGTTCTTTGCTTTAATTTGAAGGCAACGTGATGGTGTTGCCATGTAAAAAATTTCATTTTTTTGAATCGGAATTCGTGTAGTGGTCACACTGATTTTTTCTTTTGATGCTGTCAGTTGATTTTGACAGGTCACTTTCCGGCCTAAGCTTTGCATGGAGTGGAGTGATTTGAGAGCTCCTATGCAAATCTGGAAGTTATTACTTCCTATAGACAGCATCTAGTCCTAATTATGTGGTGGCTGATTTGCCTTTGTCGGCATCATAATGGGATTGCCCATATTTTGTAAAAGGTTGGTAAAATTCTTCGTGGTTTCATACCTACTCACGTGTCGCGTGGTTATTTAGATGGCGGACGTTAATAGTTTTCGATATTTGTTTCAGGATCTTTTGAACCTTATATATTTTTTGGACTAATTCATCTACTGATGTAAAAGCTTTTTTTTGGAAAAGAAACGGTGAGTTAATTTGTATTTGGTCTTAACGATTCCGATCGGCATTTTTGTCGACGCTGTACATCAGCTAACAATTATTCATGTTTGATTTCAGCCGTGAGGCGTTTCTTATTTATTTTTACTTCAAGACTTAAATTTTTAACGCTAGCCCCTACCGACATATATCATGGACCGCCTTGACGTCCCCGCGAAGATCAATATCACCAAAATGAGCGTGGTTTGTTAGTCTATTCGCCGGAATATGGTATGGTTTATAATACTTAACTTAAATTGACAAAAGTGCAATAATGACAGGACACAAATTAATTTCTATTCCATCTTAGTTTTACACCTTAGAACTTAATATTAGAAAGGAATTTTCTTGTATATTGAGACCAGCAGCCTTCGGGTAATAAAATCGTTCAATAACTTTTGTGTTGATTTTTATTGATACTCCCCGCTTGAAGATTAAAAGTTTCCAGTTCCCGCAGGTTAGTCTATCCTTGGCATAGTTTGGTGTGTGCTCCTGGCGCCCGAATTTTCACTTCTACTTATTGTTTATTTATTTGGACACACACATTTCATACCACACATTTTTTTAATACCATCCACTCTTTAAATTATATATTTTTTATTATTACAATTGTCGCTAGATTATATTTTTTAATATTACATGACATGTATAACAATATTTGTTTTGAACACCAAGAAATAGACATTTCTTAGTTTCTTTACCAACAATGCAGGCCTGGAAAGGAAAAGCAACACTTGTAAATATTGCACATAATAAAAAGTTCATACAGAACCAAATATGTGTTTAGTAACGGAATAGGTATGTAAGGTATCTTAGCAGGTGGCGTTCTGTAGTTTCTGCCTACCCCCATGAGAAGAAGGTTTATGTTTATGTATTTGTGTTTGGTAATACAGTAACTTACCATACCAGAACATGAATCAAAGTTGTAGCCATATGACCTTTTCAGCCATCGTCCAACTACATACAGTAACATATGGAACACCGTCTGAAGATACATGACCTTTTTGAATAGCAACTGATCTTTCTTGTTCACCAGCAGTTTTAATTTCCTCTGACAAATGTTCAAACCACACACTGCCTAATTTTTTTTCAACACGACGTAATTTATTTGCCGACATTATTGGAATATTCATGAGACTTGTAATGTGAGCTGATTGATTGTAATAGCTACCAGCAGTCGCAGTTGCCCACAAAAATGCAGTATTTATTTTATTACTGCTCTCCGTAGTGCTTCCACGCAATTACCAGACATAGTGCACTTGAATCTCACTAACAAATTCAATTTGTGAAGATTCACACATATTTCGGTCTTGCCAATTGGAATGCCCACTCAATTACATTCTTCAGGTCCACAATGCGATACCCAGATATCGCAGATAAACATTTCTTTGGAACAGTTTCCACAGTCAATTGAAATCACAAATCAATCAAACTCAGTATTTGAATAAAATTTAATACTCCGCCCCTAAGACGACCCACTGTATCGAATTTCACAACCGTGCAATGAGATCTCAGAATTTCCTAGTCGTATTCAATCAAAAAGTAATCTGTGCAAGCATTCTTTCTACTAGAAAAGAATTGCTACTATTAGATTATTATTATTACAGGTACAGCGTACAGATGATATTGGTTATGATACGATTTATGACAAGGGGACGTTCCGAACTCATTACAGAAAATAGAAAAATAAAAGTAAAATTTTACTTATCTTTATATAAATTCCTGGTAGAATATTAATCGACGAATAAGAAAAAAAAACATATTAGATGTTTAAATACAACAATAAATCACGTTTTATGTAAGTAACTCAATCATTTGTTTGTTTCTGAACAATGATTTCAAAAGTCAAAGTTCTGAACCAGACTACAATATAATGTGTTCTGAACGCACGTCTACCTATTGTACTTACGAGGCGGCGCGGCCACGCGGGCGCAAGTACCTATGTACTTACACCGCGCCGCTGCTAGATGCGACATAACTATCAAACTAAAAATAATGTTTGTTTGTCTGAAACTGATAATATGCGTAAAAGGTATTCTATTTTACAGGTACATTCGATTTTGCAAATGTTTGCAAACTCGTTGGGTTACCGAATTATAATATTATGTACTTACTTATTTAATGTATTGTTGACCAAAAAATATAAGTAGGTAAAAACACATAACCACTGACTTTGTACTTATGTAATTGAGACATGTAAGTACCTAATTAGTATTGTGACGGGATTTCAGCGTCTAAAATCACGGGCCAACTTGCTGTTTCTAAAACCGCCGAAAGATAGGTACTTACTTACGTACTTACTTTTAAAATTGAATAATTATTAGTTACTATACCTACAAATAATTGCAATACTAGAAATATTGCAATTTGAATCAATGAAAATGCAAAGCATACAAAATAAAATAACACGCAAGAAAATCCGTGTGCAATACTATTGCATACAAGCAAGCCCCAAAATTATATTTATATCATGCATGTCGCTACGGCGTAAGAGTGGCAACATGGTGGCGCCCGTTTTCTTCGGAATTCTTTCAATGTTGTTCAAGGTTGCGAACACAACTCGGGTGGGACGGCAACGTCGCGCGTCGCATAAGATGAATGGATAGTCATAGACCGCGAAATTCAAATTTCCTTACGTTTTTTGCAATTTGCAGGTCAGTGTCAGGTTGTATCTTGATCAAAATATGATTCGCGACAATAACAGGTACATATTTACAGAATTATAATCATTAGAATCATTAATACATCTTTCTAAGTTAGATTTTTACCACCAATTAGTGGCAAAAAACGTAAGAAAATTTGTATTTCGCGGTCTCAACTACCCATTCTAATAAATCCTATCTACGAATAATGATATTTATGTTGCCACAAAACAATATTATGTAATAAAGTTGTTTACGTTGGTAAGGTCGTCAGGTCAGATTATTGATTATAACGTTTTTTTTTGAGAATCTGTTCATGAAAGGTAGGAAAGGAAATAAATCAATCACTTATTACGTATGATATTGATTTAACAGAATTATAATAACGCGTTTACGCCATCTAGAGTTCTCATCTCTAAACTATCGCAATCATGGCGATTGAGTTTGCTTTCAAAACTCACGCACACTAGTGGCGCAACTGTCAAATTTCGTCTGGATTTCGCGATCGTTTTCCTCAGTAAATAATGTAAGTTATTTCCTAAAAAGGTCGATCGCGGGGACATTTCATTATAGAAAAGTGATAAAATGATTCGTTTTCAACAAAGTGTGTCTGTGTTTAGCGTACAATCCCCAAGAAAAATGTATGGACGGCCCATCGCAACATCCACCTTAAATGGACTTTTTTCAATAAAAATCGATTTTTATAATTGATATACATATTACATAAAATCGATTAATATAAAATCTATTTTTTATTCACTGCCGATTTTTGAAGTGAAAACTTCTCTAGGTGCGTTGGGCCGATTTTTTGGGGTGGGAAAAAGCCATTGAACTCACGACAATGTTACCGTAACCGACACCTCTGTTTTAAGTTTTGCCCAAAAGACATCAACGCACGGTACATTTTCTTTGGGAAGAATGACCTTCAAACATTTATAAAATTACTATGATTTTTCAAGTTTTCACTTCTGTCGGCACCCTTGGAGTGCCACTGGGTTTTTTTTCACCAGGAACGGCCGCAACACACAGCTTTTTAGTCAGAAGTGCGAAGCAAAGTGCCGCGAAGCGAACCACTAAAGTTGTCAAAAAATAAAAGGCCCGTTTTGACATTTGAGAAAGACCCTTGAATGTAACTTGGATCGAAACTGAAAGAAACAATAAAATAATAATTAATTACATAAAGTGTTTTATATAATAATTACCTATGACTGAAATTGTACCAACACCAAAGGCAAATGAATTGATTTGATAAGTATTTATTCTGTCAGGTTTCCTCAGTTTTCCTTCATTGATGTCCGTGATTTCCGACGATTCTCTGACCGAAAGTTCATGTATTTGTGATTTTTATTAAATATAAAAACTTACTGGAATATCAGTCAGCTTCTCAATTCTCATACAGTTCATGTAAGTTCCTGTTGACTATTAAACACATACGAACATCCTCCACCAAACATATCCGACACATTGGCAGCTTTTCCATCTTTTCACTCAATAACCAGTGTCACTTAAGTTGTTTAGTTCAACTTTAAGTTTGTAGGTATTAAAGAAAAACAGTGATGCGTTGCCTACAGAAAACGAGTAAGGCTTGTTTAATACGACTTCTTCTTGCTAATAAAAGTTAATTTGTGCACGCTTCCTTTGTGGACCGCGGCAAAAGACTGCTAGTTGCTACAGCCGGAAAGAGCTAAACTTATTATATCTTCCGCAAGTAGTCCAGACAGTCCAGGTAATTTATAGGAATTTACATCGCCATTCGCCGGTAGTTTTTTGTTTAATATTACTTCACAAACAACAGACAAAACAGCACAAAATACAAAATTTTTTTTATATACCCCTAAACCACAGAGTACAATAATTTAACCATCACTTCTCTTCTACTAGTCTGTGTTATGTTAACCATGAATAAATTAATAAACGCTGCCGGCTCCACAGAGTGCCACTACCAAAGAGTAAAGGCTACCACGGACCAAAGAGTTTAATGTCTTTGGCCACCACAGACCTCTTGAGTATTAATGTTCTGTGCCACAGACTCACTAAACAGGACTAGTGACTAAGCTCTATCTGTAGGATGAGTAAAAAAAACGATTACTGAAAAATCTTTAAATGGACTTTTTTCAATAAAAATCGATTTTTATAATTGATATACATATTACATAAAATCGATTAATATAAAATCTATTTTTTATTCACAGCCGATTTTTGAAGTGAAAACTTCTCTAGGTGCGTTGGGCCGATTTTTTGGGGTGGGAAAAAGCCATTGAACTCACGACAATGTTACCGTAACCGACACCTCTGTTTTAAGTTTTGTCCAAAAGACATCAACGCACGGTACATTTTCTTTGGGAAGAATGACCTTCAAACATTTATAAAATTACTATGATTTTTCAAGTTTTCACTTCTGTCGGCACCCTTGGAGTGCCACTGGGTTTTTTTTCACCAGGAACGGCCGCAACACACAGCTTTTTAGTCAGAAGTGCGAAGCAAAGTGCCGCGAAGCGAACCACTAATGTTGTCAAAAAATAAAAGGCCCGTTTTGACATTTGAGAAAGACCCTTGAATGTAACTTGGATCGAAACTGAAAGAAACAATAAAATAATAATTAATTACATCAAGTGTTTTAAAAAAATACATAAATTTTTTGGCGCGTTAAATAATATGATGGAATATATTGCGAGTATTCTTTTAGCGCTTACTTTATAGTAGCATGCAATTTCTATTTATTACGAAACGTCTCAAAATCTGTTACGTTCTCAGTCTTTTTTTATATATACTGGTGTTGTAAGAATTTCCTCAGCTTCATTCGAATTTAATAGTAATTAAATATTGTGTAGTGATCTTTAATGAAAAGTAAAGATGGGGACGAAAGAGTTGTGGAGGTCAGATAGGCAGTCGCTCCATGTAATGGTGGACCCACACAGCCCGGCGGCATGCGCCGGCGGCCGTGCCGCCGCCTTTGTGTGCGGCATTCGCAACAAAGCCGGCGGCCATTTTGCCGGCGAAGCCGCCGATCGATCACGGCTTTCGATGAGGGTTGTGTCGTTTCATATGCGTTGTGTAATATATAGTGTATAAAATGATGTATAATAGTGTATGAAATTTCGAACGAACAGTTCTTCGATTTATGTCATCCATTCTAAACTCTTGAAGCATTCTGGGAACATCACGCCTATTTCGGAGACTTGGTCTCATCCAAAATCTTCTTTTGCTACTTTTTTTCTTTTGATAGAGAATATACACCAAAATTGCGGCAGCAATTGCGATGTTATCGCCCGTTTTTGTCTCCAGTATCTGCGTACGCTTCTTACTTCACCGAAAGTCACAAGACAACTGAGAATATCGATTCACAGCCGCGCTAGCCGGCGGCGATTACCGGCGGCTTTTTGGCGGCTTTGCTTGTCGTCAATCCGCCGGCAGTGCCGCCGGCTGTGTGGATCCACCATAAAATACTGCTATTCAGCTGCATCCGGTTAGACTGGAAGCCGACCCCAACATAGTTGTGAACAGGCTAGGCAGATGATGATCTTTACTGAAAACAATGAGCTTGGCACTCAAAGCCATAAACAAAATTTTTAATTGGCGACACTGGTTTCTGTAGAAAGGCTTGTCTCTGACCAAGCGGCAGGGCTTTGATTTTGGACTATTTCTGTTTGTGTTAACCTTGGTTCTTCTATTTTGGACATTGATTTAAAGATAGTGATTTGGACTCGGAAAAAAAGATTAATTTACAATACATAATCAAAACGATCAAATACTCATACAAACTTGATCGATTTATCGTGAGTATCGAGTACCGAGTCGTATATCGTACTTGACTTGTTACGTCGCGATGACAAATGTCAAAACGGGCCTCTTATTTTTTGACAGCTGTAACTATAATAACCTTAGAGTAAGAAAGCTATAGAGCATCGGGTAGCGTGGCCGCACATGAGACAAAAAACTAACTTCTAATATAGGCTACATAAGTAGCTGCCCTGAAAAAACTGGCACGCACTGAGAGACGGAAATAGTATAGCTTTATCCTTTTCTGTTACATATAATAATTCAATACTTTATCCCTTTCTTGTGGAAATGAAATGGAGCTACCCGCCGTCTATACTTTTCTTTGTCTAAGATAATAACCGTATGAATCTGATAACCCTCTAAAGTTAGATTAGTGTTATTTTTGATCGAAGTAAATTTGAATTTCGCGGGCTACCACTACACTACATTCACCTTAAGTAGAATGGGTAGTTGAGACCGCGAAATTCAAATTTTCTTCCTTTTTTTGCAATTTGCAGGTCAGTGTCAGGTTGTATCTTGATCAAAATAAGAATTCGCGACGATAACAGATACATATTTAGAGAATTAGAATCATTAATACATCTTTCTAAGTTAGATTTCTACCATTAACACTTTTCCATAATAGATTGGTGGTTGGTGGTAGAAATATAACTTAGAAAGATATATTAATGATTCTAATGATTATAATTCTCTAAATAGGTACCTGACTGTTATTGTCGCGAATCATATTTTGATCAACATACAACCTAGCACTGGCCTGCAAATTGCAAAAAACGCAAGAAATTTTGAATTTCGCGGGCTTGTTTGGAGCATTCCCCTTAAGGTGGAAGCGCTAAAGTAGCCCGCGAAATTCAAAATTTCTTACGTTTTTTGCAATTTGCTGGTCAGTATTAAGTTGTACGTTGATTAAAATGTAATTCGCGGTGGTAACAAATATGTATTTACAGAATTATAATCATTACAATCAGTAATACAACTTGTTAAGTTAGTATAATCCCCAAATGTCAAGATTTCATGAAACAGTCATTCTTGGGGATTACTTGGTCTTAGAGAGTTGTGTTGGTGACTTTGATGATTATAATTCTGAAAATACATAATTATTTGTAACCCCAACTTTATACTGCAGTGTATCGCAGGCAGACTGTTCTGACTATGTGTGAATCGCTGCTGCAAGCTTTCTACATCGGTGTTGACTTGTTGAGCTTGTAGCAGGGAGACCGCGCGTTTGGATAATTCCATACAAACTTTAACATACCGTAAACTCTCATTGGAGGGCAGTTAGAAAAAACTAATAATATCAAACTTTTAAATTAAATAATCCACTTTAAGGTTGTAAAGAAAGCAAATACTGTATAGCTTTATAATCACTTTAATATAGTTAGATAATACTTATAATTAGGTATTACACAAAATACGTATCCGCTCGGCGAGTGCTCAAGCTCGACCAGGGGGGGCACACTTAACACTGTGTTCATTTTCACAGACGACAGCGACATCTGGAGTTTGATGGGTTAAAAAAATTTGGCAGCCATCTTGTCTTGTTTGTCAAACAAACGTCACTGTCGCCGGCCATCCAGTGTTACCAACTTAGTGAATTTTCAACTAACACTGGCGGTTTCGACCCCCCTTTTAATGGCGAAATATTGGTTTTAGTGGCTGGTGGTTTTTCTAGTGATTTAGTAGAATTCAGTTTCAATTACTGAAAATGCTATCACTCAACCACTAAGCCACTAAAACGTTACGAAATATATTATTTTTACTTCATTTAATTTTCAGAAGTATTTACTTTTACTGTGTAGGTAAATCTAATAAAAGTTCTATAACAAGTACATCAAGGAACTATGTATGCTAGTAAAGCAAAATCCGCACTATTTCGCATGCAATCAGAAGTGAGCCACAAAAAGGCTTCTGCTCAAAATAAATACAAACACGAATTAAATTTACCTCAATGTAGATTGCAAATATTTAGGAGGAATGTACGAGTATATGTTCATGCCATTCAGGTGTATACCAAGTTACCAAACTCATCTAAGGAACTTCCCATCCCCCCGTGTCCAAGAAAAAGCTTGCAAGTTGGTTATTGGATAATTGTTTTTATGACTGAATATATGGAATATTGTAAAAAATCCAAGATGACGTACTTAATTTGGACATTGATTTTAAAGTAACGACTACCTAATTATAATAATTCACATTGGACATATTTTTAATCATTAAATCTTATAATTAATTGTAGGTACTTAGTTATATAAAATGACATTTGAATATTTGCACACCATTGTTATGGTAGAGTATAGAACTTAAAAAATATTAACACCATACTATGTAAAACTACATTCTTACCAATAAATAAATTCTATTCTATTCTAAGAGAAGGTATTGTTAAATTACCCTTTCGACTCTCTGACATACATCACCTTTGTAAGGTATTTCACCAGTGTGTACTGTGGAGGTCTGCACTGGACCTCTACGGTTCCTACTTTATAATTAAAACACCGTAGACTTGGAATTATTGTATTGATAAAAGGAACCTTGCAGCTTTACAGAAAATATATGAATGACTCTATAAAAAAAACACAATGTTAACGTTGCTGTCATCACAATTTGAATGCTAGAATGGAATATTACATCTAGCCAGATCTTTCTGCTAAAGGCCGGAACACACAAGACACTACATGAGCTACGCCCACCCTTGAATAAAAGTATCCGCATAATTCAAACACCGAACAAGACTTTTATTCATACCATTCGAACATTCAAACTCTTCCTACCTATCCCTATACAGAAAAATGACCTAACGTCGGAGATTGACAGGATGAGGACCATCTCCTGCAAGAGAAAGGTTAAAGTCAGGACGAACGAACCGCGTTCGATAGGTGCCAGGACAATTTATAAGTGCCAATGTGCACTAACACAAACTAACGTCGTCATGCCTGAACCTCATCACACCAAAACCGACGGAAAAGATGCGACTGGCCTCCTAGGAAAACAATTGATGTGAAAATTCACATCAGCCTAGATGAGGCTTAAAAAAAAATTTAATGATCTTAACTTCAAACTCTTTTACCCCATCGGACGGTATGAGCCAGAGGGAGGGAAAAGTTTAAGAGGCCAGGGTTCATTTAAAAAGTCTAACACATGCCCATACTCCAGAGGGAAAATTCAAAATTCACTCCATCATCATCTAATATTAACTCAATGAAACATCAACAACAAAACTGTGGGTGCTCAAACATAAGCTGAACCAATTGTGTCAACTCAACACACTTTGCGAAGGCTATGCCCCGTAAGCAAAGTTGGTTTCAACTTAAGCTGAGTGTCTGTCACCCCCCCTGTAGGAGTGACCACAGTTTTCTAAACCATTATCCTCCCATAACTCGCATCATAATTATCTGGAGCATGTTCATTCTATCCCGGCCTATTCGAATTTGGAAAACATTGACGACGACGATATATTCGCTCCCTCAGGCCTCTTGGAGTTGAGAGGCAAGGCACCTCACACTCCCGGCCGCTTAGAGGTGGAGGCATTGCGCCTCACAGACCTCTGAGAGTTGAGAGGTAATGCACCTCACACTCCCGGCCGCGTCCGATATTCTCTTCCCAGCATATGAAACATACACAAGAAAACATGTTAATAAAATGTAACATACTAATAACTAAAATAATGTCATAGTAATGTTTACATCTAACTGACATATTATTATTTACAATGACATGACAAGTGTCAACAAAAAAAAAGTCAAAAGTTTATGTAATATCAAGAAAAGTTTTTAATCAATTTAAAAATATTTTTATCTCTATACTTCCATTTAATAAATTTATGCTCTAAAAATGAAAACTTCGTTATAAAATGATAATTGATTTTAGCCGACTGCGTCAGAAGGAGGGTTATGTTTTTAGAAGATGTTTTTATCAATTTACCAATAGTTGAAAAACATTTTGGAATAGAGTTTTTAGTTCTAGCTTTTTTGATAAAAGGGATTCTTTTCTTAATGCGTATTTTTCTTGCAAATGGGATTCTTTTCTTAATTCGTGCTTTTCTTATATCGATTGTTGCACATTGTGAAATACTATTATTATTCTTAATGACAAAATCACTAATATTGAAGACTGCAACTCCATCTGTAGAAAAATTAAATGAGTCTAAAAGTTGCACAGAATTGTCTTTCACCTCTATGTCTTCATCTCCGACTGCATCCAACTTTAAATCACCTTCAACTAACCCCATTTCACTATCCACCTTATTATTGTCAACTGACAAAACGATGTTTTGTGCCTTGTCCTTTGTAGTCGAAAAAACGAAATGGTCATCCTCCTTTATTTTGGAATTATTAAACGAAAAATTATTTTCAGTAAATTGATCAATAGCGATGTTATTTGTAATGATTTGTACATCGTGATCATGATGCTCTTCCTGCGGCTCTGAAACATAACTAGATATATCAATAATTGGAATGAACTGACCCGATTCGTTACTTTCTTCCTCGTGTTCATTCTCGAACACTTCCATCAGCTCCTTCTCATCCTCTGCATGGCTGCAATCTTGGCTGCTGCGCTCGTCATCATCTTCTTCATCTCCATCAACTGCCATGCTGCTTTCTAGGCAGCTTTGCTCATCTTGTAGGGGGTTATCTTCTTTTCCACTAAATAATAAAGAAGCATCATCATCTACATTTAAAACATCATCTTGTCCGCATTCTTCAGACGGATGTTTTGAAAACTCCTCTTTCTGTGCCTTATAAAATGCTCTGTGACATCTGCACGGAAGCTCCTCTCGAAAGACATCGCACATATCTTCGAAAGTAATACCTTCGTGGTACTTAAAATTATATAATGCTAAGGCAGCGCCCTGAAGGTAAACCCTCAATATCAGCGCCCAATCACTCTCACGCCATTTATTGTAGGCGGCAACTACCTTATATTGTCTTATGAATTCCTCTAGGCAACCGTTGTAGCCCGTGAAAAATTGAGTCATTTTACTCTCTTTACAAAAAAATATGTTCAACCACTTAGCTTTGTCTTCCTCGGCGACGATTCTGCGCCCGTTCTATACTCACTTACACTGCTTTTACTGCTTGGCTTTGCGAGAGGTCTCGCTTTTTATATCATACGTGCGCAACTTTAGCGCTTTACTTTATATTCGCTGAAAAAAAATGACGCGGGGGTGCGTACTTCAAATAAGCGCTTTATTTAAATTCGAAGTTTGCGCCTCCACCAAATGTGGAGGTCTGCACTGGACCTCTACGGTTCCTACTTTATAATTAAAACACCGTAGACTTGGAATTATTGTATTGATAAAAGGAACCTTGCAGCTTTACAGAAAATATATGAATGACTCTATAAAAAAAACACAATGTTAACGTTGCTGTCATCACAATTTGAATGCTAGAATGGAATATTACATCTAGCCAGATCTTTCTGCTAAAGGCCGGAACACACAAGACACTACAGTACTCTCAAACGATTAACAAATCAAACTTTTAATTAAAACTATGCTGACATACATCACACATTTATGGTTTTTCACCAGTGTGTATACGCATATGCTTTGTTAAACTTCCCTTTTGACTAAAACTCCTCCAACATACATCACACTCATAAGGTTTTTCACCAGTGTGTATACGCATATGTGTTGTTAAATTTTGCTTTGTTCTAAAACTATTTTGACATACATCACACTTATAAGGTTTTGCACCAGTGTGTATAAGAGTATGCCTTGTAAAATTTCGGTTTTGCATAAAACTACGTTGACATATATCACACTTATAAGGTTTTTCACCAGTGTGTATACGCATATGATTTGTTAAATTTTGCTTTGTATTAAAACTATTTTGACATACATCACACTTATAAGGTTTTGCACCAGTGTGTATAAGAGTATGCCTTGTAAAATTTCCGTTTTGCATAAAACTACGTTGACATATATCACACTTATAAGGTTTTTCACCAGTGTGTAACCGCATATGTTGTGTTAAACCTCCCTTTTCACTAAAACTATGATGACATACATCACACTTATAAGGTTTTGCACCAGTGTGTATACGCATATGTCTTGTTAAAGTTTTCTTTTCACTATAACTCCTCTGACATACATCACACTTAAAAGGTTTTTCACCAGTGTGTAACGGCATATGTTTTGTTAAACTTCCTTTTTTACTAAAACTATGATGACATACATCACAATTATAAGGTTTTGCATCAGTGTGTATACGCATATGTCTTGTTAAAGTTTTCTTTTCACTAAAACTCCTCTGACATACATCACACTCATAAGGTTTTTCGCCAGTGTGTATACGCATATGATTTGTTAAATTTTGCTTTGTACTAAAACTATTTTGACATACATCACACTTATAAGGTTTTGCACCAGTGTGTATAAGAGTATGCCTTGTAAAATTTCCGTTTTGCACAAAACTACGTTGACATATATCACATTTATAAGGTTTTTCACCAGTGTGTAACCGCATATGTTGTGTTAAACCTCCATTTTTACTAAAACTATGATGACATACATCACACTTATAAGGTTTTGCACCAGTGTGTATACGCATATGTCTTGTTAAAGTTTTCTTTTCACTAAAACTCCTCTGACATACATCACACTCATAAGGTTTTTCGCCAGTGTGTATAAGAATATGTCTGTCTGAGATTTCTTTGTTCGTTTTCTGGGCTGTTATTGCATCTTCTTGTTTTGTTCTTTGTGTGTCTAGTATTGGTTTCTTCGCAACGGTCGCACCTGTGATAACAAAACTGGTAAGTACAATGTTGTTGGAAGAAGATTGACATGCACACGAATCAAAATAATAGCACTTTGCATAATTCACACTAGGACCTAAAAAGAGGAATTTCTGGTGACATTGAATAAAACACTTAATCATCAGAGACCATTTCATTTTTTCCACTTAATCATCATCACTTAATAACGTCGACGTATGGTCTGTTCCAAAACTAGGTATTCGTCAAATTCCTGACAATTAAAACTGTCGATTAAATAACCAAAAAAATGACACTTTAATCAACAACACTAATAACAACTCGACACACACTAATGAGAGGTTTTTCTTTTAAGTACAAAAAAAAACATAGTTTCCAAGAACCCTGAAGATGGCGTTGAACTGACTACGTTACCAGGTGCCAAAGTCAAAACGCTTGGGGAAAAAAAAACATTGCGTCACTCGTTGAGTGACAGTTTCGTTTGCTTTCGTTTTACGATCTCAAAATTACATCCAAGTGAATTAATAAAAAAAATATGTGACGTTCCGTTCCTAGCAGTAACTTACCAACTTCAGCGCCATCTATCCAGCGACTAGGGAAGCGTTAAAAAAAAAGAAAAAGAAAATCCCCCATTACAAAACACAATTGCACTACTGATCGCTCTAAGTCGCACTTGAAGATCGTTTCGGATGTTTTCGCTTGTGTCGCTTATCTAACACTGTGTCGGTCGTTCGGAGAGATCGCAACGCCCCAGATAGGGGGCGTGGCGAGCGGTACCGGGGCTGAGCCCCCCGGCCGCGGAGGCGATACGGTGGCCTGTAAATACAGGCCCCTCATTTTGATGCGATAGTAGCCTGTAGATTAACTGGGCGCGCGTGGGTGACACGCGCCCATATGTGTGGTTGCATGTTGTCTGTGTAGGCGCGCCGCGACGCTGCTCAGTGCAATATTTTTTAAATCTAGGTGGACAATATTCAAAATACGCACTTTTATGTACCACGTCATAGCTTGTGTAAAATGAGGGATAATGAACCATATTTCAAGATCATAAAGTATTTTTTCCAAGAAGTTGCCCCGAACAATAAAAAAAGGGTCGGAGGGGCCGACTACCTGGAGCGTACCGGTCGCGTCAAGTGAACGTTTGTATAATTCGTCTGAGTTTACTCGATGAATACGCTGTGTTTGTGTACGATAGTTGTGATTAAGTGTTGTGACCGTCTTGGTTTGAGTGTCAAGGTAAGTTTACACAATATTTTTACAAAAAAGATCTATAAATTAAATAGTTAGAGCAGAAAGAATACGAATCCTTTTTTATTTGACAAAATAAGACCTAACACAGTTTGTAACAGTTTTTTAATACCTCATACAACGTGGCGCTTCAATGGTGACATTAATTTAACACACATATACGTTTTCACATTTTCATTTCATGAAGCAATTATATTTCCATTAAACGTTATTATTTACGGATTTATTTACAATTTTAGAAAATAGTATTTTAGAGCAACCTGTACTTAAAGAACTGTCGCGCAGCGGTCATTTGCCGGGGTCACGGATCATAACATCGCATCAATGAAATAAAACGAATAAGCAATACTATTAGGATGAAACTAATGCAAAGAGTAGGCGAATTGAAGGAAAGACATATGACTCTTTGGCGGCACCGACAAAGAGATATTTCTTTCCTTCCGCCGCCTAGCGGCTCCTTTGTCGCTTGCCGCCAAAGAACATGGTGCAGGTGACTGGCGCCCCCTCCCGCCCTCCGCGCCCCCGCATGCACTCGAATTCTTTTTTTGCCTTTGTAGTAATCTAGTGCAAGCCGAACCCGTGTCCTTGACGCACTTCGTCAAACTAGTGCGCATAATTACGTCGTGAATATTGTTGTGAATGTTTCCGCGAAAAAGACGCTTACCTATTGTTTTACTTATTTATTTTTGTGTAATTAGATTATGGTACTTAGATAAAGACGCTTTGCTATGTTTTCTAATCGCGGACATGATCCTAATTTATGGAGAATGTCATCAAAGTGCCGCCCTTGCGATAAGGACATATCGCGAGAGATATGGCGATTCAAAACAATGCCCTACTAATCCTCGCACTATTGTAGGACCTCTTCAGCGCATCCACGAAAACCGGCCAGTGGATCCTAGGTCTTTACGCCCAGACCGACCGCCTACACGACAAAATGTGCTACAATATTTCGAAGACTAACCCAAAACTGAGACAAAATAAAAGCAGTGATTAGTGATGACTGTGATGAGTGATGTGATGATAGTTATAACTAATAGTACTGAACAAGAAAGGGTGACGTTAGACTAAGCACCTCCACTGTAGGTACCTACGACTTTCGCCGCGCTCGCCGCGCGGATTCTTTGATAAATGCCGACAAAGAATCGGACCGATCACGAGTACGATCGCGCGAAGCGTAGGTAAGTTATTTCATGAATGAATTTTTGCAAGGGTGATCCCAATTTTAGTTACTATTATATTATTTAGTTTGAAAAATTTTTTTTTTCAATTTACGAATTATTTTAACCTATACTTATATACAGTATGGATTCGACATATGGGCAATAAATGAAATCACGAGCAATACTCGTCCACAGAAGTATAACAAAATTGATTATTAAATTAAAAAACGAAAAATTAAGAAACTTAATTTTTCAAACAAAATAAATATTAAATAAATTCAGTAAAAGTCAAACACTCTGTTTAGAGAACGTAGGTACAATACCTACTTACCTTGAGCACAGAATGGCAACAGCTCAAATGCAGACGAGACGGCGCCGGCGCGGCACAGCGCGGTGCGGCGTTTTTATCAAAGTTCAAGGATTTATGGAACAAAGTACGTTCTAGATCATTGACCTAGTGCTGCAGTTCTACAGAGTGTTCAAATTTAGTATGTTTAATTTAGAGTGACAAAAATTAAAACTTAAGTTTTTGTCTAAACTACTGGACCCATTTCGTTCATTTTTTGCATATCATCAGTATACGCTGAAATAAGCATGTAATTTCATTTATTGCCCA
Organism: Mesoligia furuncula; assembly: GCA_916614155.1. Classification (NCBI taxonomy): domain Eukaryota; kingdom Metazoa; phylum Arthropoda; class Insecta; order Lepidoptera; family Noctuidae; genus Mesoligia; species Mesoligia furuncula. Next base: position 17,043,796 of record OU744817.1, on the reverse strand, counting down.
TATGTCGAATCCATACTGTATATGATTAATGGGCACTAGCCCTACCCGTGTGTTAAATTAATGTCGCCATTGTAGCGGCACGTTGTATCAGTCTTGTCCTGTATTTTTTTAGTAGATGCACTTGTAAACTCTAAGAAACATAGGTATTAACTTGCGAAAAGCTGCGACACTCATACATTTTTTTAAAAATTTCAGAATGACCTACCAATTTTCACGTTTGACGTATTTCGATATCTGGTTCGCCAACGCGAAAGAGTGCAGAGTGGATGCAATTCTGAACCATATATTACAAGAAATGTCTATTAGATCTATACCAGATGAAATTATAATTCATTAAAAGCAAAAATAAGAAGTTATAGCCAACAAATCGACAAGAAATGGTCAAAATCAGGAAGACATAGAGATCGCTTTTTAAAGGCGAATTCGAAATGGTTAGAAGGTAATTTTACGTTTGACAATATAGTCACAGAAAGTGTAGCTAGTAATTTAGCACCTGGGCCTAGTAACCGAGGCCTTTTTTAACCACAAATTTGATAACCATGGAAGTCGATTAAATAAAAAGTGCTATTCAAACTCTGTCTCCAACTCAACTTTTTGTTAATGACGTAGAAGTGTCAGTAACGGTGGATTTTATTTTTTGCATGATAGACGGAAAAGTCTGTAATGCTGTTGCTTCTTGTGCATCTACGCAGACATGTTATTTGTGTGGTGCAGAACCCAAAGAGATGAACAACATTTGTTAAGTCTTGTTTTAAGCAAACCAATCAAAAGAGATTATCTATCATTCGGATTATCACCACTCCATTCCTGGATAAGATTTTTTGAATGCATTTTGCATATATCATATCGTCTTGATATAAAATCATGGCACGCCAGGGGAAATGAAAATAAAAGGCTTCTAGCAGAAAAAAAGAAAAAAGTCCAAGACAAATTTTGGCGTGACTTAGGATTATTAGTGGATGTGCCTAAACAACAAACAGGAAACACTAACGATGGAAACACAGCGCGAAAATTTTTTAGAAATGCCGAGAAGTCAGCAGAGATTACAGGTGTCAATGTTGCACTTATCAAGCGATTCCGCGTCATACTGGAGTGCATAAATAGTGGTTTATCAATAAACAGTGATAAATTTGATGAGTATGCAAAAGTAACATGCGACTTGTATATTAAAGAGTACTCTTGGTACCCAATGCCTGTCAGCGTGCATAAAATATTATTTCACGGTAAAGATATAATTTCATCGTGTGTTCTCCCGATTGGTCAGCTGTCAGAAGAAGCACAAGAGTCAAGAAACAAACATAACTTGAAGTTCAGAGAATTATTCACAAGAAAAACTTCTCGAGTGGACACTAACAGAGATTTAATTAATAGATTATTGATAACATCCGACCCATATATCGCAAGTTTGCGTGCTTTGCCCAAAACCAAGCGTGGAAAAATCACTCCAGAAGTTCTAGAATTACTAGAAATAAGACTCCCAATAATGGAACATAGGGACAGCCAATCAGAAGATTCTGATCAAGATTCTTATAGAGATGCCAGCGAGTCTGATAGCGAATCTGATTAATTACTACTACTTACATGTAATTTGTATTTGATTGTTTTTTTTTTTGTATTTCTTTAATTAGTAAATAGTTTTAAAATAATACAACAAGCTTACATTCTACCTCATTTAATTTGAATTTTATTTTGTTTCATATTGGTTGTAATGGGTACTTAATTTGTATTAAATCTTGCTTATTACCGTTTATAACTTTGTTTTACTTCCTACGATCATTTTTTATTAAGTTAATTAAACATCACAACGAATTGAGACAGTAAAATAATATTGTCCAGTTAGATATTGATAATATCGCACTGTGCGGCGTAAACGCTCTAAGACATTTTGGTCATCGGACTCCAATCTACATGGTCTTCACACGATCTGACCAAGATTTTGTCTGGACTTTAAAAGAGACTGTAACCTCTGAGTTTGTTTCGGCCTTTCTTCTCAGAATAGTCAGATAGGAAACGCCGACCTCATCTAGTTTAAAAAAATATGATTGACGTGTAAAAGTGTTTGTGCAAACCTACTTACAGAAAATAATTCATTTATCATTTGTCGCAAAAAACTGCACTGTACTGATTTCTAGGGATATTGTTAGGATAGATACCAATAGTGAAAAACTAAGTTTTCAGCTTCGAAAGACCTGTGCTAAATGCATGGTGCTCGAAGAACCTCGAACTTTCTGCAGTTTTTGTCTTATAACTTCTAAAAGGTGCATCCTACGGAAAATTCAACCTTTTCAATACTAAATTTGAGCGCAGCCATAACTCTGTAGGTCTAATACAACTTGAGATTCAGTTTTGTATAGGTAGGTACATACTATCCTATCAACATCCCAAAAAATCAGCCCAGTGCAATTTATGGCGACTTGCGATTTTTGTGGCTTATCTGGCCTATATAGTATATAGTTATTATAAAAAAAGAGCTTTTTATATTTAAAGAACGGCATTTTATTGTTTTAAACTAATTAGTTTCGATACAAAATAATAATCAAAAACAATTAAGAAAAAAAAAAGTAGTGAGTACCGGGATTGGAAATTTTCTATTCGGTATTATACCGGTATTGAAAAAATCCGGTATTGGAAACCCCTAGTCGTGATGCACTTCCTCGGAAGTTGGTACGGTCCCATGGCAGTCTTCTTTATTTAAAAGATTTCTTATATCGACCTAATCACTAGCACAACACTGACATATTTCAAAATATTCAAATTTATTGCATGTGTTTACGAATATGTATTGTTAAACTTTCCTTTCGACTAAAACTACGTTGACATATATCACACTTATAAGGTTTTTCACCAGTATGTATACGCATATGATCTGTTAAATATTGCTTTGTACTAAAACTATATTGACATACATCACACATATAACGTTTTGCACGAGTGTGTATAAGAGTATGCCTTGTAAAATTTCCGTTAAGACTAAAACTACGTTGACATATATCACACTTATAAGGTTTTTCACCAGTGTGTATACGCATATGATCTGTTAAAATTCCCTTTTTACTAAAAGTCCTCTGACATACATCACACTTAAAAGGTTTTTCACCAGTGTGTAACCGCATATGTTGTGTTAAACCTCCCTTTAAACTAAAACTATGATGACATACATCACACTTATAAGGTTTTGCACCAGTGTGTATACGCATATGTTTTGTTAAACTTCCCTTTTCACTAAAACTCCTCTGACATACATCACACTTAAAAGGTTTTTCACCAGTGTGTAACCGCATATGTTTTGTTAAACTTCCTTTTTCACTAACACTACGTTGACATACATCACACTTGTAAGGTTTTTCACCAGTGTGTATACGCATATGTTTTGTTAAACTTCCCTTTTCACTAAAACTACGTTGACATACATCACACTTGTAAGGTTTTTCACCAGTGTGTATACGCATATGCCTTGATAAATTTCCCTTTTCACTAAAACTCCTCTGACATACATCACACTCATAAGGTTTTTCGCCAGTGTGTATACGAATATGTTTTATTAAAGCACTGTTTCGACTACATTGATCTACATCACACTTACGCTTGGACGTACATTTTTGAGTTGTCCGGATAACTTTCAAGTCTAAGTTTTCTTTGTTCGTTTTCTGGGCTGTTATTGCATCTTCTTGTTTTGTTCTTTTTCGGTCTAGTATTGGTTTCTTCGCAACGGTCGCCCCTGTGATAACAAAACTGGTAAGTACAATGTTGGAAGAAGATTGACATGCAAACGAATCAAAATAATAGCACTTTGCATAATTCACACTAGGACCTAAAAAGAGGAATTTCTGGTGAAGTTGATTTATTCAACTTCACCATCAGTGACAAGAAGTACAAATTGTACTAACATCGACTTAAGGTCTGTGTGTAGTTTGGCAAGAGTTGACCGTTAAAAATAGGATCTCTGTTGATAAGTAACAACGTAGATAACAACTCACACTTAATAGGAAGTTATTCGTCCACTAGCGCCATCATCTAATTTTCATGAACTGTGGTGAATTTAGGAATTCTAGGCAAAAACTGTTTTGTAGAAAGGTAAAGGTTATCGGATAGCCACATGTTAATTACAATTTTTAAAACAAATCTGTAGACGCAAAAAACGCTGTTTTTTGCGCAATAGGTCCGCTGGCCAGCAAAATAAATCTTTGACGCTAGTTTGCCGTTTTGATTAAAATAAAAACTGAAAATATGGCAATAGCTTCACAAAAACGCGCACCTAAAATTAGGGTCATGCATAACTAAGTGGTGGCGCTAGTGGACGAATAACTTCCTATTAAGTGTGAGTTGTTATCTACGTTGTTAATTATCAACAGGGATAAAGAGAGAGAGAGAACACGCTGTAATGAAAGAATTAATAGAGAAATATGCTGAATGGGTAGTAATTTACATAGATGGATCTATGAGCAAGAATGGTAGGGGAGCTTTATTTTATGTTCGCTCGCAAGAAAATGCTAGTCGATGTTTCAAAGTAATTGGAAATGTGTGTATCATGTCGTTGGAGCTTATTGCGATCTCAGAAGCACTATCATTTATCAAAACAATTGATGACAATAAAGCTGTTATATGTTCGGACAGTAAGAGTGCTTTATATCATATAGCTCGATGCGCCTCTGGTTGCAGAGGTACAACGATAACATAGGAGATACTCTCTAAATAGAGGAATTAGCGAAGAAAGGAGTGGATCTGAGGTTGCAGTGGGTTTCTTCGTACATTGGGATACATGGTAATGAGGAGGCGGATAGATTTTCGAAAATTGGAAGTACAGATGGACAAGAAATTTATGTGAAACCACATTATTCAGAAATATTAACGAAATAAAATGGACAGTGTCATGATTTGTGGAAGGAATATTTCAATCAGAGATCATTGGAAAATGGCATATGGTATAAAACTATATAATGTCAGCCTCCTCGTATACCTTGGTGTACACACTGCAAACCAGTTCGATTTACATCGCACACATGGATAGCTGTGTCGGTATGACTAGTTACGCACACAAACTAAGTAAAACGAGTGCGCGAGCGAGCGACCGAGCTCTGTTTTTTATTAGTGTGCGTATGTCGTACCAATAATACCAATGTATTATAATCATGAATTTATGTATTTGGATGAGTTATAATATTTCGCACTTGTTCATTGTAACAGGTTTGGCACAATGGCTAACGTCTTTGTTTAGTGAACAAGAAGTCTCAAGTTCAAATCTCGGGCGCAAAACATTCTTTTCGTTTTGTAATCATAATTTTTCTAAAACATCATTAATTACCTAGTTGAATTGTTATTCCATCGGTATGCGGATTCTGGTGAAGTAGACCATCATCGACGTGGGCCAAAACCGAAGGCAAATTCTTCGGCTCGTCACTACGACATCGTGGCACAGGGCTAATCCGTTTTTATCCACCTACGTAACTGCAACAGCACATAATGTGTGCTTACAAACAGTGCGAAATCACCTGCATGAAGTTGAAGCTGGTTTACTATGTAGTAAGTAAGGCTTTCATCCCGGGAGTCTCGGTCTCGAAAATTTCGAGAGTCACGATGATTTTTTAGTATTTTCGAGACTCGAGAATGAAATTTTCACGGGAATAACGAGACTTTTGAGACTTGAGACGCGGGTTACTTTTGTAATAAAATTAGGTTCTCTCCGTCTGAAACCACATTAAACGCCTTTTGTTTCTTCCGTGCCCACTACAAAAATTGCCCAATAAAAAAACTTCAACAAATAATTTTTTAATTTGCGTTTGTTTAATATTCAAAAAAGAAGCTCTCTGATCCTACTTTATGGCTCACGAAGGAGAGGCGCAAGATGATCCTGCAGTCTTCAGATGGTGCGCTAAATTCCGTAATTTAGCGCATCAAATCAATAGACGGATCTCTAAGTTCTTGAAAAGCGATCTTCGCCGCTTTAATACAGACCGTATTAAGGACGCGATAGAGCGAAATAAAGGCTCCAAAGTCTTTGCTAGAGATCTGTCTATTGGGCTAACCCAGCTTACGAAACTGAAGGCCGATGATGGCAGGATCGTATCCGCCAAACCTGAGCTGTTGAGAGAGATCGAGAGGTTCTATGGACAGTTATACACGTCAACAAGTAACCCCGTTATGAATCTGGCAAACGACCCAAGAGCTAGATTGACCCGATACTATACCGAAGACATCCCGGACGTCAGTTATACGAGATTAGGATGGCTATGAAGTAGCTCAAAAACAACAAGGCGCCGGGTGATGACGGAATTACGGCCGAGCTCCTGCAGGCCCGCGGAAAACCCATTCTTAATGCCCTTCAGAAGCTGTTGCATAACACCACAGGCATGGAACAGACGTGTGGTAATACTTTTCTTTAAGAAGTGCGACAATGCCTTTCTTAAGAATTATAGGCCCAACTCACTTCTGAGCCATGTCTACAAGCTGTTTTCGAGAGTCATCACGAACCGTCTCGCGCGCAGGTTTGACGACTTCCAGCCTCCCGAACAAGCCGGATTCCGTAAAGGCTTTAGCACCGTAGACCACATACATACGCTGCGACAGGTTATACAAAAGACCGAAGACCTGCCTCTCTGCTTAGCGTTTGTGGACTACGAGAAAGCCTTTGATTCGATCGACTATCGGTACATCGAGGTGCTGAAGTGTCTGTATGAAAAAGCCACTATGTCAGGGGTACGTATTTGAATATCGAAGATTAAAATACCTACTGTTAAAATATCGATGTTCAAAACATCGAAAATGGAAATATCGAATGACCATAAAACCGAAAATTAAAATAACGAAAGTTTATATAATCGAATGGTTAAATAACCTACGTCCACTATATCTAAAATCCAAATATCTACAAAAGTTACATCGAAAAGTCCAAATATCGAAGTACAGATTATCGAATGTCCTAAATATCGAAGTACAAACTATCGAACGTCCTAAATATCGATGTTCAAATAATGGGAACACCCAAATATTCCGAAATATTTTATTCCGAATTTCGATGTTCCGATTTTCAAAAGTCCGAATTTCATAATACCTAAGAATTATAATCTCTATTATTAAAAATCACGAAATTTATGTTTCCGAAAGTCACAAATTGCGATTTGCTTGTTTTCCGATTTTCATATGTTCGAAGAATCAAATGCTCGATGGGTTCTCGGTCCGAAAAACGGCATTCCGATTTTCAATTTTCCGAATAACCTGTTAAAATTGGTACTCCCTTTCTTCTCCTAAAATTGTTTGTCCGAAAGTCATTATCCATAACACGTTTGCTATAAACTTCAGTAACCATAATGTTCAAAAATTCGAAATTTAGTTTTACATAATTATCTTTACTTCTAAATGTATTCTGTCATAATATCGAGTACTATAATAATTGAATCTCCTAATTTTTCATGAAATAAAGTCATATGTCCTAAGTATTGTATTATATAATGTGTATTATTCTGAATGTTCATTTATAATAAAATTGTTAGCTCTAAAACGTTTGCTAAAAATTAGGTTCTAGTGACAGAAACGAATCGCTGTAAATCCGACTCCACGCAGTCTTGTCTGCCCTACCCCTAGAGTGTAATTTAAAATCGCGTAGGCGCGTAGGGGCGAGGTGGCCCGCGGGCTGAGGAGCAGGAGGCTGTGAGCGAGCCGCCGCGGCTGAGGTTGGCCGGCGAAGCCGGCCAGCAAGCCGAAGCCGTGGTGGTGAGCGAAAGCCGTCTGCGACGATTAGCACGCGTGGGGCCGCCGGAGAACCGCAGCGCCGGAGCCGTGACAAAAACCATGCCTGCTGCATGTTGCATGTTGCATGCTCGCTTGCATGCTGCATGCTTGCTGCATGCTTGTTGCATGCTTGTTGCATGCTTACTTGCATGCTGCATGCTGCGTGTTTGCTTCCATGCTGCATGCTTGCTGGCATGCAGCATGCTGCGTGTTTGCTTCCATGCTGCATGCTTGCTGCATGCATGTTACTTTAAACCCTTTACACAGAAATAGGGGCCCAGCGAAGCGGGGCTCCGTCGATACTAGGATGCAAGAGCGAGCGAATGACAATATACTACCTTTAACGTGCATCGAAGTCTAGTAGTGTCGCAGTGAAGATCTATCGCGGTAACGTGCATGGAAGTGCAGTGGCGTCGCAGAAACGGGTCTTTCGCAGTTACGTGCATCGCAATATTGTAGCATCGTATTAGCATTTATCGATATTTTGTGCTTCGATATTCCGTATTCTACTCGTATATTTGTCTTGCTATACAGTTTTACAAGGCGTTTTTATTTCGGAATTATAATTAATTCGGAATTCTAATTAATCGGAATTCGTATTTTTGATGTTTCGAATTTTCATTAATTCGGACTTTTTGTTATTCGATCTATTGGAACTCGGTATTTTGAGAATAGTACTTATAAACGTTAGGAATATTGAAATTTCGGAATTATAAAAATAGGATGAATGATAAATCGGAGTTGTTATATTAGGAATTTTGAACCATTCGGAATTATGAAAATCGGTATTTTGAAATTCGTATTTGTGACTGTCGGAATAAAGTTTTTCGTATTTATGTAGTGTACCCTCAAATAATATGTAATATTATTTGAACATCGAAAATTAATATACCTACGTGTAAAAATGGGTTAATTTTCAACATTTAATACATTCATTAATTCACCCCAAAAATACGTACAAGTTAAAATATCGAACAAATTTTGATATAAGTAGTATGAGTGGAAAAAGGTTGCTTCTGCAACGTATCCGGCGCTACGGGAAGTGCAATCCCTTCGCCCTTGCGTAACAAAGGATAGGCACCTATGTTCACCTCCGCAGCTTCGGCTTGCTGGTCGCCGGGCTCCCACGGGTGCCTATGCTTTATTACAGCGGGCGAGGGTTGCCCTCCCTTCGCACCTACGGATTTTTATACACACTCTAGGGGTAACAGCCAGAAGACTACGTAAATTCAGGGTGCCCCAATTCGGGTTTGGAACAATTTCGACCTATTTTATCCATGAAAATCAGTGTCCAGTGTACAAGCATAGGTCAATCGTGAAGGTATTTATTTAGGTCTTTAAATTAAAATATTTTCTTGAAAGTCAATATGTTGTGCTACTAAAGTTAGTGACAGAAACGTATCGCTGCAAAACCGACTCCAAGTAGTCTTGTCTGCCCTACCCCTAGTTTAATTTAGAATCGCGTAGGCGCGTAGGGGCGAGGCAGCCCGCGAGCTGAGGAGCAGGTGGTTTTAACACCCGCCGCCGTAGCTGAGGCCGGCCAACAAGCCGAAGCTGCGGTGGTGAGCGTTCAGACCATCTGCGACGTTAAGCTCGCGTGGGACTGCCGGAGCCCTGCAGCGCCGGAGCCGTGACAGAAACCATGCTTGCTTGCATGTTGCATGATTGCTGCATGCTTGTTTGCTAGATAGTAATCAGTTACTAGGTGGGTTACAAAAAAAAACAAGGAAAACCTCATGTAATGTACTTTAATTATTTTTACATAATAAAAACCCAAAATAAAACACATTTGTACGCAATTGTACGTATCACTCATACTGCCTATATAATTTTTTTTTGGTATTTTAACTAGTAGGTATTTTTAACGTTGATATTTTGAACTTAGGTATAATGTCATTCGATATTTTGAATCATTCGAAATTTTAATCACTCGGCATTTCAATCTTCGACGTTTTATGCGTAGGTATAACAATTTTCGACATTTTGATATATTCGATATTTAAATTTTCGATGTTTTGAACATTGGTATTTTAAGCGTAGGTATTTTAATCTTCGATATTCAAATACGTACCCCTATGTCAGTCCGACTCCAGGACCAGACCAGAAACCTATCCTTTTGCAGCGAGGTGTGAGACAGGGAGACGTTATCTCTCCGAAACTGTACACCGCTGCACTGGAGGATGTCTTCACGTTTTGTACGGTGTCCATTGCGTGTTTAAGAAATATGAAGTCTTGAAAATAATCAATTTAAAGCGAAAGGTTAGTGGTATCCGTTTGCATATACGTTGTATATAATCTACGTTCTGACTTCGAAAGCGATCTCCTTACACCCTGTATATGATTGCCATCTCGACATCGTTTAACGTTTTTGAGAAATTAAATAAAATGTAATAATACCCAGAAAAAAAAAAAAAAAAAATTTTTTACAGAGCATTTTTTGAGGTACCACTTATTTATTATTACTTGTAAACTAATTAATTACAATAATACTTTTTTGTCTTATTTGTTATCACTGCCACAACATTAGAAAAAAATATCACCGCTCTAGGATCAATGTCCATTTTATATTAAATCGGGACCAGTGTGCGCGCCCTCGCTTCCTCGCGCCACCGATACAATGACGCGAGTACTTTCGCAGTTTCGCCTAGTGGTCGCAGAGCGGGCATCCGGCCAGTACAGAAGCCGCCTCGAACTACGATGGCCCTAGTTTATCATCAGTGACTTCGAGTTACAGTCCTATGGATAGAATGCAACATGCGCATGTAAGCGGGTATGCTCTTTAGGTAATGCGAGGCACTTCTTATCAGGAGCACCATTGGCCTGTTTGCTTACCTATAGATTAACAAACTAATGCTTACTTTTCGTTTGACTGGCTCTTCGTTCCTTCTTAGATACTTCTTGTTCTTCTACCACTTCAGTTTTAAACTCCATTAAAGGTACATCATCTTCTAAATCTGTCTCAGAATGGTGTGGTGGTGCATCTGCTACATCTAGACAGCTATTCTCTAAACTTTCCAGTTCTAGCTCTGTAATTGTACAAAAACAGTCAAGAATATTACTTGTTTATTATTAACTAGCTGCGCCTCGTGGTTTCATCTGCATACGCCTCGATCCCGTGGGAATATCGGGATAAAAAGTATCCTATGGCCTCATCCAGGTCAAGGTTTACTTATATGGCACATTTCATTCAATTCCGTTCAGTCATTTTAGCGTGAAAGCGTAATCAACAGACATACAAAAAATCAATTCTCGTTATATTATAATACTAGCTTCTGCCCACGACATCGACCGCGTGAAATGGACGATCACCTTCCTCGATAAATGGACTATCCAACACAAAAAGAATGTTTCAATTCGAACCAGTAGTTCAGCTTTATAATATTAATAAAGTATAGATTAGTTTAGATGAGTTTTTGTTTTATTTCACAACAAAATGTGGTTACCATTAAGTTGAATGTAACTAAACCCTGGCAAGACTTTGTAGTTGTTCAAAAAAATTTTATAAAATTTTTTTTAAAATAAAATATCATACTTAAGTACATAAGTATTATATTTAAAATATTATTAGATTTATTGATAATATTATTTTTGTTCTTAAAAACATACCTTCACTTTGATATTCATCCATTGGCTCAATAATATCATCTAGTATCTCTGAAACAGCTGGTAACTCTTCTTCTTTGATAGCAATGTCTTCTGTTTTACATTCATCAACTATACTTATGTGCTCTGTTGGAGATATAATAAATTTAATTTATTAATTTAATAAATAAACATAAAAAATAAATAGATAATAAATAATAATAATAATAGATATAATATATTTTTTTTTTAATTTGAACCAATAGTTCAGCTGTATAATATTAATAAAGTATAGATTAGTTTAGATGAGTTTTTGTTTTATTTCACAACAAAATGTGGTTACCATTAAGTTGAATGTAACTAAACCCTTTTTTTTTTGCGGATGGGAGATCATCAAATGACTCTTCCCGCTTTGGGTGGAGCGGAAGGGAGTGTCAGACTCTTACTGACTAAAACCCACCCGTGTTCCTTCCTTGGTCCTTTATGTTCCGGGCCAGCGGTAACCCTTTCGGACAATCCCGCTGACACGGCAGGCTTCGGCCCTAAGGGGCCCCTCCCCGATGCTGACATCTCTTTGAGGCGCGCGTGGAACACGTACGCGCCGTCCGGCACGGGCCTGGTCCTGATCGGACGGTGAGCTACCCATTACTCTCCGCCCGCAGGCCCGCGATGTAACTAAACACTTTTTTTTTTTTTTTTTTTTTTGAGGATGGGAAATCATCAAATGACTCCTCCCGCTCTGGGTGGAGCGGAAGGGAGTGTCAGACTCTTACTGACTAAAACCCACCAGTGTTCCTTCCTTAGCCCTTTATGTTCCGGGCCAGCGGTAACCCTTTCGGACAATCCCGCTGAATGTAACTAAACCCTGACGAGACTTTGTAGTTGTTCAAAAAAAAATTATGATAATTTTTTTTCAAATAAAATCAAGTACATATTATATTTAAAATATTATTAGATTTATTGATAATATTATTTTTGTTCTTAAAAACATACCTTCACTTTGATATTCATCCATTGGCTCAATAATATCATCTGGTATCTCTGAAACAGCTGGTAATTCTTCTTCTTTGATAGCAATGTCTTCTGTTTTACATTCATCAACTATACTTATGTGCTCTGTTGGAGATATAATGAAGCCACTGAAAATTCCTGAGCGGTCTTGGTTTATCAAATAATTAGGCTGTAAGAAAACAAATTATTCATTATACTAAAGTCTCTCAATAGAGCCCCCAAAAGTGAGGATACTTAAAGTAGGTCCAATGTATGTACAGTGGAGCCGGCCATGCTACCAACATCAGTGACCTCTGCACAAGCTATTGTTGCATGGGTCGTGCCAACACGAGAGAGGACCGTTATCAAACTGCCACAAGTTCATACAGAAGTTGTAGCAGTATTATGTGCAATGTTCAACATGAAATTTGTTTTTATTTTGTCAGTTGTCAATGTCTACATTTGACTAAAGTGTACATCATTCAACACTTGATGGTATAGTGTGAAATCCAGACACAATAGGTATGAGCTTGGGAGTATTCACTTCCACGTTATACAGAAACAAGAAATTATGATAATAAATGGCTGTATAAGAATAGGTATCTACCTCATAATCCTCATTCATCCTCTGAGCAAACAATTCTTCAGCTTCCAGACATTGTCTCAGTAATCGGTAGCATTGCTTTAGTTTAGTGCAGCAGAAGAAACAAGCGAGAATCGGTCTTCTGTCTTCAGTTACAAACTGGAACAAATTTGTCTGACACTATTTTGCTACTTCTAATGTTACAAATATACAAAGTGTTAAAAAATTAACTTGACAAACTCACGAACTGAACCATTTTCACTAAGGAACCAACTATGAAATCACGAAAAAAAATCAGCTGTTTCATACATTTTGGTCAAGTCGGTATGAACTTTTGTATGAAACAGCTGATTTTCTGACATTAATAAATATATTATACAACTGACATAAATAATACAATTGAATCAATAATAACATGGCTTAACAAAAATAATCTGAGTAAACCTAACAAAAACTAATTTTATTCAATTCAGTACATATGGATGGGATAATAAGACTTTAGACAACAATTATAGAAGAATCCTTAACTATACTACAGGTACGTTTTCCCTACCATTACTGCGCCCCCGGTCCTTGATATGCATTGGTTGCTGTAGCACCATTAACATGAGGCTACAGGAGCTAGTGCGAATCTTGGGGTTCATTCGATTAATCGAGTCTGGTTTAACCACGCTGGGATCGGTGCAATTCATTCATTCATAAATCAATGATTTGATTTGATTTTGATTCATAAATGAATGAATGAATGATAACAATTATAGAAGAATTAAATTAAATGAAGCAAATGAAACTACCTTTCTCGGTATCATGATTGATGAACACTGAAACTGGAAGGCCCACATCTCAAAGACAACAGCATTAAAAACAGAATTATCTGCACACTATGGGTACGTTGATTCTGTGTTGAGATGTGGTCAGCTCAACAGAAAGTCAGAGTGTTAATCACACAGAAAAAATGCATCCGCACCATAGTGGGGATATGCCCATGGGAATCTTACAAATCCTTTTTTAAAAAGTTCAAGATACTAACCCTTCCGTGTCTGTACATCTTTGAATGCACTAAATTTGTTAAAATGCACCCGGAGTTAATTAAAAAAGCTCATGAAATGTATCCAAAAAGTAATTGGTAGAATGGTTTTGCCCATAATCCTGAGGACAGCATTATACAGTAAAAATAGCTAAGCAATGTGTGGTTGCATGTTTAATGCTACTATACCAGACAGTATTAAAATCTTAGGAGCTAATCAATTTAAAAAGTGTCTCAAAGTATGGTTAGGGGAAAAAAATCTGCTTGGTAAACAACATTTATATAATAACAGGTTTTAATAATTATTATTATAACAATATTGCTTTATTTTTTTTGCTAGGTACTCAATTATAATTGTAACTCTAGTTGAATAATAATACAGTAAGTCTTATTACTGTATTACTGTTTGCATGTCACATTATTGTGACCAAACGTAATGGATCTGTTTAATTACCAATATTATGACTGAAATTGTACCAACACCAAAGGCAAATGAATTGATTTGATTTGATAAGTATTTATTCTGTCAGGTTTCCTCAGTTGTCCTTCATTGATGTCCGTGATTTCCAACGATTCTCTGACCGAAAGTTCATGTATTTGTGATTTTTATTAAATATAAAAACTTACTGGAATATCAGTCAGCTTCTCATACAGTTCATGTAAGTTCCTGTTGACTACTATACACATACGAACATCCTCCACCAAACATATCCGACACATTGGCAGCTTTTCCATCTTTTCACTCAATAACCAGTGTCACTTAAGTTGTTTAGTTCAACTTTAAGTTTGTATTATAGAAAAACAGTGATGCGTTGCCTACAGAAAACGAGTAAGGCTTGTTTAATACGACTTCTTCTTGCTGATAAAAGTTATTTCGTGCACGCTTCCTTTGTGGACCGCGGAAAAAGTTTGCTAGTTGCTACAGCCGGAAAGAGCTAAACTTATTATATCTTCCGCAAGTAGTCCAGACAGTCCAGGTAATTTATAGGAATTTACATCGCCGGTGTTAGTTAGTAGTTTGTTTGGTTTTTATTACTTCACAAACAACAGACAAATGAGCACAAATACAAAATATTTTTAATATACCCCTAAACAATAGAGCACAATAATTTAACCATAAATAAACGCTGCCGGCTCCACAGAGTGCCACTACCAAAGAGTAAAGGCCACCAAAGAGTTTAATGTCTTTGGCCACCACAGAATAACTAAACTACGCAGGACTAGTGACTAGACTACGCTCTATCTGTAGGGATGTTTAAAATAAACGATTACGGAAAAAAGATCGATAAAATATTTTTTTTTTTCAATAAAAATCGATTTTTATAATCGATAGAAGTACATATTACATAACATCGATTAATAAAAAATCGATTTGTTTTTACAGCCGATTTTTGAAGTGAAAACTTTAGGCGCGTTGGGCCGATTTTTTGAGGTGGGAAAAAACCATTGAACTCGCGACAATGTTACCGTAACCGACACCTCAGTTTTAAGTTTTGTCCAAAAGACATCAACGCGCGGTACATTTTCTTTGGGAAGAATGACCTTCAAACATTTATAAAATTACTATGATTTTTCAAGTTCTCACTTCTGTCGGCACTCTTCGAGTGCCACTGGTTTTTTTTAACCAGGAACGGCCGCAACACACAGCTTCTTAGTCTGAAGCGCGAAGCAAAGTGCCGCGAAGCGGACCACTAAAGTAGTCAAAAAATAAAAGGCCCGTTTTGACATTTGAGAAAGATCCTAGAATGTAACTTGGATCGAAACTGAAAGAAACAATAAAATAATAATTAATTACATAAAGTGTTTTAAAAAAATACATACATTTTTTGGCGCGTTAAATAATATGATGGAATATATTGCGAGTATTCTTTTTGCGCTTACTTTATAGTAGCATGTAATTACTAATTATTACGAAACGTGAAAACGTCTCAAAAACTGTTACGTTCTCAGTCTTTTTTTTTTAAATACTAGTGTTGTAACCAATTAATTACTGAATTTCGTCAGCTTCATTCGAATTCAATAGTAATTAAATATTGTGTAGTGATCTTTAATGAAAAGTAAAGATGGGGTATCGTATTACGCAGTAATTGGGTTGTGGAGGTCAGATAGGCAGTCGCTCCGTGTAAAATACTGGTATTCAGCTACATCCGTTTAGACTGGAAGCCGACCCCAACGTAGTTGGGAACAGGCTAGGCAGATGATGATAATCTTTACTGAAAAGAATGAGCTTGGCGCTCAAAGCCATAAACAAATTTTTGAATTGGCGACACAGGTTTCTGTAGAATTTTTTTTTTTTTGTCTCGGGGGGAAAATCCTCATGGACATCCTCCGCCCTGGGGAGGCGGAGGGGCATGCCGGACTCTTACCGGCTAAAAACCACCCCGGTGTTCCCTTCCTGTACCTATTGCCGGGGTACGAGTATCGCTTGCGCATTCATCCGCGCCCCCGGCAGGTATTGGCCCACCAGATGTTTGTAGGCGGGCCCCGTCACCCTTTGCGGCCATCACCCGGTGGCCACAGGAACTCCAACTAAGAGGCGCGCGCGGAACACTGCGCCGCCGCCTCGAGGCCTGTTTCTGATCGGGCGACAGACGCCCCTAGTCTGCCGCCCGCAGGCCGTGGTTTCTGTAGAATGGCTTGTCTCTGACCAATCGGAACGGCTTTGCTTTTGGACTATTTCTGTTTACTATCACGTTAACCTTGGTTCTTCTATTTTGGACATTGATTTAAAGATAGTGATTTGGACTCGGAAAAAAAAGATTAATTTACAATACATAATCAAATCGATCAAATACTCATAAACTCAAACTCAAACTCAAACCATTTATTTCAATTAAACCATTTACAGGCACTTTTGAATTGTCAAGAAGTCGGTTAGTCAGAAAATATGAAGCTAGTTGCCCATTCCAAAGCGTAGGTACCTATGGAGAAGAACGGGCAAGAAACTCCATGGACACTCTTTTAAATTGTATTTTTACAAAAATATTAGTTACATCATTAATGTTGAATTTACAATTATATGTGAGAACGATGTAAAAAAAAAACGTACGCGTTAAGAGCGTCCAGAGTACAGCAAATAGTAAGAAGACAACAATCCAAAAATAAAATAATTAAAAATAAGCCTAGGCAGCTGAGTGATGACCAGCCCCAACTGACGGCGCCCGTTCACGAACATGACGCATAGATCAGCACCATTCAGCTCAACCATTTTGAAGGGAGCTAAATGATCCAATACACACGCCACCGTCAGCGAGACATTTGTGTGAGCATGACATACTATCAGCCGCCATGGCACATTCAAGTCAATGAAAGACATATTACCCGGTAAATGGTAAAGAAGGTATACTTACATAGAACTCACATCTGTGCTATGCAGTTATACAATGCAAAGGAAATTGAGTTTATACAATGCAAAGATAATCTTACAATCTTCAGCAGCTCCAACAGTATTTTCAAGTGTTAATCAATTAGTTGTGGTTGTGGAGCAGGACCAGCATTGAGCCATTTTTATCAGCGATGTAATCCCCTAACTTATAATATGCCTGACTGCATAGTGTGCGTTTTATACAAGACTTGAATTTTGTCTCATTCAGTTGAAGAATGTGGGGAGGTATTTTATTATAACATTTTAAACAGTACCCCATAAAAGATGAGTCTACTTTAGCCAGTCTGAAACCTGGTTGAACTAATAAGTCCCTATTCCTAGTACTATAATTATGTCTTTCACCTCTTTTACCAAAAAGATGTAAGTTTTTTCTTACATACATGATGTTTTCGTAGATATATTGACAAGGTACCGTCATGATGTTAATTTCCTTAAACAGTTCCCTTAGAGAATCACGCCTGCAGAGGTTATATATGGCTCTGATGGCTCTTTTCTGCAGAATAAAAATAGAATCGATGTCTGCAGCCCGTCCCCAAAGCAAAATACCGTAAGACATGATACTATGAAAGTAACTAAAATAGACCAGTCTCGCGGTATCTATATCAGTAAATTGGCGGATTTTTCTGACAGCATAAGCTGCTGAACTTAGCCGTCCTGCAAGAGATGTTAAATGAGGACCCCATTGTAGCCTTGAGTCGAGCGTGATCCCCAGGAAAACCGTTTCATCGACGAACTCTAGTTTCTCTTGATTCAATACTATCTCACAATCACTACTCTTTACATTTGGTAGAGAAAATCTTATGCACTTAGTTTTTTTCCCATTTAATACTAAATTATTAGCAGTGAACCAACTTTGGACCTGCAGTAAGGCGTTATTTACGTCGTCATAATTTGTAGCACGTCTATTTACCTTAAAAATTAAGGAAGTGTCATCAGCAAATAACACCATTTGTGGTTGATTTTTAATAAATGGAGTAGATCATTAACATACACTAAAAAGAGGAAAGGACCCAATATCGAGCCTTGTGGCACACCCATTTTTACTGTTAAACCATGTGAATTGACACCATTTATTTGAACTTGCTGTTGTCTGTCATTTAAATAAGAACTAACTAAACTGAGCGCAAGTTTTCCAAGCCCATAATGCTCAAGTTTCAAAAGCAAGGTTTCGTGATCGACGCAATCAAATGCCTTAGAGAGGTCACAAAAGATTCCTATGGCGTCTTGGGCCTCTTCCCACGCGTTAAAAATGTGTTTTAATAAGGTTACACCGGCGTCGGTCGTACAACGTCCTTTGGTGAAACCATATTGTTGATCGTGAAGGATTTTATTCGTGTTAAAATGATTGAGCATCTGATTAAGCATTATCTTTTCAAACACCTTACTGAAAACCGGCAATACGGATACGGGTCTATAATTATTGGTGTCTTTACTGTCCCCAGATTTGAAAAGTGGTATTACCTTACTGAATTTCATTAAATCGGGGAAGACTCCTTGATCAACACACGAATTAAATACTAAGGCTAAATAAGGTGCAATAGTCTCAATTATGGAGGCACAGACTTTAATGGACAATCCCCAAAGATCTTCGGTCAATTTGATCTTAATTTGCTTAAAAGCTTTTATTACTGTTACGGGGTTAATATGTGTAAATTGAAATTCAACCGGGCAGGCTGGAACGTTTGCTCGGTCGGCTATCGGTCTTTGCTTTGTCGGCTTGTGGCTCGCTCGTTTGTTTTGCGTGCAAACTTTTATGCCGTATCACCACGTGCGAGAGCTTATTTTGGTTTGACCATTTATGCATCGCTTTCCTTTGAGGGCCGCGGCGCGTGCGACGCCAGTATTACCTACAATACATGTTACGTCCAGTGTTACTATTAAAGGCCGCGAGGCCATTGACCCACGTGCTTTTCAATCAGCTGTTATCCAACATGTTATTCAAATTTTCCCTTCATACTTTTACGGGCTTAGGACCGTCATAAATACTTTTTTATCTGCAATTTATTGAACACAAAATTAAATTAAAAAATAAAAAATTTAAAATACCCCCGACACAAAAAGATAATAAAATAAATGTAAGTAATTGGAAAAGGATCAAATAATTATTTGTTTTAGTCTCGTTACCTAGATTATTTAAGTTGGGGGTTTTTAAATTATTTGATCCTTTTCCAATTACTTACATTTATTTTATTATCTTTTTGTGTCGGGGGTATTTTAAATTTTTTATTTAATTTTTTATTTCATGCTTTTTGTAGGGACTCCTTAATTTTTGTATTTCATTTCTTTTATTTTCTTTCGTTTTAAGATTCAGGTAATTTGGTGTTTAATCAGGTTTTTTATCCGTCAAAAAAAATAATAATTTACAGTTGAAGAATAATTTTTAAGACTACACAGATTTTTTTGTTTTATTGTATCCTTTTTTTAGTTCTTCCTTTAGTTATTCAACTATCGTACAAGTATTTCATAGCTATTAGATATCTTAGGTATTTTAGATCTAGTTTATAAAATGGGACTGCGACACTATCTGATGTAGAAATACGTTTGTTAAGTAGGATAATTCCATTCGTAAAAATGGTCAAACTCAGTGGTCGTAGGTACCAGTCATCACTCCACTTTCCTCATCATTCTAGAGCATTGATCAGACAAAAAAATATTTTCAAGTTTTTAGTTTTCATTTCGTTAGTTTAATATTCCTCATTCCCTTTCAATATAGTGTACATTATTCTACTTGTCAAGCCCTTGCATTTGATACCTATATTGAAGGAGTTGTGAAAAAAAAATATAATTCGCCATTTTGTGGTGGCGGCCATCTTGGATTTGAAATTTTTAATAGCGTATAGTATTCTACTAGTCAAATCCTTTCATTTAATACCCTTATTGAGAGAGTTGTGAAAAAAAAAATGTAATTTGCCACTTTGTGGTGGCGGCCATCTTGGATTTGAAATTTATCATAGTGTATAGTATTCTACTATTCAAGCCCTTTCATTTGATACCCATATTAAGGGAGTTGGGAAAAAATATGTAGTCCGCCATTTTGTGGCGGCGGCCATCTTGGACCGACTTTCATCAAACATAGCTAAGAACACTCCCGACTAATTCACCTTTCAACAAAAAAAACAAAATCAAAATCGGTTCATCCGTTCGGGAGCTACGATGCCACAGACAGACACACACACACACACACAGACACGTCAAACTTATAACACCCCGTCGTTTTTGCGTCGGGGGTTAAAAAGAAAACTAAGAAAAATTAACCAAAAAACGAATTTTCTGAATTAGATACTTAAAAAAAACCGGGCAAGAGCGAGTCGGACTCGCGCACCGAGGGTTCCGTAACATCCGGTTTTATGCATAAGGTTTATGTTTATGAAATTAAATGTTTTTTTTTTATTTTTGAGTTGATTGAATTAATGGTAAATTGTGGTTTACGATTTATGACGTCTTAAAAAAAAACTACTTACTAGATCTTGTTCAAACCAATTTTCGGTGGTAGTTTACATGGTAATGTACACCATATATTTTTTTTAGTTTTATCATTCTCTTATTTTAGAAGTTACAGGGGGACACACACACATTTTACCACTTTGGAAGTGTCTCTCGCGCAAACTATTCAGTTTAGAAAAAAAATGATATTAGAAACCTCATTATCATTTTTGAAGACCTATCCATAGATACCTCACACGTATGGGTTTGACGAAAAAAAAATTTTTTAGTTTCAGTTCTAAGTATGGGGAACCCCAAAATTTATTGTTTTTTTTTCTATTTTTGTGTGAAAATCTTAATGCGGTTTACAGAATACATCTACTTACCAAGTTTCAACAGTATAGTTCTTATAGTTTCGGAGAAAAGTGGCTGTGACATACGGACGGACAGACAGACGGACAGGCAGACAGACAGACAGACAGACAGACATGACGAATCTATAAGGGTTCCGTTTTTTGCCATTTGGCAACGGAACCCTAAAAAGTATTTGAGGCGTATTTACAAAATTTGAATCAACTTATTTACAATAATTTTAATCAGCTAAACTACTACTATTTACAAAAGTACGAGTTGGTTACACTTCCCGGTAACGGAGTAATTGTTCGAAGTGTAAGTCATTCCGTTGTACAGACAATCGCGCACGTTTTAATTGGTTCTCTTTTAATTTAAACAAGGTGTCTCTGTCACGACGTACGATATCAAAAGCGTCCACTATCGCAGCTACTAACGCTTCGCGAGTTTCGTGTTCCTCACGATACACTAGGCGTTTGAGCTCAGACCACAAGTAAAAGTCTAACGGAGTTAAGTCCGGGCTTCTTGGTGGCCAAGGCACTGGTCCGCCGCGTCCGATCCAGCGCTGGGGAAACACCGAGTTCAAGTGCTCTCGCACGGCGCGGTGATAATGAGCCGGGCACCCGTCTTGCTGAAAATAAAGGTTGTCCACGGGCACCGCTAGCGGAAGGTCGTCTATTAGGTCCGGGATAACATTTCGTAGCATATCCAGGTAGGTTCCACCTGTTAAGTGTCCTGCCACGAAATGCGGCCCTATGAGGTGGCCATTCATTATGCCGGCCCACACATTGACACTAAAACGCACTTGATGCGCACACTCGCGAATAACGTGTGGGTTATTTATTGCCCAAAAATGTTCGTTACGCTGGTTGAAAATACCAACTCGCGTAAAAGTTGATTCATCCGTCCACAAAATGTTCTTATCTTGGTTGGCGATCAACCACTGACAAAACGCAATTCTGTTCTGGGGGTCATTTTCGTGGAGAGCGTGAACACCGCGAAAATGATAAGGATTCTGTCCTTCAGAGTTGAGTAGTTTCCAGACGTAGTACTGGCTTACGCCAAACCTAGCCTCGGCCTGGCGCGTACTTCGACGCGGATCCCGTTCGAAGTACTCGATGATTTCCTCGTCGAGCGCTGGCAAAATAACGGCTGGTCGACCTCTGCCCTGTGCATGTGCCGGTGCATGGAACTGTCCATGATCTAGTAGCCGCTGTGTCGCCGCTACGATCGTCCGTGGAGATGGGACTTGGGGGTTCAGAACCCCGCGAAGACGGAGCGACTCCAAGTGTTGCCGCTCTGCGTAAAGTCGCCGGGCAGCATGGGAGTCATAATCAGCCCTAGCATACAGCTGCGCCATAGCGACGTACTCCACATTGCTGTAATTGTAATGTCGATCCATTGCAGTTGAAAATGATGACGCGTGCTGCGCGTACGACATTCGCGGGAAAACTAAGTAGGTCAGGGTCACAGCCGCGCGTGCCGCACGGGTAAAATGCGCCGGCGGCTTCGTTTGAAATTGTTGCGCGCAGGCTAGTTTATGCCGTATCACTACACGCGAGAGCTAATTTTACTTTGAACATTTCTAAATCGGTCTTTTCTTTGTCGGTATCGCGGTGATTTTTTGTATTGTTCCGTGCAAACATTCTATGCCTTATCACAACGTGCGAGAGTTTATTTTGGTTTGACATTATTTTGTGCATCGGTTTTCTTTGTAGGTGGTGACACGAGTAGTACCTAGTACCTACAAGTTACGTCTAGAGTTACTATTTTTACTCACTTTTTCGAGTTGATGAATATTTTTTTAATTATTTTAAAACAGAAACATCGTTATTTATATACTTTAACTCTTTACTTCGAAAGTACTTCTTAAGGCAAGTCGTTCTGCCGCGGGAAAACAACCAATTAAATTTCAGGGTGTATAAAAAAAGATACTTAACTGAAAATATCTGTTTCTATGGAAAGTTTAAAATCGGTCTAATTTGGCTGTAACACTATTTTTCGAAAATGTTCTCTACTAACTTTTTAGATCTTTGTATTTTGCTTATACGTACGAAGTTTCATTAAAATCGGTTCATTCACTTCGAGAAAAAGGGTTGAAAGTTTGTATGAAATTCGGCGTAAACGCTCTTAAAGAACTCAATAGTCTAACCAATATTCAAGAAGTCGCAAATTTTTTAGATATGAGTAAAACCTTTGATTTCGTTGATCATACGCTATTACTAAGCAAATTAGATAAATATGGCATAAGGGGCCAAGCCAATGACCGGCTTAAGTCGTAACTAAATGATAGGCGTCGTGTGCAAATAATATCAAAAGTCCATGATTGAAACGAAGTAGAATATAAATCTAACTATAAAACTAACGCAGTTGGAGTACCCCAAGGCAGCGTGATAGGAGCGTTTTTATTTCTGCTATATATCAATGACTTTCCCAATGCAACACGTCACGAAACAATCTTATTTGCTGATGATACGACACTAATAATAAAATGTAAGGACAAAAATAAGTTGGAACATGAAATTAATGAAGCAATGAAAGACAATAATTTGGCTTAATAACAACAATTTAATAATCAATATAAATATAACAAAAATAATTCAATTTCAAACTTATAAATCAAACTTAGTCTTAGTATAAAATATGACGACACTATCCTAGAACAAGAAGTAAACACAAAATTCTTGGGCATAATAGTGAATCAAAACTGCAATTAGAAATCACACATCAATTACGTATGCGATAGCTAGACAAATTCGCAGTCGCTCCAAGTAAAATACTGGTATTCAGCTGCATCCGATTAGACTGGAAGCCGACCCCAACATAGTTGGGAAAAGGCTAGGCAGATGATGATAGCTAGACGAATTCGTAAACGCAATTAAACGTCTTCGATCAACTGTGTCAAGAGCCGCAGCAGTCACTGCATATTACGGATACGTAGCGTCTGTGCTGTCATATATGGAATATTGTAAAAATCCAAGATGACTTGTACTTAATTTTAACATTGATTTTAAGGTAACGACTACCTAATTATAATAATTCACATTGGACATATTTTTAATAATTAAATCTTATAATTAATTGTAGGTACTTAGTTATACAGAGTTGATATGACAGAGGGGCGTTAAATTACACTACGTATACTATACGTGTATAGTATTAATTCGATATGGTACAAAAATAAAAAGCGCCAAAAATGAGATTTTTTTTTTTTCAAACAAACTAAATAGCTTACAAATCAAAGTAAAACGCAACCACCCTTTATAAATAGATTTGACTGACCTTAGATGCCTAGGTAACAGTGGCAACGTCGCGTGCGCGCCGGCCGGAGCGCGGCGTGTGTTATCTCTTTGGCGTGGCGGGCGCCGGGCGGGCGGCTTAAGCCGCTCACGCTGGCTTTTATGTTAGGTAGTTGTAAAGTACTCATACACAAAAACACAAAATTTTTAAATTCTCGATGTGTCTGCCTTTCATATTAATGCACAAATTATACCAACGGAGAACACTGTTATTTATTTTTCAAATTAAATCACTGTTCGTCGCTAAGCACTTTAATTTGTGAATTGCTAAAATAATCCTATTTTTTAGTTCAACAATCGTATTTACCTCTGAGGCATACACTTCACCCTTAATGTACCCCCACAATAAGAAATTCATGTGAGTGAGGTCCGGAGATCGTGGTGGCCACCGAACAGGTCCGATCCAATCACAAAACAGTCAAAAATGAACACTAACACTAAATAATAATAATCCCAAGTTACGTGTCCTGTCACAATAAAAAAAAGAAATACTGTCTTAAACTTATTTAGTGTCTTAGCACACTAACAAAACAAAATCATAATTGTCAGCGCGCGAATTCTACAAAACAATAGCGGGGCGGCGCGGCGCGGCGGCGCGGCGCGGCGGCGCGGCGCGGCGGCGCGGCCGCGCTCTTAGCTTCCGTGTAGCGTGACTTTCCCGAAAGGGCAGCGTCTGCGCACTGACAAAACAAGTTTTTTATCAAATTCGCAAGGATCTAAGTTGCAATAGCAACACACTGACCTATTTCTATTTCTTTTACGCGCGGGATGTTTTGCTATGATTGTCACTCTCGTAATGAAAGTGCAAGTGTATGTGTACTTATTGCTTCCTTTTTAGTGAAATATTTGGTTGTAGGTACTTGTGACTTGCGTCAGAGCGGCAACAACGTATCTTAGATTCTACTCAGATTATCGTTTTAAGGTGCATGACCTATGCGTATAGACATAATCAGCTGTTAGGAAAAATACAGCGTGTTCAACCGGGGCAAAAATTTAAAAAATCATTTGCCACTAAACTACTACTCCTATTTAATTGATTTTTGGTACAGAGCTTGAAAATGGTACCTAGTATAGGCAGTTTAAAGGAAAGCCCCTCTGTCGTATCAACATTGTATAAAATGACATTTGAATATTTGCACACCATATGTTATGGTAGAATATAGAACTTAAAAAATATTGACACCATACTATGTAAAACTACATTCTTACCAATAAATAAATTCTATTCTATTCTAAGAGAAGGTATTGTTAAATTACCCTTTCGACTAAAACTCCTCTGACATACATCACCTTTGTAAGGTATTTCACCAGTGTGTATTCGTAAATGATTAATAAATCAAACTTTTGATTAAAACTATGCCGACATACATCACACATTTATGGTTTTTCATCAGTGTGTATACTCATATGTTTTGTTAAACTTCCCTTTTGACTAAAACTCCTCTGACATACATCACACTCATAAGGTTTTTCACCAGTGTGTATACGCATATGTGTTGTTAAAGATCCCTTTTTACTAAAACTATGTTGACATACATCACACTTAAGAGGTTTTCCACCAGTGTGTATACTCATATGGTCTGTTAATTTGTCCTTTCGATTAAAACTATTTTGACATACATCACACTTATAAGGTTTTTCACCAGTGTGTATTCGCATATGTGTTGTTAAATTTCCCTTTTTACTAAAACTACGTTGACATACATCACACTTGTAAGGTTTTTCACCAGTGTGTATACGCATATGCCTTGTTAAATGTCCGTTTTCACTAAAACTACGTTGACATACATCACACTTGTAAGGTTTTTCACCAGTGTGTATACGTATATGATTTGTTAAACTTCGCTTTCCACTAAAACTATGTTGACATACATCACACTTAAAAGGTTTTTCACCAGTGAGTATACTCATATGCTCTGTTAATTTGTCCTTTCGATTAAAACTATTTTGACATACATCACACTTATAAGGTTTTTCACCAGTGTGTATACGCATATGTGTTGTTAAATTTCCCTTTTTACTAAAACTACGTTGACATACATCACACTTGTAAGGTTTTTCACCAGTGTGTATATGCATATGTGTTATTAAATTTACCTTTACATTAAAACTATGCTGACATACATCACACTTGTAAGGTTTTTCACCAGTGTGTATACGCATATGATTTGTTAAACTTACCTTTTGACTAAAACTGCTCTGACATACATCACACTCATAAGGTTTTTCACCAGTGTGTATACGCATATGATTTGTTAAACTTCCCTTGTCACTAAAACTCCTCTGACATACATCACACTCATAAGGTTTTTCACCAGTGTGTATACGCATATGCCTTGTAAAAACTCTGTTTTCACTAAAACTACGTTGACATACATCACACTTGTAAGGTTTTTCACCAGTGTGTATAAGCATATGTATTGATAAAGCACCCTTTCTAGTAAAACTACGATGACATATATCACATTTGAAAGGTTTTTCACCACTGTGTATAAGCATACGTTTTGTTAAACTTCCCTTTTGACTAAAACTCCTCTGAAATACATCACACTCATAAGGTTTTTCGCCAGTGTGTATACGAATATGTTTTGTTAAAGCACTGTTTCGACTACATTGATCTACATCACACTTACGCTTGGACGTACATTTTTGAGTTGTCCGGATAACTTTCAAGTCTGAGTTTTCTTTGTTCGTTTTCTGGGCTATTATTGCATCTTCTTGTTTTGTTCTTTTTCGGTCTAGTATTGGTTTCTTCGCAACGGTCGCCCCTGTGATAACAAAACTGGTAAGTACAATGTTGGAAGAAGATTGACATGCAAACGAATCAAAATAATAGCACGCAGCGTGTTTTGCGTCTACAAATCTGTTTGTAGACGCAAAACACGCTGTTTTATGCGCAATAGGTCCGCTGGCCAGCAAAATAAAGCTTTGCCGCTAGTTTGCCGTTTTGATTAAAATAAAACTGAAAATATGGCAATAGCTTCACAAAAACGCGCACCTAAAATTAGGTTCATGCATAATTAAGTGGTGGCGCTAGTGGACGAATAACTTCCTATTAAGTGTGAGTTGTTATCTACGTTGTCAATTATCAACAGAGGTCCTATTTAGGGTTCCGTACCAAAATGGTAAAACGGAACCCTTATGGTGAGACTCTGTCTGTCTGTCACAGCTGGATATCTCAAGAACTACTAATGTCATCAACTTAAAATTTGGAATAGTTTAGATGGGGCCCTTTATAGTAGAACTTAAAATTATTTTGCATAACAGCGTATAGCATAAACTTCATTTCGCAGAAAATCGTTTGGCATACACTCATTTATCATACATTCAAAAATCATAATTTTGTAAGTCAGAATCATCTTTAGGCATAAATTTATATCCATAATAATTAAAAAGTAGAACCATCATATCCCAGAAAGTTCACACTCAGAATCGTCTTTTGGCATACGTGTGTTCGTGCGAAGGGGTCACAGTTTTAACCTAAACATTTTTTTTAAATAATTAATTAGGGTCTAAGTTGGTTTACAAGCAATAATAAATAAGAGGTAGTCGACGGACCCCCGCTTCGGGGGTCGGCTTCGGGGGGCGGCCCCTATTTCTGTATACAGGGTTTAAAGGAACCTAACCAACCCTAAGTCGGGGTGCCCCAAGTCCCGAGATCGCTTATAGAAACCATTATTTTTATAGTTCACTCAAATACCGTGGAAAAATACACCGAAAAACAATATTCGTTAAAAAATAATTGTACTGTTATCTTCATAGTATGCTAAGTGAAATTATGCCAAATAAAGCTCTGCCATCTTCATAGTATCATTATCTGCCTAGCCTTTTCCCAACTAGGTTAGGGTCGGCTTCCAGTCTAACCGGATGCAGCTGAATACCAGTATTTTACATGGAGCGACTGCCTATCTGGCCTCCACAACACAGTTACTGGGTCATACGATACCCCTTGGTTAGACTGGTTGTCAGACTTTTATTGCCATCTTCATAGTAGGTATGCCAAGTGAAATTACGCCAAATAAAATCCTCCAATCTTAAAAGTATGACATAGTAAATTCGGACATATGAACATTCGGCCAAACAATAATTATGTTAAATAATTTTTATGCCTTAAAGATTCGGATAGTGACCGCCGAAGGGGACGGACGTGTCGTGTCTAGCCTTTGTTTATACTTGATGCAACGTGTGTAGCACGTGGCTCTAACTAAACTGGCGCAACTCTCAGCTTGAAACTCAAAATTTGAAATTCGAAACGGTGTATCGCGTGTTGTTTTTGTGGGTGCAAACTAAAACGCCATAAAACGGTGGTAAAGTGGCATACGTGTGTTCCTGATATAAAAGCCTGAGGCCTAGGCCTCCCAGTCGAAGATCTTGGTGACGTCGAGTGTCCTTAGCGGGCCAATTTGGTGAGATCTTTCCGTATATTTCAGGGATCTCCATTAGAAGCTGTAGTATCCGGTTGCGCTTTGTGTTCTTAATTTGGATTTTTAAAGCCACGCGTGAATTTAACATCATTGTAAGCTATAAATAGGCTTTAGGGAAATGTTTTCATATTCTAGGAGCGAGGGATAAACTAAGACACTCTATTATTCTAGCCTAAAATACGGTATCGCTCTAGAATTCGTACTCCATGCTTTTCTTCATTCAACATTGTACTAAATTACCAAAACTGCCTGGAACGAGCAACTTATTTGCTAGCCTGTAAGTCTAGTCTTGTACACGTGCACAAAATTGGACTCGAAGTTAAAAAAAAAGTTTAAGTTAAGAAACAAAAAATAACAAAGCACATAAATTTGAGGCGTGGGCCTGTCAGCTTTATTGTTTCTCAAAAACAAAGCCACAGCACATGTTTGCTTAGAAGGTCTTGCAATAACATAAAAACAAAAGGCTTTCTCTTTAAAAATGGGCATAATTTTGCGTATAACAAAAGGTGGGAATTGTCTAGTTCGAGCTATAGCCCATCAAATAAATAATGTAATGGGTTCAACTTTCGACCACGTGTCCGTCAGGACATCGCTTCTTCATAATATCGCTCTTAAATAATATACAAGAATTTCTCCTTAACAGCAATCTCTCCCAGGAACAAAGGATAACAAAATACGTTGTGTATTTACACGCACTATAACAAGACGTTCTTGGGAGGAGAGGATATATTAATTGCCGCGTCCGAGTTCTATCTTGTAAATAATCTATACGTATATAAAAGAATCTATACTGCGCTATGGACTTATAATTTGGGGCAACAGTACCGACCAACATAGAACATTTGTTGCTCAAAAAAAGTGCATTAGAGCTCTATACGGACTCCAACCTGACGAATCATGCAAACCAGTATTTAAAAAACTTGGTTTGTTACCGCTACCTTGCCTATACATCTACGAAATATGCATGTTTGTATGGAAACATAAAAAGTTATTTAAAACAGCGAACGATATATGTGCTCGAAACCGACGAGACCCTTATAGGCTCGTACTAAGCAATGCTAGGAGGCTTGCAAAATATAACAAAAGCTGTTTAGCTATGTGTGTACGGATTTATAATAAATTGCCTGGTGACTTTAAATTGTTGAATACGACATACTGTTTTAAGCGGAAATTGAGCGCATGGCTAAGCCAATATAACTTTTATAGTCTGAAACAGTTCTTTGACACAAAGTGTTAGTAAGTTACTTTTATTATTATTTTTTGTAAATTTTGGAATTTGCATGCTGAGGCTAAGCTCGGCAAAACATGTTTGGACTATTTTTAACTGTAAGACCTGTTATACCATGTTTTGAGCAAATAAATATATTATTATTATTATTATTATTATAAATTTGCACGTGCACACGGATACAAGACACACACTAGTGTATTCACCTCAAAGTCAAAAAATTTATTTCAAATAGTCACATAAAAGGCACTTTTGAACGTCGAAAATTACGATAAAATAGAATTGATACTAGTCGCCCATTCCAAAAGGTAGTTTTCGTATGGAGAAGAATGGGCAGGAAACTCCACCTACTCTTTTAAAATGTTTTACAATATTTTGCATACATTAATTATATAATAATATTTGTAGACGATGCACCTAAAATAAAATTACTATACCAAAATAGGTAAAATAAAAAAATGAAAACATGACATAAATTAATTATCTAATAGATACATGGTGCTCACATATTTACAAACATGGCAAAATAAACGATTTTCATTTAAATAAAAAATTACAAGTAATAAGTCAGGGTGTGAGTTTAAGTAATTACAGAATATAAATCAACGTCAAAAAAAGAAGAAGACAGAATCAATTTTACAATTAAATTAGCAACCAGTTTGATTTTGTCTAGACTCTAGATTGTCCTAAGGAGCAGGACCAGCATGCTTCCAAGCGTTCTTATCTTGGATATAATTTTCTAATTATAGTATGCTTGTTTACAAAGTGTACGTTTAATGTGAGTTTTAAATTTTCTTTCATTTGATTGCAATATATCACAAGGTATTTTATTGTAACATTTAACACAGTACCCCATAAAAGATGTATGTACTATCCACGCCAAAAGTCCATAGGCAATTTTAAAACTAATTGCTTAACGTTTAGTTTGACTTACGACCTTCTTTTAATGAGTAATTTGACACACACAACCGCATATTACTCGAATAATCACGCTTTTGAATATAGTTCCGTGTCATGTTCGTCTTGTTCACATAATTCGTAAAACTTTATGAGTACACCCACAGAAATCTAAATAAATAAATTAGGTATGGTAGACAGATGCAGGTAACTTACGGCTCATTCACCGCGTCTAATAGAATGTTGTTCGTTCTTGGTTGGTTTTTGATATTGTGGGTTAGTGACGTGTGTTTAATCTATTATAATAGCTGTGTAATAGTTCATTTTGAAATGTAAGCTTTGAGATGTAAGCGGATATTATCGCGCAGCGTAAAAGTGGACTTAATATTATATCACAAATAATTGATGAAACCGGACTGACTGTGAGTATTATGATTTAATTATTTTATCTAACATTTAGCTAATTAAAGTTTAACTGCTGATCCTTGTAGTTATTTTATTAAACGTTTTATATTTACCATAGGGTCTAAATAGAAGAAAAAAATAATATTTCCAAGAGTTTATTTATTTACTTTTGGAATGATGAATATAGCATTTTGTATAAATTATAATATAACCATTTTGTAACATTTGAACTATTTTCAAAATAATTTTGTTTAAAAAAGTAATAAGTATCTACTTAATATTTTATAATTTGGTAGTAGCCTTACAATATTCCTTTTTTGTTTTAGAGAAATTACCTACTGTGAGTCGGAGGGTCAAAAGATATAAGGAAGAGAAACAAGTGGTTTTAACCAACCAGTTACCTACCAGATGAAGTTGCATTGCAAGGATATATGAAGATATATGTTTAAACATTACAGGATCCATACGCCAGCGTTTACTTGATAGCATGGATAATAATGGGGGTTATACAACGTATTAAGTTATAAATTACAAATTGATTTTAGTAATATTAAAATATTATTGTGTCATATCCGTAATAAGGATTATTTTGAGGTTTATAGTTTCAATCTTCTTTTCAAAATGAATTTTGAAAATGAATACTTAAGCTATATCCGCAATTAAAGCACAATATTATTTTATTACTAAGATAGTTCCAATATTTTAAGTCTAATGGTCGTAACTCACTGATTACCTGCTTTACTTCAATAAATTGTTCTTTATGAGAAAATAAACTGTTTTAAAAGTTTATTTATCAAATTATAACGAATAAAATTTTTGAAATCACTTAATTTTTTTTTTTATTTTTACTCCGCATATTTCAATAACAATATAATAATACAAATAAAACAAATATTACATTATTATTCTCGTGTATTAATTTATCGAATAATAAAAAAAGATAAGATTATTGTTGAAAAGATAAATCAAAGTTCCATCTCGAGATTCGAACACAGGCCTGCGTGTTTACTAATCCTATACGCTACGTTATCCGCTAGCAGTACTTGTTATGAAGTTGTGAATTTTAGCAGTGGTATGAGCCAACCAAGGTCATACGTAATTACGCCGCGCGTGTGAAAAAGCGATGACGATGTTTTGTTTCGTTTGACGTTAGCAAGTGTACACACACAGATGTAAATACGGACCTGCGGCGAGGGCGCGGGGACGGCGCGAAGCATGTTCACAGAAATTTCAACCATAGCATGCCTAAGCAGTATTGGAGCATACTGTACTTTGGCTAATCTAAAAAATGGTTGATGTATTTTATCTTTATTTCTAGTATTACAATTATGTCTATCGCTTATTTTATTAAAAAGATGTAGATTTTTTCTTAGATACATAATATTTTCATAAATGAATTTAAAAAAAAAAAATAATAATGTGTTTATTATCTTAAATCTAGATACAATTAAGTTGCCGGAGCTTCCCAGAAAGTAATCCGAAGATACTTGTGATGGGATAAACCTCGCTCTTCCTCGATTAGTTCAATTGTTTCGTTGTGCTAATTAGGTGTAAGATACACATTTTTTTTTATAAAACCAATAAAAAAAACTGGCCAAGTGCGAGTCGGACTCGCACACGAAGGGTTCCGTACCACAAGGCAAAAACGCCGAAAAAAACATGTTTGTTGTATGGGAGCCCCCCTTAAATATTTATTTTATTTTAATTTTATTATTTATTATTAAAGTTAAAATACAACTGAGTATTTTGTGAATATTTCAAGTGCCTACCTGTTGCCATTTTTGATATCGAGCAAAAAAGGGCAAAAAAATCGCGTTTGTTGTATGGGAGCCCCCCTTAAATATTTAATTTATTTTGTTTTTAGTATTTGTTGTTATAGCGGCAACAGAAATACATAATTTGTGAAAGTTTCAACTGTCTAGCTATCGCGGTTCTTGAGATACAGCCTGGTGACAGACAGACGGACAGACGGACAGACGGACAGACGGACAGACAGCGAAGTCTTAGTAATAGGGTTCCGTTTTTATACGGAACCCTAATAAAAACCAATAAAAACAAAACCAATAAGAAGAAAGAAAAACAAAAATGAAAATCATGCTTATGGCAGAAAGGTGTGAATGTGTGTTTATGTGCGTGTGAAAGTATATTTTGTGTGTATGTGTGTGTGTTTGAGTGGGTGTGTGTGTGTGAGTTAGAGTGTATGTGAGTGTGTGTGAGTGAGTGAGATGGTGTGTATGTGAGTGTGTGTGTATGCATGACGTTCAACCCTGTGTAACCAAAATGTCTTCCACGGCATCATAATTAAGTGTGAAGAGCCATTCCTTCAATATCTTCTTACACTCGTACAGCTGCATAGGGTAAATGTTAAGTATGCGATTTACTTTATTATAAACGCGTGGGGCTTGAGCTACATTCTGGCGACTAGCAAAAATTGAACGTGCTGAGTATGTTGTTGCTACTATATCACAGCGTCTTTTTAGGGTTCCGTATAAAAACGGAACCCTATAAAAACGGAACCCTATTACTAAGACTTCGCTGTCTGTCCATCTGTCTGTCACCAGGCTGTATCTCAAGAACCGCGATAGCTAGACAGTTGTAATTTTCACAAATTATGTATTTCTGTTGCCGCTATAACAACAAATACTAAAAACAAAATAAAATTAATATTTAAGGGGGGCTCCCATACAACAAACGCGATTTTTTTGCCCTTTTTTGCTCGATATCAAAATGGCAGCAGGTAGGCACTTGAAATATTCACGAAATACTCAGTTGTATTTTAACTTTAATAATAAATAATAATATCCGCTTCTATCGGGCTCTTCATGAGCCCGGTGTAGATTTCATAGCGTCCGTATCCTGGCTACGTTTTGGTGACCTTTTCGGGGAAACTGAAGGTTTTGTCTGTGCAATTATGGACGAAGTTATCTTAACGAATAACTACCGGAGACATATTATGAAGGACGGGACGGTTGACGTGTGTCGGGCATGCCACCGTCCGGGTGAGTCTATCAGACATATTATCTCTGGTTGTTCTCGTCTGGCTAACGGCGAGTACTTGCACAGGCATAACCAAGTGGCTAGGATTATTCACCAGCAACTTGCTTTGAAATATAAGCTTGTGGATTCTGAGGTACCGTATTACAAGTATGTGCCCGACCCAGTTCTTGAAAATGACCATGTCACATTGTACTGGGATCGGTCTATCATTACTGACAGGACTATTGTTGCCAATAAGCCTGATATAGTGGTGATAGATCGATTAGCGCGCCGCACAATGATTGTCGATGTTACCATTCCACATGACGGGAACCTCGTGAAAGCTGAGAAAGAAAAACAAATTAAGTATCTCGACTTAGCACACGCGGTTGTTGACATGTGGAATGTGAGCTCGGCTATCATTGTGCCGATTGTCGTATCAGCCAATGGACTGATGGCCGAAAGCCTCGATCAACATCTATCGAGGCTCTCGTTAGGTGGTTGGATCAAGGGCCTGATTCAGAAGGCAGTACTCCTCGATACGGCTCGCATTGTGAGGAGGTTCCTGTCTCTGGAGCCCTAACCACCGGTAGCTTGGACCCTGCTCCCGACACCGGCGGATCACTATTTTTTATATTTTTAAATGTTTTTTTATAGTTATTTTTTTATATTGAAATATTTAAAAATGTAATTAATGAGGAATGTAAACGAATAAACGAAATAATAATAATAAATTAAAATAAATATTTAAGGGGGGCTCCCATACAACAAACATGTTTTTTTCGGCGTTTTTGCCTTGTGGTACGGAACCCTTCGTGTGCGAGTCCGACTCGCACTTGGCCAGTTTTTATTTTAAGTTTGGCATGGCTAAAGGGTAGAATTTTATGGTATCTGAGTACAAGGTGTAGGACGTAGAGTTTCCTGACGGAGAGCAGCTTAGAGCTTGAGTATAGAGATTCAGTAGGGAACCTGTAGGGCTTACAGTACATGACTTTAATATAGGATCTCTGTGCCCTCTCTAGATCTAAAAAATACGTCTTAGCTGCTCCACCCCATACCGAGACAATAAATTATTACAGACTGGGCCAGTGCGATATAAATTTTATTCTGTAATTCTGTACTCATAACATGTCTCAGAGATTTAAAAACCCATATGAGTTTTCTTACCCTCCCTATAGTTAGGTCGAGGTGTGGGTACCAACTTAACCTTTGGTCTACTACAATACCTAGGTACTTGATGGAATTTACCTTCTGAATAACCGGGCAACTACAGGTAGATTGGGTTGGGGTAGGACAAGAATGTATTCTAATATTAAAGTCAGGCGCCGGCTGAGAGTTTGTGTATTTAGTGAAGCAGACGTAGTTTGTTTTTTGGGTATTAAGCGTAAGTAGATTTTCATTAAGCCTATTACTAACTCTAGCTAATCCCTTCTCAGCCTGAAGCTAATCTAATCTTTTTAAAAAGTTCCCTGAGAGATTCGCGGCGACGTAGATTATAAATGGCTCTGACAGCTCTCTTTTGCAAAATAAAGGTGGATTCAATGTCAGCAGCTCGACCCCATAGCGAAATGCCGTACGACATAATGCTGTGGAAGTAGCTAAAATAGACTAAAGGCGCGGTTTCTACATCAGTTAATTGTCTTATCTTTCTAACAGCATAAGCGGCCGAACTAAGCCGCCCCGCATGAGATGTAATGTGAGGTCCCCATTGTAATTTCTCGTCTAGCGTGATTCGCAGAAAAACAGTTTGATTAACAAATTCCAGTTTTTCTCCATTAAGTATGATGTCACATTCGCTACTTCTAACATTAGGTAATTTAAATCTAATGCATTTGGTTTTCTTTTCATTCAGTACCAAATTATTTACCGTAAACCAATCTTGGACCTGCAGAATAGAGTTATTCACGTCGTCAAGATTTTGTGCCCGTCTGTCTATCTTAAGGACGCCTTTACGAATCTGACAAAAATAAGCCTTTTTTCGGTGCATTTTGCGGCAAAATGAGACGAAACCAAATGTAACTAATAATTACCACAGATAGATTACTCTTTCATCTCCAAATCGTAGCCATTTTTTATTCGAAAATGTTGGTTTATAATATAGTAAAAAATAATTTCCGTTGCCTCTTCACACAAAATCGACGATATCGTGCTGTCTTTGGGATCATTTTTCTTCTATTTAATAACATAAACATATTTATTTTAAAATATTTTATGTAAGCAGACATGTTCAACTCAAAAAGGTAGCCAAAAGAACTATCAAAATGTTAAAAATAAGCTCAGAAAAAAATAAAAATCGGAGTCTATTTTTTCACATATTTAGCTATAATACGTGAATCTTATTGGATTGAAATAAGGGTTATTTTACTGGTCACTGTCTCGGTTTATTGCACAAAAATTTGTAATGAAATATTAGTCTGCGCTCGGCCGCCGTTGTGAGTGGACTCTATGTCGGTTGTAAGCAGCAGCTTGTGCTAAAAGAAGATCGCTGTACGGATACAAAATATTTGACATACAAAACTTGATACTTCACGCATTCTGTATGTACCTATTACCCAAGGAAAGATTTGATTCACAGTCTTATAATTTTTCTAGAAGTAAGTAGGGTTTATAAATTCATATTTCGTTTCGGACTTGCTGGAGTGACCTGCACAGCAGGTGTACTTCGAAGACTGCTACTAGAACTAACAGCCGAGCTGAGGAGTTATTCCAGTCTGATCCCCTGTATGTTTCATCATGGGTGGCGATTTCGTGGTTTTCGAGGGTGCTGAACCCGATGATGAGGTCAGAATGAAAATCCAAGATGGCGGATGGCGGATGTGAAAAATGTTACAATATTTCATGATGGGTGTCAATTTCGTGGTTTTCGAGGGTGCTGAAACCGATGGTGAGGTCAAAATGAGAATCCAAGATGGCGGATGTGAAAAATGTTACAATATTTCATGATGGGTGTATATTTCGTGGTTTTCGAGGGTGCTGAAACCGATGGTTGGGTCAAAATAAAAATCCAAGATGGCGGATGTCAAAAATTTTATAATTTTTCATGATGGGTGTCAATTTCGTGGTTTTCGAGGGTGCTGAAACCGATGGTGGGGTCAAAATAAAAATCCAAGATGGCGGATGTGAAGAATGTTACAATTTTTCATGATGGGTGTCAATTTCGTGGTTTTCGAGGGTGCTGAAACCGATGGTGGGGTCAAAATAAAAATCCAAGATGGCGGATGTGAAATTTTTTATAATATAAGACTGCTACTGGCACTAATAGCCGAACTGAGCTAGGTGTGCCGAGTATGGGCTCGTTTTTTTAGTTATGTTGAGACCTTACCTCCGGACTTGATGGAGTGACCTGCAGGTATACTTCGAAGACTGCTACTGGAACTAATAGCCGAGCTGAGCTAGGTGTGCCAAGTTTGGGCTTCTTTTGTTAGTTTTGTTGAGACCTTAAGAATAGGTAGGCAGGCACTAGGCCGGGTCTAGTCTAGGCAGATGCGGTCACTAATCGGAAACATAAAACAAAAGTATCTAAAAAAGTAAAAAAAAAATTACACCGCCATCTTGGATTTTCATTTTGACTTTGTTTTCGGCTCCAGCACCCTCGAAAACTATGAAAACGACACCCATGATAAAAATATAAAAAAAATTACAGCCGCCATCTTGGATTTTCATTTTGACCTCACTATCTGCTTTAGCGCCTTTGAAAACCATAAAAACGACACCCATGATAAAAATAAAACATAAATTACAGCCGCCATCTTAGATTTTCATTTTGACCTAATTATTGGCTCCAGCACCCTCGAAAACCATGAAAACGACACCAATGATGAAAAAAAAAAAAATACAGCCGCCATCTTGGATTTTCATTTTGACCTCACTATCGGCTTTAGCGCCCTTGAAAACCATAAAAACGACCACTCATGATAAAAAAATTAAAGCCGCCATCTTGGATTTTCATTTGGACATCAGTATCGGTTTGAGCACCCTTAAAAACCATAAAAACGACACCCATGATGAAAAATTAAAAAAAAACTACAACCGCCATCTTGGATTTTCATTTTTATCTCACTATCGGCGATCTCAATATCCGTCACTTTGCACGGCCAAAAATGTCATTGACAGGCTTATGGTGATTTATCGAGGTAGCCACTGCTAATATGCCTTTATGCAATGCACGACACTGCTTAGTACGTTATCCTAATTGCGTAACACACTTGGAATGGCAATCCATTCCGATTTGACAGTTCAACAATATCCATTGCGTTGTTTTTGTTTTATGAATTTTTTAAATATTTATGAAGCAACTAGCTGTGCCCGCGGTTTCACCCGCATAAGTTTCGATCCCGTGGGAATATCGGATAAAAAGTAGCCTATATGTGTCAGCTACCTCTTATACAAAATTTTATCAAAATTGGTGAAGCCGTTTGAGCGTGAAGAACAAACATATAAACATTCACACACACTCACAAACTTTTGCCTTTATAATATTAGCGTGATGAATATTGTAGCATTTGTACTGTTTGCCTTGTAGGGTGGGTGCCAAATAGACGTATTTTCTTTCTAGTTTTCGAGAACCTACTTGCATTTGATACCATAGCAAATTTATTATATAAAATACGAAATAAACCGAATAAAACAAGCTTGTTTTATATTTGTTTTCAATAAGCTCGTCCGCAAATTGTTAATACATAGGTACTTTGGCAACTTGTACTTGATTAATCACTGTCCAGTGAAATTAAGTAAATAGCATTCTACTTATATGAACACTTCACATTACCTACAAACTGTTTGAAAACAAATCACCGTAAACTTAAAAAAAAAATACATGGCAAAAATAAAATAAAATTACGCTCAAGTATCAAGTCGTGTCAGTTTACTCATAATTTCACCGCTTCGCGCATGTCGCTGTGTGTGTGAGCCGTGCACGTGTAGTAGTAAGACTCAATACCTAAAATTGAAGCGCGTCAATTCGTAAACGCGTCCTTAAAGATCAGTGATGTGTCATCTGCAAATAACACCATCTACGGTTGATTTTGAAGTAATTGGGGTAAATCATTAAACTAAAAAGAGGAATGGAGCCAATATCGAACCTTGAGGAACACCCATTGTCATTTCAGACCCTAATGAGTTTACGCCGTTTACTTGAACTTTAACCTTTCTATCTTTCAGGTATGATCTTACCAAATCAAGTGCTGTTTTTCTAATTCCACAGTGCTCCAGTTTCATCAGAAGTGTCTCATGGTTTATGATACTTTTCTGTCTTATTTGTTATCACTGCCACGACATTAGAAAAAAAATATCAGCGCTCTAGGATCAATGTCCATTTTATATTAAATCTGGACCAGTGTGCGCGCCCTCGCTTCCTCGCGCCACCAATACAATGACGCTTTTACTTTCGCAGTTTCGCCTAGTGGTCGCAGAGCGGGCATCCGGCCAGTACAGAAGCCGCCTCGAACTACGATGGTCCTAGTTTATCATCAGTGACTTCGAGTTACAGTCCTATGTATAGAATGCAACATGCGCATGTAAGCGGGTATGCTCTTTAGGTAATGCTAGGCACTTCCTATCAGGTGAACCATTGGCCTGTTTGCTTACCTATAGATTAACAAACTAATGCTTACTTTTCGTTTGCCTGGCTCTTCGTTCCTTCTTAGATACTTCTTGTTCTTCTACCACTTCAGTTTTAAACTCCATTAAAGGTACATCATCTTCTAAATCTGTCTCAGAATGATGTGGTGGTGCATCTGCTACATCTAGACAGCTATTCTCTGAACTTTCCGGTTCTAGCTCTGTAATTGAACAAAAACAGTCAAGAGTATTACTTGTTTATTATTAACTAGCTGCGCCTCGTGGTTTCATCTGCATAAGCCTCGATCCCGTGGGAATATCGCGATAAAAAGTATCCTATGGCCTAATCCAGGTCAAGGTTTACTTATATGGCACATTTCATTCAATTCCGTTCAGCCATTTTAGCGTGAAAGCGTAATCAACAAACATACAAAAAATCAATTCTCGTTATATTATAATACTAGCTTCTGCCTACGACTTCGTCCGCGTGAAACTTTTTGCTCCCCCGACCCACCCATCGCGTCGCATCATCTGCCCGCGCTATTACTTCGTTTTCGCTTAGCGAAAACTTCTAAATGTTTTTTCGATCGCGTTGGTAGGGGGCCGTTTTCAGCGAAAGGTCGACATCGCTCTTGCGTCGTCAATTTTGGGGCTACGCGGGTCAATGGGGTATCAAAAAACGTGTCTTGACGAGATCTACAAGGTGGTGTAAAAAAAAAATTGAAAAAGTCAAAAACTTTTTCGAAAAAGTGCAAAAATATCGATAAATTACGTGACTTTTTGCGACTTCTCAACTTGAATCGACGATATCTCGAAAACGAAAAGCGATATCAAAAAAAATTAAAAAAGCACTCGGGGTATTGAGTTGGGCTACAATTTGCAAAAAACAGAACCTCGCTATCTTTAATGGAGTTGGGGAAAGCTTTACCTTTATACGGCGGAGTTTTCGCGGCGCGCGCCGCGCGCGTGTACTAGTGAGTTTCGTGTACTACTAGTAAGTTTAATATTTTTTAATAAGTTGTAAACCTTGACGTTTCTAGATTACATTAAAGAAAAATAATAAAAAAAAAATGTAAAATTAATATGAATGATAAAATTTTATTTTATTAATTTTTGTTTTATTTGTGACTGTTGGCGACATCTGTTTGCCAGTCCTCGCACGAAGACGAGGGCGCAATTCAACCGGCTAGTACCATGCCAACCGCCAGACATATCAGTCGCGCTAAGGCGCGCCGCGGGGTGCAGCATTAATTTTCAACTTATTTTATTTTTACTTTGACACGTGCGACAGGCTCTGTACCACCCTTTTCATAATCCATGTTTTTGTATTATTGCTCGTAAGCGGCTCTATAAACAATGAAGTCCTATTTTTTTCATGGTCTCAACTTATGAATATAATGCAATTCCAATAATATTACACACATACCTGTCGAATTGATAACCTCCTTTTTTTGAAGTCGGTAAAAAGATTATAGTGAGTCAACCATAGAATATAGACATAATTATGCTGTCGCAGACTTCGCTTTAGAACTTTTAAAGGGAAACAATTCCGTCATACATGATTTTTGCATAACTTTAACCGTTTACGCAGCGTACGCAACGGAAGCTCTCAAAAGGAATAATTTTCCCGTCTTTTAAACATTTTTCATTGATGCTCCGCTCCTATTGGTCGTGTTATACAGGAAAAGTTTTTAACCAGTGTGCAAATTTTGACATAATAAACTTGAATATATTTTAATAAACACGTATTTTTTGTTTTGATATGTTTCAATAGTAAAAAATTAAGTTAACGCTTACGAGACTTGTTTACTCAGAAATTTATTTTATGGACGTCGCTTGCCAGTCCGTCGACCGGTCGCCCGATTCACGCCGCGCGTCGACCGGTCGCCTGACGCGCCAGCTGCTATCAGAAGTACTCACGCGCGCTCGCTCTATGCGACGGCGGATTATTGACCCCAGTTTAGCGCTACAATTTTTTAAGTTTAGACTGTGTAAAGTTATTTGTAAACGCAATTTTTCGTAAATTCTATTTATCCTTCATACTTTCATGGGCTTAGGACCATCAAAATGCAGAAAATAAATCATAATAAGTAAGAAAGTAATACGTTTTAGTCCATTCAAAATAAAACATTTAGGTATGATAGGTACTTAGACATGATACAATTTGCGTCAATGTCTAATCAAAGAGAACCTAAGACACTAAGATTGTTTATAATTTCTTCTTACCTCTACATTTTATTAATCACAATAATTTTAGGTATTGTTCGAAGTGACCTCCTCCTTTTTCAAGGCATAAACGTGCACGTTTAAATAAGTAAGCATTTAGTTTGTTTAGGACACTAACACCACTTTTTACTTCATTGAAAGCGTTAATTATTTTTTCTTTCAAGTCATCTAGGCTCTGAGCCACTTCTACATACACCCGGCATTTCACTTGATTCATACACCTTGGTTTGCTGCTAAAATTGTCCTCTCATTAGGGACCGTGGGATTGAGGATCCTTTGGGCTCGCATACGAGGTACGCTCTCCCTTTCGTATCTTCTTCGTGCTGCTCGTAAATTTTCATTGCTTAACAAATACACTCGCA
Source organism: Mesoligia furuncula (assembly GCA_916614155.1). NCBI lineage: Eukaryota > Metazoa > Arthropoda > Insecta > Lepidoptera > Noctuidae > Mesoligia > Mesoligia furuncula. The sequence goes on along the minus strand of OU744817.1, from coordinate 17,001,354 downwards.
CCATTTCATAATACTCGCGGTGAGTAAAATGAGACATTGTCACTACGCTAGTCTAGTACGCGGCACGCGCGCAGGGACGGCGAAGGGACATCCGACCTCCGCTTCCGCAAGTGACGTACTGCATGTGCATGCGTTTTGTTTATCAAACGCCGGCGCCGCGCCGCATGCCCCCGCACCCCCGTCTCGTGCGCTGGGCGTCCAGCGTCCGGCGGGCGGCCTACGCGTTTTCATTCATGCTCATTCATAGTATTACTATTAAATTATATCCATGTCTTGCTTATTTCAAATTGGGACAAAGTGGAAAAATGAAAAAAAAAAGTCATAAACTAAAAATGGAAATGTGTTCTATTGCTTACACTGAGCCACCAAAAAAAATTTGCGCACTGGTTAAAAACTTTTCCTGTATAGCCTATAGCCTTCCTCGATAAATGGACTATCCAACACAAAAATAATGTTTCAATTCGAACCAGTAGTTCAGCTTTATAATATTAATAAAGTAGGTATAGATTAGTTTAGATGAGTTTTTGTTTTATTTCACAACAAAATATGATTAAGGTAATAAAATATGATTATGGTTAATGTGATTAAGGTGGGTTTTTGCTCAGCAGGAATTTGGTAACTTAAAATGCGTGTTTGCTTAATGACTGTTTTATTGCGACTGAATGTGGGGGGAACATGTATACGTTAATAGGTACTTAGCGATCTCATAATATAGACATAACATGCCGCCCACCAAAAGGACATAGTTCTTTTATTAATCTAATACTTTAACATAACTTTAATAACTTAAATTTACTCTAACACAAATTAATTTACTCATTAGCAATAGGTAAAGGGCATAACTTTGAACAACATCTCTTAACTACACTGTTGCCACTTTTTATGCTGTAGACTCTGGTTATGCCATCTTGTCCAGGATGTTTGTCTACAACACGACCCAGAGAAAATTTGCCAGGCGGTAATCCATCGATTCTTATTAAAACAACATCCCCAATCTTGAATTCTTCTGCTTTCTTTAACCAAATGGGACGTTGTTGCAATCGTGTAAGGTATTCTTGTTGCCAACGTCGCCAGAAATCGCCAAGCAATTTTTGGGTGTATTGCCATCGGGACAAGGAATGAATCCTCGTATCTTTGAAATCAGGTGACGGTACAACGATAGGAGCTTCACCGATTAAAAAGTGTCCAGGTGTTAGTGCTTCTATGCAGTCTGGATCCTTGTCATCGATAGGACACAATGGCCTCGAATTGAGACAAGCCTCAATTTGGCACAACACCGTAGTCATTTCTTCATAGGTGAGATTAGTGGTGAGCACGCGTTTCAAATGGTGTTTTACAGATTTTACACCCGCCTCCCACAAGCCTCCAAAATTTGGTGAGTATGCTGGTATGTAATGCCATTGTGTTCCTTCCAGTGCCAATGTGTTTGATATGTCACCTTCAAAGACCAGATTTGCTTCTTTCCATGCAGCCACTAATTCTTTGTTGGCCCCAACAAAATTTCGGCCCTGGTCACTCCATAAATCGCTACATTTTCCTCTTCTGGAAACAAAACGCTTGAATGCAGCGATAAAAGCTTCAGACGATAAATCACTAACAAGCTCAAGGTGCATAGCCTTGGTTGACATGCATATAAAGACACAGATGTATGCTTTCTGAGTTCTGATGCCTCTTCCTTTGGACATGGTTATTTGAAACGGGCCTGCAAAATCAACTCCGGTATGTATGAAAGCTCGAGCAGGAGTTACTCTCGCTTTACGCAGGTCGCCCATTATCTGTGTCCTTGATCTAGCTCTGAGTCTAGCACATACTAGACACTTGTGTATGCACGATTTTATAAGTGCTTTTCCTCGTACAACCCAATACATTGAGCTTATGTAACTTAACATAAGCTGAACACCACCATGTAATGTGTGGGCATGTGCATCCGCGATAATCAAAGGCACCAACTCGTTCTTATTTCCCAATATAATAGGATGTTTAACTTGCTCATCCAAGTTTGCGTTACGAAGTCGACCGCCCACCCCGAGGATACCGTCTCCGTCAAGGTAAGGATTCAAGGTTTTAATTTTACTATCTCCTTTTACAGCTTTATTTAGTTTTAGTCTTAATATATCTTCTTTAAATTCTTCCTGTTGTACTAATTTTATGCATTTCATTAAGGACTTTTCTAATTCCTTTGTAGTAAAACCCTTTTCCGTGTTTTCTAAGCTTCTTTTAAAATTTAAAAATCTTCTACAATAGGTTATCACTTTTATCAATTCTCTTAGATTATCGAATTCTTTAAATTGTATCTTTAGATTTTCTTCCAGTTCTATTTTTAAATTTGCTTGTATTTCCTTTTTCTTTTCTAATTCTGTAGATATGTTTTCTTTTTTTAATCTTATTTCTGTTTCAGAGAGCCAAGCTGGACCCTTCCACCACAAATTGGACTTTTTCAGATCAACTAGTAACATGCCCCGGGACCCAATGTCTGCAGGATTATCTTCAGATGAGACATGAAACCACCGGTTGTTGTTTACATTTTCAACGATCTCTACAACCCGGTTCGCTACAAATGTTTTCCATTTGTGGGGATCGCCAGATAACCATGCAAGGACAATGGTTGAATCTGTCCATGCATAGATGTTTGATGTAGGAATTCGCATGGCATGTTCTATTTGCTTAAGCAACCTCGACAACAACAGCGCTCCACACAGCTCTAACCGTGGTAAGGAAACAGTTCGTAGCGGTGCCACTCTAGTCTTTGCCGCTTGCAGCTTTGTTGAAACCGAGCCATCTCGCAACTTTATTCGGATATAAGCCACTGCTGCATATGCTCGCGTGGAGGCGTCGCTGAAACCATGGACTTCAATATTTTCTACATCACTACTTAAAGTGCCAAGCCATCGATCAATATATAATTCTTTTACTTCTTCAAAGTCTTCACGAAGAGTCAACCACTCGTCCTCCAGGTGTTGGCTTATCCTATCGTCCCAGCCAACCTTTTCTAGCCATAGCCTCTGTATAAGCATTTTAGCCAAGATTAAACTCGGAGCAATCCATCCCAGCGGATCGAACAGTTTTTGCATGTCCGATAATATTGTTCCTTTTGTGACATTATCTGACATCAGAGGTAAGTTTATTTTATACTGAAACTGATCTGTTCCTAGATTCCAGATCAATCCTAGGGCTTGCACAGTTCCATCCAATTTTAAATCCAAGTGTACTCGAGTTGTTCTCTTATTTTCATCTATAGATTGCATAAACTCAGTAGAGTTGGAAGACCATTTTGATAATATGAAGCCACCCTTTTGTAGTATATAAGAAATTTCTTGAGCTGTCTGTATGGCCTTGTCTGCAGTGTCATCACCAGATATTAAATCATCCATATAGAAGTCAGTTTTAATAATTCGTACAGCCTTTGGGTGATTTTGACCTTCATCTTCAGCCACTTGATGAAGAGTTCTTACTGCTAGATGAGGTGCTGACGCTGTTCCAAACGTGACACGGAGCATACGGTATTCTTTGATCGGATCTGACTCTTCCTCTCTCCACAAAAGGCGTTGATATGTATCGGCGTCTTGTTTATGTAGTAAGATTTGCAGATACATTTTTTGTATGTCACTTGCATAGCAGACGCGATATAATCTCGATCTCATAACAATATCTCTAAGGTCATCTTGCAGCTGAGGACCTACAAGCAGTTCATCGTTGAGAGACACGTGATTCGATCCTTTAGCTGAAGCATCAAACACAACGCGTGTCTTCGAGGTTTCCTTTTCGACGCGGACAACGGCGTGATGAGGTAAGTATACCGCTTTGTTTTTCTTAGTTTCCTTTTCAGGTATTTCTTCCATGTAATTTGATCTTATATATTCTTGCATGGCTTTTTGGTAGTCTTCTTTTAACTTAGGTGCTTTTTTAAATCTTCTTTCTAGCTGTAGTAATCTATGTCTTGCTATTTCTTTTGTGTTTCCGTTAGGAGATATGGGGTTATCGGTTTTAAAAGGTAACTTTACTATGTATCTTCCTTCGTTTGTTCTTGCATGAGTATCTTCATATATTGTTTCACATAGCTTTTCTTCACTTGTTAACCTTCTTTTGCTTTCAGTGTTGATTTCCCAAAGAGATTTCAACAGGCTCTCTACTTCTATTTGCTGATGAAGGACCAGAAAAGATTCCTCTTGTAAATTGGTGTTGATTTCTCCAAACAAGATCCATCCCAGGTTTGTTTCTTGGGCACACGGAGACCCGGGAGGACCCTTGATCAATTGTTGTTGCACGATTTGTGCATACTCTTTAACACCTAGAAGCAAGTCGATATGACCCGGCTTGTGATAGTTAGGGTCAGCCAAGTTGAGTCCTTCTAGGTGTGGCCAATGTGTGACAGTAACAGCTTTGGAGGGGATTCTCGTGGTCAACTGTTTACTCATGACGTATGCTTGTATGTTGATCTCGAAGCTTGGATTCCATCGAGAACCAATCCTGAGTTGCACCACGTGATCAACGTTGGTTCTTGTAGATCCCACCCCAATGATATTTCCTCTTGCTGTATGTCTGTTTAGTTTGAGCATTTGAGTCGCCTTCTCGCTGATGAATGACGCCTGCGAACCTTGGTCCACTAGCGCACGTAGAACAACAGTTTGATTATACTCGTTCTTTGCTAAAACTGTTGCCGTGGCCAGTAGCGCGATACTTGTACTTTGTTTGGCACTGTGATGCGACGCGATCGTAGTGTTGACTATTTCCTCCTTCTCTTCTACACTGTGTTGTGATGCCTTCGGTTGTTTAGAATCCTCAGTTTGTACCGAAGCAGAATCCTTATTTCGGTGTAGCAGAGTATGATGACGTCGACTGCATATGCGACAGGTCATTTGCAATTTACATTTATATGCGGAATGGCCTGGTACCAAACAATTAAAGCAAAGTTTGTTTGACTTAACATATTCAGATCTCTCCTCAGGTTGCAGTTTGGTGAAATCCTTACAATGGCATAAGGTATGTTTTTCTTTACATAGCACGCAAGTTCTATCTGCCGACGATGGTGACGTGGCTGTAGCAGTTACAAGGTGTGACCGTTCTTTTACAGGCTTTTCACGGGTGCCCGATGTTGACATTATAAGTTCTAACGTACGGTATCTTGATTGCAGAAACTCCTTCAAATCATTCCAGGTAGGTAATTTATCTTCTTCATTAAAATTTGTGCTAACAGATTGTTCCCACTCTTTATGAGACTCAGGGTCCATTTTCTGTATTACAAGAAAAATAATTATAGGATCCCATGAACTCGTTATTATATTTAAGTTTTGTAAGTTGTTCAAACAATCCGTTGTGACGTCTAATAAATTCTTTATTTGATTTGCAGATTGAGTAGTTATTTTCTTTTGATAAAATAATTTCTTTAACACTGAATTGATAATCAATCTTTTATTCCCATACCTTGATTTGAGAACACTCCATGCTTGTTTATAATTACTTTGTGTAATTTGAATAGGCTTCAATAATGTTTCGGCCTCACCGGCAACACTGCTCTTTAAATAGTGTAACTTCTGAACATCACTGATCGCCGTGTTTTCATGTACTAATGAAATAAATAAGTCCTGGAACGTAGGCCAATCTTCATAATTCCCACTAAAACTCGGTAGTTGTATCCTCGGCAGCCTAACGAGTTGATCATTATTTATATTACTTGTAAACGATTCGTTTTTCGATGACGTAGATGTGTGCGCGGACGCTGCATTGATCGTCAACAAAAGGTCTTTTAAATCGGCTAATAACACAAGATATAAGTCTTCGTATATAAAGAAATCTTCGTTAACAAAGTAGTGTAAAGTTTGTTTCTGTTCTTTTGGTGTTATCTTCACTAATTGTTGATGAGTTTCCCTGAATGTTGTCCAATATTCTTCTATACATCTTATTCTTGCTTCAACATAACCCTTTGTCAACCTGGTTTTAGGACATTTCTTCAAATTGACTTGTGTTTTTTGTAATAATGCAGCTGTGTCTTCTAAAACGCTAATTAACTCGGTAGTAGTACTCATCGCACCTTTTTTTACTTGCTAATATTCACTAATCACCTCTGGAATGCGGCTCGCTATTGTTCGCGCCGGCCGCCCGATATCTTCGATAACTTGTTTTTTTCCGTAATTAGTCCGGCTCGATTTTGACCACTATGTTAATGTGATTAAGGTGGGTTTTTGCTCAGCAGGAATTTGGTAACTTAAAATGCGTGTTTGCTTAATGACTGTTTTATTGCGACTGAATGTGGGGGGAACATGTATACGTTAATAGGTACTTAGCGATCTCATAATATAGACATAACAGTTACCATTAAGTCGAATGTAACTAAATCCTGACAAGACTTTGTAGTTGTTCAAAACATTTTTATGATTTTTTTTTTTTAATAAAATATCTTAGACATACCTATTATATTTAAAATATTATTAGATTTATTGTTAATATTATTTTTGTGCTTAAAAACATACCTTCACTTTGATATTCCTCCATTGGCTCAAGAATATCATCTAGTATCTCTGAAACAGCTGGTAATTCTTCTTCTTTGATAGCAATGTCTTCTGTTTTACATTCATCAACTATACTTATGTGCTCTGTTGGAGATATAATGAAGCCACTGACAAATCCTAAGCGGTCTTGGTTTATCAAAGAATTAGGCTGTAAGAAAACAAATTATGAATTATACTAAAGTCACTCAAAAGAGCCGCCACATGTTAGGATACTTAAAGTAGGTCCAATGTTTGTACACTGGAGTCGGCCATGCTACCAACATCAGCGACCTCTGCACAAGCTATTGTTGCATGGCTCATGCCAAAACGAGAGAGGACCGTTATCAAACTGCCACAAGTTCATACAGAAGTTGTAGCAGTATTATGTGGAGTGTTTAACATGAAATTTGTTTTTTTTTTTGTCAATTGTCAATGACTACATTTGTCTAAAGTGTACATCATTCAACACTTGATGGTATAGTGTGAAATCCAGACACAATAGGTATGAGCTTGAGAGTATTCACTTCCACGTTATACAGAAATAAGAAATTATGAGAATGAATGGCTGTATAAGAATAGGTATCTACCTCATAATCCTCATTCATCCTCTGAGCAAACAATTCTTCAGCTTCCAGACATTGTCTCAGTAATCGGTAGCATTGCTTTAGTTTAGTGCAGCAGAAGAAACAAGCAAGAATCGGTCTTCTGTCTTCAGTTACAAACTGGAACAAATTTGTCTGACACTATTTTGCTACTTCTAATGTTACTAATATACAAAGTGTTAAAAAATTAACTTGACAAACTCACGAACTGAACCATTTTCACCAAGGGACCAACTATGAAATCACGAAAAAAAATCAGCTGTTTAATACATTTTGGTCAAGTCGGTTTTGAACTTTTGTATGAAACAGCTGATTTTCTGACATTAATAAATATATTATACAACTGACATAAATAATACAATTGAATCAATAATAACATGGCTTAACAAAAATAATCTGAGTAAACCTAACAAAAACTAATTTTATTCAATTCAGTACTTATGGATGGGATAATAAGACTTTAGACAACAATTATAGAAGAATCCTTAACTATCCTACAGGTACGTTTTCCCTACCATTACTGCGCACCCGGTCCTTGATATGCAATGGTTGCTGTAGCACCATTAACATGAGGCTACAGGAGCTAGTGCGAATCTTGGGGTTCATTCAATTAATCGAGTCTTGTTTAACCACGCTGGGATCGGTGCAATTCATTCATTCATAAATGAATGATTTGATTTTGATTTATAAATGAATGATAACAATTATAGAAGAACTAAATTAAATGAAGCAAATGAAACTACCTTTCTCGGTATCATGATTGATGAACACTGAAACTGGAAGGCCCACTTTTCAAAGACAACAGCATTAAAAACAGAATTATCTGCACACTATGGGTACGTTGATTCTGTGTTGAGATATGGTCAGCTCAACAGAAAGTCAGAGTGTTAATCGCACAGAAAAAATGCATCCGCACCATAGTGGGATATGTCCATGGGAATCTTACAAATCCTTTTTCAAAAAGTTCAAGATACTAACCCTTCCGTGTCTGTACATCTTTGAATGCACTAAATTTGTTAAAATGCACCCGGAGTTAATTAAAAAAGCTCATGAAATGTATCCAAAAAGTAATAGGTAGAATGGTTTTGCCCATAATCCTGAGGACAGCATTATACTGTAAAAATAGCTAAGCAATGTGTGGTTGCATGTTTAATGCTACCTACTATATCAGGCAGTATTAAAATCTTAGGAGCTAATCAATTTAAAAAGTGTCTCAAAGTATGGTTAGGGGAAAAAAATCTACTCGGTAAACAACATTTATATAATAATAACAATATTGCTTTATTTTTTTTGCTACTCAATTATAATTGTAACTTTAGTTGAATAATAATACAGTAAGTCTTATTACTGTATTACTGTTTGCACGTCACATTATTATGACGAAGTGTAAAGGATCTGTATAATTACCTAGATTATGACTGAAATTGTACCAACACCAAAGGCAGATGAATTGATTTGATTTGATAAGTATTTATTCTGTCAGGTTTCCTGTTGTCCTTCATTAATGTCCGTGATTTCCGACGATTCTCTGACCGAAAGTTCGTGTATTTGTGATTTTTATTAAATATAAAAACTTACTGGAATATCAGTCAGCTTCTCATACAGTTCATGTAAGTTCCTGTTGACTATTAAACACATACGAACATCCTCCGCCAAACATATCCGACACATTGGCAGCTTTTCCATCTTTTCACTCAATAACCAGTGTCACTTAAGTTGTTTAGTTCAACTTTAAGTTTGTATTATAGAAAAACAGTGATGCGTTGCCTACAGAAAACAAGTAAGGCTTGTTTAATACGACTTCTTCTTGCTAATAAAAGTTATTTCGTGCACGCTTCCTTTGTGGACCGCGGCAAAAGACTGCTAGTTGCTACAGCCGGAAAGAGCTAAACTTATTATATCTTCCGCAAGTAGTCCCGACAGTCCAGGTAATTTATAGGAATTTACATCGCCGTTCGCCGGTAGTTTGTTTGTTTTTTATTACTTCACAAACAACAGACAAAAGAGCACAAAAAATACAAAATATTTTTAATATACCCCTAACTAAACCACAGAGTACATAAATATATGCTACCGGCTCCACAGAGTGCCACTACCAGGACTGCCAGGTGCAAAAAAGGTGTGAATCATATTTTGATCAAGATACAATCTGACCTTAGAAAGCTAATCTGACACGACCTGCAAATTGCAAAAAACGTAAGAAAATTTGAATTCCGCTGTCTACCACTATCAATTATTCACCTTAAGATGAATGCTCCAACCAGCCCGCGAAATTCAAATTTTCTTACGTTTTTTGCATTTTGAAGCCAGTGCTAAGTTGTATGTTGATTAAAATATTATTCGCGGCTGTAAGACATATGTAGTTACAGAATTATAATCATCAATAAAACGCTCTAAGTTCATAAAGCTGTAGGAATTACTTTTTCTGTTTTTTTTTTTTTGTTCTTACACCTTTATGAAGTTGGAGGGTTGTATTGGTGATTTTGATGATTATAATTCTATAACTACATACGTCTTACAGCCGCGAATAATATTTTAATCAACATACAACCTAGCACCGGCCTGCAAATTGCAAAAAACCCAAGAAATTTTGAATTTCGCGGGCTTGTTTGGAGCATTCCCCTTAAGAGCAAACTAGTCGCGAGCTCGAACTCACTGGTGGTCATGGCCAAAAATCACGTTGTCTTATCTGGCTTCGTGCCCGACTGAGCTAGTATCAGTGATGAGCAGTTAGACGCTAGCCTACATGAAAAAAGTCTAGTTCTCACCCACAGAAATACCATTCCGAACTGATAGGCGCGGAAAAAAAAATTAAAAGTGTTTCGGAAAAAAGTGTTTTATGAAAAAAATAATGCGTAAATCAATTAAAAATAAAGTTTATTGAACTCTTCGATAACTGAGCTTTGTCGGTAAGGACTTGGTTTTGAAGATTTTACAGTTCTTATATTACTTATTTACACCCAAAGTTACGTTAAAAATAGCAAGAAAAACGAATCTTTGTTGGCTCATAGGTAACTTTTTAATGGCTTTTTATTTTACTATTCTGTTTCCGTACAGACAACATTAATAATAAGACAAAAGGATATCATGCTTAACTTTGGATGCACAATGTCAAACAGTGGAGTAATACACTCCCGAAATTTGTATGGAAAAAATATCGACTAGAGTCACCTTAAGGGGGAAGCGCTAAAGTAGCCCGCGAAATTCAAAATTTCTTACGTTTTTCGCAATTTGCTGGTCAGTATTAAACTGTACGTTGATTAAAATGTAATTCGCGGTGGTAACAAATATGTATTTACAGAATTATAATCATTACAATCAGTAATACAACTTGTTAAGTTAGTATAATCCCCAAATATCAAGATTTCATGAAATTGTCATTCTTGGGGATTACTTGGTCTTAGAGAGTTGTGTTGATGACTTTGATGATTATAATACTGAAAATACATATTTGTAACCCCAACATTATACTGCAGTGTATCGCAGGCAGACTGTTATGACTATGATTGTGTGAATCGCTGCTGCAAGCTTTCTACATCGGTGTTGACTTGTTGAGCTTATAGCAGGGAGACCGCGTGTTTGGATAATTCCATACAAATTTTAACATACCGTAAACTCTTATTGGAGGGCAGTTAGAAAAAACTAATAATATCAAACTTTTAAATTAAATAATTCACTTTAAGGTTGTAAAGAAAGCAAATACTGTATAGCTTTATAATCACTTTAATATCAATACCACACTTAGATAATACTTATAATTAGGTATTACACAAAATACGTATCCGCTCGGCGAGTGCTCAAGCTCGACTGCCACGTTCCCAGGTGAGATTATACACGTAGGCTACGGTTTGACAGCTAGTTGCTGACAACCGGCAACAGCCAGTTTAACAACTATTATTCTATGTCACTTGGGCACATGGTTACACCTTTACAAAATAAAATATTAAAACTGCAGAGGCATGAATCTAAAAATAAATTAGAGCATTGCTTTACATAATTTAATATAACAGTAACAATAGCTAACACTTACGTCGTATTCAATTTTTAATATTAGATATACCTACAGTATGGAAACCACATAAATATGAAAAAAATTATATCACCCATTTGTTATCGCCTTTACTGACGATATACAAAAAAATCAACTGTTCCCTACGCTTATGTTCGTTTAACTCGTCAAAATGTAGGGAACAGCAGATTTTTTTTTCGAGACCGATTTCGTTTATTTTTTGTAGGTAATTATAATTAGGTACTTATCGTTAGAAAAGGCGATAACAAGTACCTATGTGGTATATTTATTGGATATATGTATGTGGTTTCCATACTGTATACACGAATGTAAGTACCCCTTTTCACCCCCGTAAGGATCGAATTTCCCTTCTTAGTGTTCGCCTACATCATATTAAGGAACCCTTGTGCAAAAGTCCACGTCCTTAGACCAGTACTTTGGGTTGTGCCGTTGTGTGTTGATATGCCAGTCAGCCAGTCATTCATTCAGTTAGTCAGTTACTCCTTGTAATGTACACAAGACTCTCGAGGTCGATATTTGGACAAAGCAAGTAACACCAATTACACACAATCTACCACGCACTGATATCGGCTCGCAGCCAGCGTTCCGCGTCTACTCTTCACGGCGGTCGGTAGGCCAGTGCCCCTCGCCCCGCGACACCGCGCGTGCGCTGCTCGAGACGACAGAGTTATACACAACTATGAATGTCTATACACTACATCTCTCCCTTATTATTGTTTTTCTTTTAGAAATATAAATATACCTAATATAGAACAGGTTAACGTATAAATCAAATGCTTTCATAATCACCACAATATATTTATATAGTAGTTTAATAACATTTTTTTTTCAAAAGTATATCCAGTACAATCACCAAGTCCTTATTCAATTTATGTTTAATCGCTAATCATCAATTAGTTTGTCATTATTGTCCATCATTTTATTCACTCGAGTTGTGATTGATTTACATCACTATTATCGTTTGTTTGAGCATTGCTAGCATTATTCTCATCACCTAGCACCTTCCATCGTCCTTCCACTCGTTTTAGGTGTACGACGTTCCGTCTGATTCGCTGACCAGTTTCATCGTTCCGAAGACTTACGTCCCCTCCTTTGTTCGCTTCGACGGTATGTGTTTCGGGTTCATAGTTTAAGCTCAGCTTGTTTTGTTTAAACATGTTCTTGATGTATACTTTATCTCCAACTTCCAATTCACAACTAGTAGCTCTTCTCTTCCTATCCGCATATTCCTTCCCTTTTTCCTTTAGTTCCTTATCTCTATCCCTTATTTCGAGATCCTCCGAGAGATGCGTCATGTCCTGAATCATAGGCAGCTTGTCTCGAAATTGTCGTCTAAAGAACAGTTCTGCAGGTGTTTTTCCTGTAACTGTATGAGGTGTACTGTTGTACATCACCATGTACTCCCGAAGAGCCTCCTTCCAGTTCTTTTTCTCTACTTGAGAAATCTTGAGGCGTTTTAGGATGTCCCTATTTTGGCGCTCCACTTCTCCGTTTTGTTGCGGCCAGTAGGGAATGGTATTATAGAGTCGTATGTTCCTCTCTGCACAGAAACTCTTAAAGTCTTCGCTGGAAAATTGTCTCCCATTGTCTGATGTAAGCGAGACCGGATTGCCAAGTCTGCTAAAGATGTCTTTAAGCATTCCGATTATTTCGGAGCTTGTTATAGTTCTGCATGTTTTCACCTCTTTATATCTGGTGTAATAATCCACATCTACCAGGATGTAATCTCCACTAGGTAAGGGGCCCATGAGGTCAATTGCTATGTCAACCCATGGTTCGGAAGGTAAATCTCTTCTTTTTAATGGGTTTGGGGCGCTGGGGGCAGAAACCAGGGTGCATCCTTTACAGGCTTTGCATATATTTTCAGCATCTTTGTCGCATTTAGGCCACCATACCTTGGTCCTCAATCTGCCCTTCATCGCGACTATCCCCGGGTGGCCTTCATGTGCAGCTTCCAGAACTCTGCCGCGTAATTTGGTTGGGATTACAATTTTCGTCCCCCTGAGGAGAATATCGCCATGAAAGCATAATTCATTCTGGAAAAGTTTATAGGCTTTAACCGTTTCATCCCAGTTTCCATTGTAAAGGCCCTCTCTAACCTTCTGTATCTCTGCATCTCCAAGGGAACTCTCAGTGATCTCTTGTAATGGGATGGCTACTGGTCGTGCAGATTCGGTAACCGCTTGAACATGGTCTTTAAATAAAGCCGTCGGGTTTGTTGCCACTTCACAGAGTCGATCGGCTATGTTGGTCTTCCCCGGGCTATATTTCACCTTGAAATTGTAGGATTGCAGCCTTAGCACCCACCTTTCAATACGAGCGCATGGTTTTGCTTTCGGGCCAAATATCACCTCCAAGGGTTTATGATCCGTTACCAGATCGAACACCTTACCATACAGGAACATGTTGAAATGTTCGACTGCCCAAACCAGGGCTAAGGCCTCTTTTTCGGTTTGGCAGTAACGACGTTCACAGCTGCTGAGGGTTTTGTTACCAAATGCAATTATTCTCGTCCCATTATTGTTGATTTGCACCAGCACTGCACCCAGACCCACTGGGCTTGCATCTGCAATCACCACAGTCTTATCATGAGGATTGTAGTAACCTAAATTTGGTACCTTCATGAGTGCCGCCTTGAGATCATTAACACGTTTACTGCGGCAAGTAAAATCATAATTCTTCATCTGGTGCGGCGGCGGGCCAAAATGCGCCCCCAATGATATTTCCGCCAGTGCGTGGCAGGTCTTTCTAGACCCACCAGCACTAGGATAGATTAAATTGCTATAACTTTGTGGAAACATAATGTATATATATATTTTTTATATTGTTAGAATGACCTTGAACCAACTTCCTTAGATTTAATTCGCCCCGGGATCTGCCAAACAGGAAATGAGAAATAAAGCAGGAAAATCGGCAGGCCGATATCGACCTGAACCGCACTAGAAAGTATTTTTAGTAGACGGGATTTAGTAGACGGACGGACGAGAGTATTTTTAGTAGATGGGACAGAGAAAAATAAGGGGATATCGAAAATAAAACAGACTTATCGTAAAAGAACTGAAAAATGTTTTTATTTACTTATGTCTTGGAAACATGTTACGCAAAGGTTTTGGTTCCATTTCCTGTATTTTATTTTTTATTTTCTTAACTTTTTTTTTGCTTGGGTACTATTAAAGGTTTTCCGCAGTCTGTCGTAGCACCCTGCACAATTTCTTCGTTTAGCGCTCATCTCAAGGACATGTTCATTGTCCTTAGGTTTTACTTGATTTTCTGAAATGAATTTTTTTTCTTAATGCCGTGTGATTTATTAACCATTTATGAGTTTTACCACAGAACTCGCGAAATTGAACAACTTTGCCCAGAGGCTGATAATGTTGATATGTGTAGGTATAAACAAAACTTACCGCTTGTGCTTCGTTTTCCGTGCACATTTTGTTTCCAATTTCTTTTTATTTTTCTTAGTGGAAAATATTTCTTCACTGCTGTCACTATCACTGTCAATAACTTCAGGGCGAATCACTCTATTTTCCAAAATTTGTATTTTTCTTTTATTGCTTGCCATCGTTGATTATATCGAACGCTACGTCAGATCAGTTAGATAGCACAACACTAACTGACGGGGCGCGCGCTCTGTGAGGTATCGGGTCGCCAGCTGCCTGTTGGGAGGGCAGGCCGAAATAGGCCCACTGCCGCACTCAGTGGATGTTTTGCACCGTCAGTGCGTGGTAGGTCGACAAAAGCCTGCCGTTATGTTTTGATGGGGAACACCTACAATTTTGACCGCAAGATGAAATTTATATTTGTCTCTGTCGAATTTTTACAAACACTTGAGATAATCGTTTCGCACAAGCGAGAGGGACATAGTTTTCTTCGTCCGCACCAGCTGAAGTACCGCGGCAGGCCGATATCGGCCTGTTACGCAGTGAGCGTGTTAAATGCGTTCTTTTGGGTATCTCCCCAGTCACCTTGAATGTCCGTATTTCTTCCCGTTCTTTTCCGTAGCAGTTGCTTGAGGGATTCTGTTACCGTTGCTAAGTGTGGGATCCATTTTCCCACGTAATTCACTAAGCCCATAAAACTCTGCAGTTCAGCGATATTCGTCGGGGCTCTGAATCCCTTTATAGCCAAGATATACTTGTCTAGTGGTTTGACTCCCTGTTCTGACAGTTCATGCCCTAAGAAGTGGACTTTCTTCATTCCAAAGATGCATTTGCCTTCCCTCAACATCACGTTATTTTCCTCTAACACTGCCATAACTTTTTTAAGCCTTAAGTCGTGTTCTAATTCATCTTTTCCAAACGTCAAGATGTCATCTATGAAGTTGATGACTCCTTCGCAACCTAAAAGGATTCGTTCCAGTATTTTTTGGAAAATCTCTGGTGCACACGAGATACCAAACATCATCCTTTTGTATTGATACAATCCTTTGCTGGTAATGAAGGTCGTGATATGCCTGGAGTCTGGGTGAAGTTCGATATGATGGAACGCATCTCGTATGTCTAGCTTACTAAAGATTTTGGCTTCTCGAACTTTTGGAAGCAGTTCTTTCATCGTTGGCAGTGGGTGATTTTCACGTTGTATTGCTGCGTTTGTTCGGCGCATATCGACACATAATCGGATGTCCCCTCCGTCTTTTAGCACAGGGACTATAGGCGAGATCCAGTTAGAAGGACCTTTCACGACTTCTATAATGTCTCTTTTCAGTAATTCTTTCAGTTTCCTCTCTACTTTTTCTTCGAGCGGGATGGGAATCCTCCGATACGGCTGAGCAACGGGCTTCACTGAATCGTCAATCGGAATAGTAACTAAAACGTCTTTAAATTTTGGAAACGCCTCAATTTCAACCTGGTTGATATCCAAATTTATCCGAAGTACTCCCAATGAGGTTGCCGTCACACGTCCGAGTAGGTCACGCGTACCGTTTTCGATCACGTAGAATGTTGTAATGTCCTGTAATGTTCCGGCAAGTTTTATCGTAGCTTTGAATGATCCTAACAGCTTCAGCGGTGTTGCACTCCCGTAAGCTACGAACGTTTTGTCAGGATTCGGATCTTGATTGGTAACTTGAGCGTTATCTTTCTTCATTCTTTCCCAGGTTTGGTGCGTTATAAGATTGTGCTTGCAGCCCGAATCTATCAACATCTCCACGTTGGTTCCGCCTATGTTACATGTGACCTTTGCGTCGTTCTCGATGTTGAAAATGTAGTCGACTTTTTTTCCATCCATGCTTATGTTTGTAGT
Source organism: Mesoligia furuncula (assembly GCA_916614155.1). Taxonomy (NCBI): domain Eukaryota; kingdom Metazoa; phylum Arthropoda; class Insecta; order Lepidoptera; family Noctuidae; genus Mesoligia; species Mesoligia furuncula. The sequence goes on along the minus strand of OU744817.1, from coordinate 16,984,996 downwards.
TTCTTCGATATTATTTGTTGTCCTGATTTTCTTCTTTATTCCCTGGCTGTTCGATGATTCTTCTCCTTCCAATTTCCTCTTCTGAGTTTGTCTTGTCCGACATTGATTTCTGAAGTGTCCTAAGATGCCACATTTAAGGCAAGCCTTTCCTTTTGCAGGGCAGTTGTTGTCACGAGCCAAATGTCTGGTACTTCCACATCTACTACATTCCAATCTTTTGTTTTTTTGCTTCTCCTTCCATATCTCTGTACCTACTCTGTTTACTGACTGGCTTTCCAGAGGTTTCGTATCAAAGTTTCCTAATTGACGATCTATGGCTTCCAGTGCATTCGCTTCTGCAATTATTTCACCCAAAGTGATATTGTCCCCTGTTTTCAATATCTTCCTTCGGAGTTCTTCTCTCTTTCCCTTTTCAGTTATTTGGTCTATGATGTGCTCGTCTTCTTTTCCATCAAACTGACATTTCTTGGCCTGTAGTCGAAGTCTGACAAGAAATTTTTCGAACTTCTCAACAGGTGTCGCTCATACACTTTGCTCTGTTTAGGAGCAAAGTAGTTGTCTAATTTTTCGATCGCGATATTAAAAAGTTCGCCTTCAGTTGCATTAGCTCCCGGGATGTTGTAGAATACTTCTTGTAATTCGGGACCACCGAAATGTAAAAGGCTAGCTCTTTTCTTTGCCTCGGTGTCTATGCCTGCCGCCTCGAGGTAGATGTTTAGGCTTCTTTTCCATCTTTCCCAGCGGACGGAGACTGAACCAGCCTCCCCTTCACATTCAAACTTCTCTAGAGAGTACTGTGCCATTTGGGGTTACCTGTTGACAAGGTAAGTAACTATGTTGCATATTTATATATATATTTTTTTTTAACACGCTATCGCAATCTAATGCTAGTAATACAGTGTCACCTGTACGCGACTGTACCTGTGCTATAATTAGTTCGATACGTAGGTATCTACGCCCGCAGTATACCTTCGGCGTTTATGACGACACGTAGTCGTCATGGCAAACACCCTGTGCGCGCATGACGACACGTAAATTTGAAACCCTGAAAACTTCACAATTCAATGCCATGTAGGTATGTCAGCAATTTAATGCTATACCGATAAATCATCGCAATTCAATGCCATGTAGGTATGTCCGCAATTTAATGCTATACCGGTAAATCTCCGCAATTCAATGTCATGTGGGTATGTCCGCAATTTAATGTTATACCGATAAATCATCGCAATTCAATGTCATGTAGGTGTGTCCGCAATTTAATGCTATACCAGTAAATCTCCGCAACTCAATGCCATGTGGGTATGTCCGCAATTTAATGCTATACCGATAAATCATCGCAATTCAATGCCATGTAGGTATGTCCGCAATTTAATGCTATACCAGTAAATCTCCGCAATTTAATGCCATGTGGGTATGTCCGCAATTTAATGCTATACCGATAAATCATCGCAATTCAATGCCATGTAGGTATGTCCGCAATTTAATGCTATACCAGTAAATCTCCGCAATTCAATGCCATGTGGGTATGTCCGCAATTTAATGCTATACCGATAAATCATCGCAATTCAATGCCATGTAGGTATGTCCGCAATTTAATGCTATACCAGTAAATCTCCGCTATTTAATGCTTTACCGTACCGCAATTAAATGCCTTTATGTCTCGTCGCTAAAACCGCTTACCGTACGATACTTTCGGTGATTCTTGAAGAACCTTTATTTTAATAAGTAGGTAGGTATGGTTGACAAATATGTAGGTATGTCACTTCCAGGGTTCGAAATTACCAAGATAATTATCACCTGTGTTAGAAATTCATTTGTTGTATTGTTTCATAACAAATACATTATAATTTGGGCAATCCTCACAGAAAAAAAAAAATAATATTCATTTAATATCCAACACAAAGTACCATTAATTATAGGCAGATTGAGTAAAAATCAGTGTCCGTCAGATTCGACATTATAATTTAATTAAATTGAATGAAGTAAAGCCAAAGGAATATTCTTCGTCCGATGATGATTTTATTTCCATTGGCGTTCCGATACACGCAAGTGCAGAAATGTTCATTCGAATACAGTTCACTTTCACGAGTGCATTTTTTGTTATTATCAATCGATAATTATCCATATGTTATTATCACGATAATTATCATGATAATTATCCTTTCGAACCCTGGACTCACTTCCTTGATGTACACCCATAGAAACCTTTATACCTAAACGCGAACAACAGAATACTTACCTACGCAACTCGCGGCCAAGTGAGTACCTAGTTACTATACATTTCCTTCTATTTTTCTTAGTCAAAATGTTCTAAACGGTCAACACGAGAATAATATAACATATAATAATGATAACAGTAAATAAACACTTTATTTTATAGGTAAGTAACTAATTAATACTGTGGACTAATTTGTTAACTTTAGAATAGTAACTATTACCTACCTAAATTGTTTAACAAAACTCGTGAGGCTCTGTGATTCGTTTTACCTATTAAAATTTCTTAAACAGCTATACAGCTAATAAATATTGAGGCTCAAACTCAAGTAGGTAGGTAACTTGTAGGTTAGGTAAATTAGGTATTCTCCCACCGGCATAACCGAATGAGACAACATCTGTGAAGAAACCCGGCGGCGGGTAGTCACTTAGTTTAAGTACCTACATCGTAATTACTTTGATAAAAGCTTGGTAGTTTGTCATTGTAATGTTCGCTGGGTTAATAAAACACACTTTGACAGATCAGTTAAGGTGAAGTAGTCTATGCGAAACCCAGATAACGTATGCACGCGCCTACCGGCGGTAAGCGACTGCCACGCCAATGCCTGCGCATACACTACATCCCTCCTTTATTTTTATTGAATTGATATGTTTGTTGTTGTCATGTTTATTGACATATTGAATTGATTCTAGTCGCCCATTCCAAAAGGTAGTTTTCGTATGGAGAAGAATGGGCAAGAAACTCCACCGTTACCCTTTTAAAATGTTTTACAATGTCTTGTTTATATAATATAATTATATATGAAGACAATGCACTTAGAATAAAATTAGTCTACCACAAAAGGTAAAAAGAATTAAAATGAAGCAATGGCAGGTAAATCAATTATGTGATAGATACAGGTGCTCACATATTTACAAATTATTTACAAATATTGTAAAAGTAGATGATTTTCCTAGAATTTTCGCTTTGATAAATCCAATTTAATGGAGTGTTACATATGGCACGATCCACACGATGATGTCCTCACGATGTCCTCACGATGATGTCCTCCCGATGTCTTCACGATGTTTTTCTTCACCATTTTGTAATGTCCAATTTAATGGATGTCCAAATGCGTCCAATCTAATGGATGCCCATTGCGTCCAATTTAATGAATCACATGTCTTCGAAGTATTGGTTCTCAGACATGCCGGTTTCCTCACGGTGTTTTCCTTCACCATTGATGATCAGTGGTGATGACTGAAAATACGCAAAATGCCTGCCTGGTTTCGAACCCACGAACTTAGTCGGGCTAGACCACCACCACTGTTGTGCTGAAATTAAATGCTATTATTATGTGTATGTGCCTACGTATGACACGGTGCGGTATGACACCAGAAGGCCAATTCTACTAATTTAAAACGTTCAAAATCTAGTCTCAGTCTCATATCGGCGACAAACAAATGTCAAAACTTGTCAAAATGTAGTGAGATTAAAGGTAATTTTGCAATTAGCATTATTTTAGGGCACGAACTATTATCACTTTTGCAGCCTGTGTCTGTAACACAGTTTATACTAGCACAGACACAGACGTTCACTCTGTCTCAAATAATGCATAGCGTTGTACTTCATTGTTTTGTTTTTTTTTTTAATGTTTGATTGAGATGGACAAATTGTACTTGGCTTTTTGAAATAAAGATTATTATTATTGTTATTATTATTTTGTGATTTTTACTTAGTCTATTACTTTTCGATTTTTACTAAGTTTACCGTTTTTCGTTTACCCTTTTTTGCAATTTGGATTAATTACAGGGCAAGGAATTATTATCTCATTTGTGATTTTTACTGAAGTTACATCTTTTACTTTTACCCTTTTATGCAATTTGCATTAATTACAGGGCAGGAAACTTTTACCCTTTTATGCAATTTGCATTATTTACAGGTCAGGAAATTTTATCTCTTTTGTGATTTCTACTGCCATACCTAGGTATTGGCATCTGCCTAGCCTTTTTCCCAACTATGTTGGGGTCGGCTTCCAGTCTTAGCGGATGCAGCTGAATACCAGTATTTTAGACTGGTTGTCAGACTTTCCGGGCTTCTGACTACCCGTAACGACTGTCAAAGATTCACGAATGACAGCCGGGACCAACGGCTTAACGTGCTTTCCGAGGCACGGAAGGGACACGGTATGTAAAGATGGTCACCCATCCATAGACCAACCGCGGCAAGCGTAGCTTAACCTGATCGATCGACCTATGCGACTGTTATTATTTAGCCACGTGCCCCTCATACCTAGGATTGGCAATAGAGATCAAAATCTTTTTAATGTCTAACCATGATTTATTTTGTAAATTGCATAATCTAGTCGGTTCCAATGTATGAACTTGATGAGTTTTCACCCATTGATTGCATACACTGGTTGGTTATTATACCAATGTATAAGTTATTGTTAACTTTTAGGTACCCACTATTCATTTGATTGTTTACCTCTTCAAATTACTTCGTAATGTTTTGATACCGATTAACCACATAATCTATCAGTATCGCGACTTCCGCGATCTTATTTGCCTAATATTAGGCAATTCTGTTAACCAACAGTTGGGTTGGCACCTATCAACAAATGAGGTTATACGAAATAAAAGTAAAACTATAAATTCACTGTACATATTAAGCATAAGAAAGTTAAAACGCTGTACAAATAACATAGTCTTTTTTTTTTTTTTTGTCCATGTCGCGAATTTTGCGACAAGGGCTTTCTAAAAGGGGGGCAAATTTTCCATTATTTTTTCGATAGGACGCACCGTTTTCGAGATATAAGCAAATTTAGAATTATTAGATTTTACACTCGCATGTTCCCGAAAATAACACCAGTACGTCCCGTGTTTCCCAAATAGTCAATCAATAATGCTATATTTTACCACTAACTATTTGGAGAAACAATTTTATTAATTAAATAAACCTCATTCGTTAACTTGCCAGTATTAATCGCAACCATTAGGTTGTTTTGTTGGAACTTGTTCCATTTGTGTTTCTCGCAACCATTAGGTTGTTTTGTTGGAACTTGTTCCATTTGTGCTTTTCGCAACCATTAGGTTGTTTTGTTGGAACTTGTTCCATTTGTGTTTTTCGCAACCATTAGGTTGTTTTGTTGGAACTTGTTCCATTTGTGTTTTTCGCAACCATTAGGTTGTTTTGTTGAAACTTGTTCCATTTGTGTCTTTCACACACACACGCACATATTTTAATGTATATCAAAATATGTCTTGTTGTACCATACCCAGTACAGTTGCTCAATGTTTTTTGTCCTATAATTGTAATAATTGTAATTAAAGTTTATTTTAAACTAAATCACCGCCGTTCATATTTGACTAGCCAGCAAGTCGAACAAAGGTCCTTTGACGACGTGTGCTATGTGATTAAAGCAAATGTTCACTTGATATTACAACACTGTAATGAATTCTATGAATTCTTTTGTTGATTACAAATTACAATAGCCAGTGCAAAATGCATTTGATTTGACTACGATTAGTTCAATCATTAACCATAACTGATTTTATGACACTAGTTAGTTATAACAGTAGGTAAGATAATAATTTTATTTGTTACTTAACTTCGATTTTACCGTAGTGGAACTTCTGTTAAAACTGGTACATTAACGATATTTTCGCTGGAACATTTTTTTATTTGATCGAATAATATTTTCTCGATATTATTTACATAAGGGGTCGACACGGGGGTAAGCCGTGACTGACTCGAGCAGTGTTGCCACTGAGTTGTGTGCTACATCAATAATGGTAGGTACATCACAAATACATTTTAATTACCTCACATAGGGCAGTATTATCAACTTTATGATAAATAAGAATTATAATCTCATAACCACATCACGCCTGTTCTCCCACCTATGATGTTTGAATAGGTAAGCAATCTTTATTGTTTTATGTACATTATTGTCTTGGTTTCACATAATGTTACATGGCACCTGTAACTTAGTGACCTTTGAAGGTACTACCACAAAATTCCAACAGAAGAAGGGAACTTCTCTTCTACAAAATTGATTTACCGATTCATCATATTATCATAAGAAAATATTATGTCATTCTAATTCATGTTACTGGTGAAAAGAGTTTTACTAAAACATTTTGTTCATCTATCTGTCCCCAAGTCACAGGCTATAAACCTAGTTTGGGTGCCAGGATACTCAATGTACTATATGTTGTACCATATTACTGTACTTGTAACCTTTGTGAACATTGTTCTGGAAATAAACATTATTTTTATTATTTTTGTGTCTCTTTTTCTCACCTCTTAGGCTGGTTTTAGCTACATTTACGGGCCAAAACCAAGTAAATGCAACGTGTGGTGTGTATTAGAGTGTGTTTTCTTCCTCTAACTGCATGAATTTCCTAACTATTCTGCAGGTGTTTAAGATGGCAGCTTTCTGTTATTATTATTAATTAACATTGCAATAACATCAAACAGCAGTTTGTTGTTATTGTGACTTTTTATTTTCACTTTGCCCACATTTTATTTCAAAGTATGTATACTTATTATTTTAACTGGTTGGTACTAGTATTTAATTATAGTAACAATTACATAGCTTTTGTCTTTTCCTTAGTCTGTTGATAGGTAGCAATCTAAATTATGTCACCCTAGAACTCGGGTACATATGTCATTATCAGTAGTACTCATTAGGTAGTTCTTCCTACATGCAGGAAATTATCCTCTGTGGGACGGTTTTTTTATTTTTATTTTTGTTATCTTTCGTAAGTATTACAATGAATACATTACTCTGTATTGATTCTTATTTTGGCGTGGCTTTTACAGAAAATCAGTAACAGTATCACAACTGCATGCCCTATTATATTTTTGTAAGTACTTATTGAAGACAAGAAGACATGTGACATCTGCCAACCCGCACTGGGCCCGCGTGGTGGATTACGGCCCACTCCCTCCCACCGAGAGGAGGCCTGTGTCCCAGCAGTGGGAACATTATAGGCTGATTATGTATGTATGTTATGTAAGTACTTATTGCGTGAGTCATTTTTTGTGGCGTCCTGTAACAGGATTTTGAGACTCGTATGCGTGCTCGTTAGAGCATTTCGGATTCAGCATGACCTTTGACGTAAGCGTAAGTATGACTAACTAAATAAACTTTTTTTTTTTTTTTTTTTTTTTATTCTTTATTAAAAAGAACCAGGTTCTTAATAATTAATTACAATCTAGCCTATAAGACTAATAAGCAATTTTAATCTAACTTAATTTTTTACGTGATAATTATTTTAAAACTTAGAATAGTGTTTATTGTACTTTACACAAGTCCGTTCCACTTTCTTAGAGTCTGATATGATGATATAAACACTTTGTTCATGTGTTATTAAATAAAATAAAATAAACTGAATAATTTTATTCAGTAACGTTACTTTACAATCTTCTTTTTAGTGTGTCGATAGCAATCTAAGTGAACTCGGCCCAGAATAGCAATCTAAATGGACTCGGCCCAGAATTCGGATACTTGTTTGGCGCCTTCACCAGCGTCCATCAGTTCCTGTAACGTGCAGCTGACAGGACACGCAGGACACGATATTAAGTGTTATACTTTACTATTATTATGGGAATTGACTGATAATAACCTTTATCTATTAACAAATTAGGTTTATTAACTAGTTGGCAGTAAATATGCTAGTAATTAAGCCATTATTGATGCTTGTACACTAACGTTTCCCGGTCTTTTCTGATATTTATCCATTAAGCATGGTCGTATTGCGAATAGTATTTGCGTGACCTTGATATTTCTGTGTCGAAATGCAAACAATTGATCCTGGCAAAACCAGTGACCTGATTAAAATAGTATCTACTGATTTTGTTTTATATTTACAATAAGTGGGTATGTAGGTTATTTACAACAGAAAAGTTAAGTATGTCCAAGATTTATGATAATAATCGGTTATTAATTTTATTTAAAATTAGAAGCGTGCAATAACTCAATTATCTTGTTATTTAAATGAAATCACTTACTCAATATTAATAACTACCTAACAATAATTTACTGTTTGCATTACCTACAGCACATTTAAAATAATTGCGTACTATTCAGGCATGGCCCTTTGTTTTGTTGTGAACAATATTCCCTGCATGGCCTTTTGAACATTTACCTACGCTTTTGTTGTTTACATCAGTCGAAGCAGAATTTAATTTTCGTAACTTAATCATACGAAACAGACAATAAAGCAATCATTAGCTGTAACCATCTACCTTGGTAACGATTTATTTACGTGTAGGTAGGGAGGTACAGCGTGACTACGTTCTGTTTTTACTTTAGTATCCAACTATAAACGATCCTTATCGAAATATAGTCGCTTAACAGATCGTAAACAACTTTCAACGTGCATTATTTTTCAGCGTGCATTCTTCCCCTTTTTTTTGGTAAATGTTTTCAGCACTTACTTTTATCCTCGTCGCCACTTGTAATGTTCGCTGGGTTAATAAAACACACTTTGACAGATCAGTTAAGGTGAAGTAGTCTATGCGAAACCCAGATAACGTCTGCACGCGCCTACCGGCGGTAAGCGACTGCCACGCCAATGCCTGCGCATACACTACAGTCATGCATGAATTTACAGTCAGTGCCTCGTATCGTGATCCGTAAGTTTTATTATTTATTCAACGATTGGAGTCGGATAGTATAAATGTTTTGTCCACGTGTTTCTCTCTTTTCTCTTGTTATTAAATGTAAAATCCTTAAATTACTCACAGTTTTCCTCGTCGCCACATGTAATGTACACAAGACTCTCGAGGTCGATATTTGGACAAAGCAAGTAACACCAATTACACACAATCTACCACGCACTGATATCGGCTCGCAGCCAGCGTTCCGCGTCTACTCTTCACGGCGGTCGGTAGGCCAGTGCCCCTCGCCCCGCGACACCGCGCGTGCGCTGCTCGAGACGACAGAGTTATACACAACTATGAATGTCTGTACACTACACTCCTTTTATTTAATTATGTATTTATAGATTTGTGGCTGGGTATAACATCTGTATAAATATTATCTATGGTATTCTTGTGAGCTCCAAAAACAGGTTTACAAGATAGTACGACTGGAACGACATATGAACAGTTTCCTACTTGCTTGAGTTACATATCCGAGCCGATTCTCGTAATTAAAAATGTTCAAAATCTAGTCACAATCAGAGAAACAATTTTCATAATTTTAAGAACGTTCACAGTCTGATCTGCCTGTCAAAAATACCTCTAATTTCCCTACGTTTTTCTCACACATTTTTCTTTTTTTTTCACATTGGTTTTCGCTGAGATGAGATAGCTACTAGATTTTGAACACTCGTGTAAGTAACACTTATCCTTTTCAAAGCGATCATACAATTAAGAACGGGAACTCTGTACATACATACAATAAACTGCTCCAATTCTATTCAGGCTGTAGTGTATAGACATTCATAGTTGTGTATAACTCTGTCGTCTCGAGCAGCGCACGCGCGGTGTCGCGGGGCGAGGGGCACTGGCCTACCGACCGCCGTGAAGAGTAGACGCGGAACGCTGGCTGTGAGCCGATATCAGTGCGTGGTAGATTGTGTGTAATTGGTGTTACTTGCTTTGTCCAAATATCGACCTCGAGAGTCTTGTGTACATTACATGTGGCGACGAGGAAAACTGTGAGTAATTTAAGGATTTTACATTTAATAACAAGAGAAAAGAGAGAAACACGTGGACAAAACATTTATACTATCCGACTCCAATCGTTGAATAAATAATAAAACTTACGGATCACGATACGAGGCACTGACTGTAAATTCATGCATGACAAACTACCAAGCTTTTATCAAAGTAATTACGATGTAGGTACTTAAACTAAGTGACTACCCACCGCCGGGTTTCTTCACAGATGTTGTCTCATTCGGTTATGCCGGTGGGTGAATACCTAATTTACCTAACCTACAAGTTACCTACCTACTTGAGTTTGAGCCTCAATATTTATTAGCTGTATAGCTGTTTAAGAAATTTTAATAGGTAAAACGAATCACAGAGCCTCACGAGTTTTGTTAAACAATTTAGGTAGGTAATAGTTACTATTCTAAAGTTAACAAATTAGTCCACAGTATTAATTAGTTACTTACCTATAAAATAAAGTGTTTATTTACTGTTATCATTATTATATGTTATATTATTCTCGTGTTGACCGTTTAGAACATTTTGACTAAGAAAAATAGAAGGAAATGTATAGTAACTAGGTACTCACTTGGCCGCGAGTTGCGTAGGTAAGTATTCTGTTGTTCGCGTTTAGGTATAAAGGTTTCTATGGGTGTACATCAAGGAAGTGAGTCCAGGGTTCGAAAGGATAATTATCATGATAATTATCGTGATAATAACATATGGATAATTATCGATTGATAATAACAAAAAATGCACTCGTGAAAGTGAACTGTATTCGAATGAACATTTCTGCACTTGCGTGTATCGGAACGCCAATGGAAATAAAATCATCATCGGACGAAGAATATTCCTTTGGCTTTACTTCATTCAATTTAATTAAATTATAATGTCGAATCTGACGGACACTGATTTTTACTCAATCTGCCTATAATTAATGGTACTTTGTGTTGGATATTAAATGAATATTATTTTTTTTTTTCTGTGAGGATTGCCCAAATTATAATGTATTTGTTATGAAACAATACAACAAATGAATTTCTAACACAGGTGATAATTATCTTGGTAATTTCGAACCCTGGAAGTGACATACCTACATATTTGTCAACCATACCTACCTACTTATTAAAATAAAGGTTCTTCAAGAATCACCGAAAGTATCGTACGGTAAGCGGTTTTAGCGACGAGACATAAAGGCATTTAATTGCGGTACGGTAAAGCATTAAATAGCGGAGATTTACTGGTATAGCATTAAATTGCGGACATACCTACATGGCATTGAATTGCGATGATTTATCGGTATAGCATTAAATTGCGGACATACCCACATGGCATTGAATTGCGGAGATTTACTGGTATAGCATTAAATTGCGGACATACCTACATGGCATTGAATTGCGATGATTTATCGGTATAGCATTAAATTGCGGACATACCCACATGGCATTAAATTGCGGAGATTTACTGGTATAGCATTAAATTGCGGACATACCTACATGGCATTGAATTGCGATGATTTATCGGTATAGCATTAAATTGCGGACATACCCACATGGCATTGAGTTGCGGAGATTTACTGGTATAGCATTAAATTGCGGACACACCTACATGACATTGAATTGCGATGATTTATCGGTATAACATTAAATTGCGGACATACCCACATGACATTGAATTGCGGAGATTTACTGGTATAGCATTAAATTGCGGACATACCTACATGGCATTGAATTGCGATGATTTATCGGTATAGCATTAAATTGCGGACATACCTACATGGCATTGAATTGCGAAGTTTTCAGGGTTTCAAATTTACGTGTCGTCATGCGCGCACAGGGTGTTTGCCATGACGACTACGTGTCGTCATAAACGCCGAAGGTATACTGCGGGCGTAGATACCTACGTATCGAACTAATTATAGCACAGGTACAGTCGCGTACAGGTGACACTGTATTACTAGCATTAGATTGCGATAGCGTGTTAAAAAAAAAATATATATAAATATGCAACATAGTTACTTACCTTGTCAACAGGTAACCCCAAATGGCACAGTACTCTCTAGAAAAGTTTGAATGTGAAGGGGAGGCTGGTTCAGTCTCCGTCCGCTGGGAAAGATGGAAAAGAAGCCTAAACATCTACCTCGAGGCGGCAGGCATAGACACCGAGGCAAAGAAAAGAGCTAGCCTTTTACATTTCGGTGGTCCCGAATTACAAGAAGTATTCTACAACATCCCGGGAGCTAATGCAACTGAAGGCGAACTTTTTAATATCGCGATCGAAAAATTAGACAACTACTTTGCTCCTAAACAGAGCAAAGTGTATGAGCGACACCTGTTGAGAAGTTCGAAAAATTTCTTGTCAGACTTCGACTACAGGCCAAGAAATGTCAGTTTGATGGAAAAGAAGACGAGCACATCATAGACCAAATAACTGAAAAGGGAAAGAGAGAAGAACTCCGAAGGAAGATATTGAAAACAGGGGACAATATCACTTTGGGTGAAATAATTGCAGAAGCGAATGCACTGGAAGCCATAGATCGTCAATTAGGAAACTTTGATACGAAACCTCTGGAAAGCCAGTCAGTAAACAGAGTAGGTACAGAGACATGGAAGGAGAAGCAAAAAAACAAAAGATTGGAATGTAGTAGATGTGGAAGTACCAGACATTTGGCTCGTGACAACAACTGCCCTGCAAAAGGAAAGGCTTGCCTTAAATGTGGCATCTTAGGACACTTCAGAAATCAATGTCGGACAAGACAAACTCAGAAGAGGAAATTGGAAGGAGAAGAATCATCGAACAGCCAGGGAATAAAGAAGAAAATCAGGACAACAAATAATATCGAAGAAACTACAAACATAAGCATGGATGGAAAAAAAGTCGACTACATTTTCAACATCGAGAACGACGCAAAGGTCACATGTAACATAGGCGGAACCAACGTGGAGATGTTGATAGATTCGGGCTGCAAGCACAATCTTATAACGCACCAAACCTGGGAAAGAACGAAGAAAGATAACGCTCAAGTTACCAATCAAGATCCGAATCCTGACAAAACGTTCGTAGCTTACGGGAGTGCAACACCGCTGAAGCTGTTAGGATCATTCAAAGCTACGATAAAACTTGCCGGAACATTACAGGACATTACAACATTCTACGTGATCGAAAACGGTACGCGTGACCTACTCGGACGTGTGACGGCAACCTCATTGGGAGTACTTCGGATAAATTTGGATATCAACCAGGTTGAAATTGAGGCGTTTCCAAAATTTAAAGACGTTTTAGTTACTATTCCGATTGACGATTCAGTGAAGCCCGTTGCTCAGCCGTATCGCAGGATTCCCATCCCGCTCGAAGAAAAAGTAGAGAGGAAACTGAAAGAATTACTGAAAAGAGACATTATAGAAGTCGTGAAAGGTCCTTCTAACTGGATCTCGCCTATAGTCCCTGTGCTAAAAGACGGAGGGGACATCCGATTATGTGTCGATATGCGCCGAACAAACGCAGCAATACAACGTGAAAATCACCCACTGCCAACGATGAAAGAACTGCTTCCAAAAGTTCGAGAAGCCAAAATCTTTAGTAAGCTAGACATACGAGATGCGTTCCATCATATCGAACTTCACCCAGACTCCAGGCATATCACGACCTTCATTACCAGCAAAGGATTGTATCAATACAAAAGGATGATGTTTGGTATCTCGTGTGCACCAGAGATTTTCCAAAAAATACTGGAACGAATCCTTTTAGGTTGCGAAGGAGTCATCAACTTCATAGATGACATCTTGACGTTTGGAAAAGATGAATGAGACTTAAGGCTTAAAAAAGTTATGGCAGTGTTAGAGGAAAATAACGTGATGTTGAGGGAAGGCAAATGCATCTTTGGAATGAAGAAAGTCCACTTCTTAGGGCATGAACTGTCAGAACAGGGAGTCAAACCACTAGACAAGTATATCTTGGCTATAAAGGGATTCAGAGCCCCGACGAATATCGCTGAACTGCAGAGTTTTATGGGCTTAGTGAATTACGTGGGAAAATGGATCCCACACTTAGCAACGGTAACAGAATCCCTCAAGCAACTGCTACGGAAAAGAACGGGAAGAAATACGGACATTCAAGGTGACTGGGGAGATACCCAAAAGAACGCATTTAATGATCTCAAGGCGGCACTCATGAAGGTACCAAATTTAGGTTACTACAATCCTCATGATAAGACTGTGGTGATTGCAGATGCAAGCCCAGTGGGTCTGGGTGCAGTGCTGGTGCAAATCAACAATAATGGGACGAGAATAATTGCATTTGGTAACAAAACCCTCAGCAGCTGTGAACGTCGTTACTGCCAAACCGAAAAAGAGGCCTTAGCCCTGGTTTGGGCAGTCGAACATTTCAACATGTTCCTGTATGGTAAGGTGTTCGATCTGGTAACGGATCATAAACCCTTGGAGGTGATATTTGGCCCGAAAGCAAAACCATGCGCTCGTATTGAAAGGTGGGTGCTAAGGCTGCAATCCTACAATTTCAAGGTGAAATATAGCCCGGGGAAGACCAACATAGCCGATCCACTATCTAGACTCTGTGAAGTGGCAACAAACCCGACGGCTTTATTTAAAGACCATGTTCAAGCGGTTACCGAATCTGCACGACCAGTAGCCATCCCATTACAAGAGATCACTGAGAGTTCCCTTGGAGATGCAGAGATACAGAAGGTTAGAGAGGGCCTTTACAATGGAAACTGGGATGAAACGGTTAAAGCCTATAAACTTTTCCAGAATGAATTATGCTTTCATGGCGATATTCTCCTCAGGGGGACGAAAATTGTAATCCCAACCAAATTACGCGGCAGAGTTCTGGAAGCTGCACATGAAGGCCACCCGGGGATAGTCGCGATGAAGGGCAGATTGAGGACCAAGGTATGGTGGCCTAAATGCGACAAAGATGCTGAAAATATATGCAAAGCCTGTAAAGGATGCACCCTGGTTTCTGCCCCCAGCGCCCCAAACCCATTAAAAAGAAGAGATTTACCTTCCGAACCATGGGTTGACATAGCAATTGACCTCATGGGCCCCTTACCTAGTGGAGATTACATCCTGGTAGATGTGGATTATTACACCAGATATAAAGAGGTGAAAACATGCAGAACTATAACAAGCTCCGAAATAATCGGAATGCTTAAAGACATCTTTAGCAGACTTGGCAATCCGGTCTCGCTTACATCAGACAATGGGAGACAATTTTCCAGCGAAGACTTTAAGAGTTTCTGTGCAGAGAGGAACATACGACTCTATAATACCATTCCCTACTGGCCGCAACAAAACGGAGAAGTGGAGCGCCAAAATAGGGACATCCTAAAACGCCTCAAGATTTCTCAAGTAGAGAAAAAGAACTGGAAGGAGGCTCTTCGGGAGTACATGGTGATGTACAACAGTACACCTCATACAGTTACAGGAAAAACACCTGCAGAACTGTTCTTTAGACGACAATTTCGAGACAAGCTGCCTATGATTCAGGACATGACGCATCTCTCGGAGGATCTCGAAATAAGGGATAGAGATAAGGAACTAAAGGAAAAAGGGAAGGAATATGCGGATAGGAAGAGAAGAGCTACTAGTTGTGAATTGGAAGTTGGAGATAAAGTATACATCAAGAACATGTTTAAACAAAACAAGCTGAGCTTAAACTATGAACCCGAAACACATACCGTCGAAGCGAACAAAGGAGGGGACGTAAGTCTTCGGAACGATGAAACTGGTCAGCGAATCAGACGGAACGTCGTACACCTAAAACGAGTGGAAGGACGATGGAAGGTGCTAGGTGATGAGAATAATGCTAGCAATGCTCAAACAAACGATAATAGTGATGTAAATCAATCACAACTCGAGTGAATAAAATGATGGACAATAATGACAAACTAATTGATGATTAGCGATTAAACATAAATTGAATAAGGACTTGGTGATTGTACTGGATATACTTTTGAAAAAAAAATGTTATTAAACTACTATATAAATATATTGTGGTGATTATGAAAGCATTTGATTTATACGTTAACCTGTTCTATATTAGGTATATTTATATTTCTAAAAGAAAAACAATAATAAGGGAGAGATGTAGTGTATAGACATTCATAGTTGTGTATAACTCTGTCGTCTCGAGCAGCGCACGCGCGGTGTCGCGGGGCGAGGGGCACTGGCCTACCGACCGCCGTGAAGAGTAGACGCGGAACGCTGGCTGCGAGCCGATATCAGTGCGTGGTAGATTGTGTGTAATTGGTGTTACTTGCTTTGTCCAAATATCGACCTCGAGAGTCTTGTGTACATTACACAGGCTATTTTATAGTCCGCTCAACAGATAGGCTCACAATATCTTTATGGTACTTAAATTTGATTTGGTTATTTACTAAAATAAAGAGCCACCATGTAGAGCATCTACTCTGCTGAACGAAATACCAACCTGGTGATTACTAAAATTGAACATGAAGTGATTACTTTTAAGCCAATGTTCTGTCATACAAAGAATATCTATATAGAGAAATGTGCCGATTAAATCTTATAAAATAATCAGTAGGTAGTTTGAAAGTTATACTAAAATGTTATTTTTGTTTATCAAAGGAGAATGCCGTCAAATATAGGGCGCCCTGTACCAAACGAAAAGTCCGCTGTCACAACCAAGCCTAGTGTATTTGGAGGAGTATCTATTTAATGCCCTTCCTATATTGCTAACTATTTTTTACAAGGCTTCCCGCAATTCGTATTTATTTGTCATTTACCAACTTAATATTTTGAGGTTACGTTCGAAAAAATGGATGAATGATGACGATGAATGGTGGAGCCGGTGGAGGCATCGCTCTGGATTATCACACAAAGACGGAAAAGCACCTGAACGTTTTCGTTAATAAGGATTTTAATTATATTTAAATAGTTCAGATGAAACCAATATTGAAAGTAACGTCATCCGTGACGGCGAAACAGAACAAATAAATCGGTCCAATCCTTTAAATGCTTAAAATGTGTTCTAAAATAATAATCTAAATTAATACGGCGCAACGCGTGACCTAAAGATTTTTTGACACACATAAAAATATACCTAATATAAAGTAAATCGGTCGAACTGTCGATAGATACTTACAAATTATCTTCTTCATTTAAATGTTGTTGGCAGGAACATTTTTTACGTAGTAGCAACATTCGGAAATGAAGTGCAATGGCAGTGACATAAGAGAAATTACGTACCTATTTACAAAAGTAAATAAAAATACTTTTTTATCACATCTATTCAAAAAAAGCTAGTGTAATGTTCGTAAGCAGGGACTAAGATACCTCTTTAATCCCTAGGGACTAAAAGTGGTTTGAATTTGAAATGTGGATATTGTTAGTAAAGTTCCAATCACCAAAGAGATCAATCACGAACATCGTATGAACAAGTAACAAGCTGTATGATGTTAAATTAAAACGCGCGAACCTAATTAAAAGAAATCAGTTTGTGAAAAAATAAAAACCGCCCGAAAAGCATTCTGCCTTCGTTCGTAATTAGTTAAATTTAATCAGACACCACACACAGTTAGTCGTATACATTGATAAATAGATAGTTAAATGTTTAATTACCATACCAAATAATTATTATGTACATACCACAAACTATAATAGGCTGATCTCAATAAAATAAAAAGTTATAATTATTACTTATTTAATTTTAATAGAATATTTTTAAAATTGTTTATGGTTAATTTGTGTCCTACGTTTATTATAAGAATACATTTTATACTTTTTGCTGTGCCCTACAGGGTCCATAATGAGGGATTTTCTTTTTCTTTTTTTAACGGTTCCCTAGTCGCTGGATAGATGGCGCTGAACTGAAGTTACTGCAAGGAACGAAAGTCACATAATTTTTTTATTAATTCACTTGGATGTAATTTTGAGATCGTAAAACGAAAGCAAACGAAACTGTCACTCAACGAGCGTATATGACGTGACGCAATGTTTTTTTTTCCAAGCGTTTTGACTTTGGCATCTAGTAACGTAGTCAGTTCAACGCCATCTTCAGGGTTCTTGGGAACTATTTTTTTTTTATATACTGAAAAGAAAAACCTCTCATTGTACCATAGCTTCAAGCCATTGTAACACCTCTACAACATTATGGAATTTGAGCAATGATATTTTAGTAAACAGATATGTTATGAGCGCGCAAATCGTGAAGACTAGAAAACGTCCTAATTGGGACGTATTGCCTTTAGTCTGTGTCACGTACGTCTACGAGTGAGACGGTGCGCGCAGCTACGTAATTACCATCCAAAATGCCATTTTGTGTATTTAGAAAGTGTACCAATTATGATACCAAAGTTAATAAAACACAAGGAATCTCATACCACACGAAAGTACACATTATACTTCGATTTATTAATATATTTCAATTATTTTCCTAATATTCTGATATTTGGAGGTTAGGAAAAAGAAAGAGATGGAAAATACATTTTTTGTCGTAAGAACGACAAGGATGCGAGCACTCCGGACATAGAATAAAAGTACAGATGCGAATATTACGCAGTAAAGTCATCTTTACAGCAGAGTTCTAGTTTCCCTTTTAATAACTTTTCTTTATAATTTTGTTTGATATATTTAATTATAAATTAAACATGTCATAATATGTAGGAAAAGAAAATATTAATAGCTTATCGTTACCATAGTATGTCACAGATAGTGTTAAAATAAACCTACCATTGAGATTAAAATTAAATCTTTTCGAAGGTGTATGATTATTTTTACAATTGTATTTCTTTCTTTTTAAAACGTGTTTTATTTTTCACCTACCTACCTTTTAATAGTGTTTATTCGTTGCATAGGCACAAATCCCGACTACAAATTCTGTACACGCGGTTTGTACTTTCTGCCTATTTAATTTGTTAGTCTATGATGCCAACGTGCGGTGATTGGTAGCCCGAATAATGTTTGTTTACATTCACGCGCAATTGACAACATCTAGCTGTCACTTTTTTTCTTATTGGTTTTATCAAGCTATCCTTTTTCTATCCTTTTTACTTGTAGTGAAATGTAAAAATGAATGAAAAGTGTGTATGTGTGCTGCTTCTCGGCGCGGAACACTTTTTTCTGTTGTTTTGTAAGTGTATAACATATCTGTTTATTAGAATATCATTGAATTTGAGTAAACAATTACATATTATGTAATTGTTTACTCAAATTTGGATTTTACTTAGGGCTGATTTTTCCAAGGCCAGATAACTTTTATTCAAGGAATAAAATTTACGTTTGACATATTTTGTATGAAATAACTGTCAAAATATAAAAATTATTCCTCGAATAAAGTTATCAGATGATTGAAAAATTAGCCCTTAGTATTATAAAAAATGAGTATGTAAATAAATAAACGTACTATTCTTATTCACAAGTTGCACTTAAGTACTTATTTTTTCATAGAGGGGGATAAAAACTAGTGTCCACCTCGGGAGCAATACTTTTTTAAGCTCGAGTGACGTACTTTGAATCTCTCGCTGCGCTCAGGATTCTACGAAACACTCTCGCCTACAAAATAGTGGTTTGCTCCCTTGGTTTGCTACTATTATTTTTGATGTCCGGAATGAAAAAAATGCATGTCATATTGCATGAACTTATGACCCCCAATACCGATTAAAACGCAGAGAGAGAGAGAGTGAGGGGAGTGCGCCAAAAAGCAGAGGCGGATTAAGTGTCGAGAGCGCCCTAGGCAAGAACCTCATCGGCGCCTCTCTAGCGTCCATGCTATATTATAAATATTTACTAGTTACTTAGTAAACATTGATGACTGCAGTTGACGTTGCTACATGTTTGGTAGAGGTTACTCCAAGTTGGAGTTGGTATTTCTTTACTCAACTTGAAGTAACCTCAACTACTGCTGCTGTTGTAGCAACCATAATTTTCTTTTCCGTGTGTACACGCACTAAATCAGTAAAGAATAGCAAAGAAGTAGTAGCAATTACGTGATAGAAACCCTTGACGTTTGAAACACGTGACAGTGAGTGAGTAAATATGATTATGGAAGTTAAACTGTGAGTCGAATTCAACCCCTAGAACCTCTAACTTCGTAAACACGAGGTTGAGACAATTGTCTCATTGCATAGCTGGTGGTTTATATGTATTATATGTGAACAATGAAGGACATCACTTGACACTTTGCTATAATAAAGAAGAAGCGGTTTCAGACACAGCTAGTACAGTCAGCTTCATAGAAAAGGTACCCCCTTTGGTATTGACATCGAACCTATTTGAGTTGTCCTCGTAGAGGCGATCGGCAGCGGCGGCGACCTCTCGCGTCCGGCCCTGGTGCAAGCCATGGTCCGGGGCGAGAGGGAGTGGGAGGCAGTCACCTCCTTCTGCGAAGCAGTCATGCTAGCGAAGGAGGTGGCGGGACGGCTCAGGGAGAGAGCCTCCCGTCCCAGCCGCCGCAGGAGACGCTCCGGGCGTCGGGAGACGCGTGACGACTCCCGGCCACCGCAGGCGCGGGCCTGCGGGCGGAGAGTAATGGGTAGCTCACCGCCCGATCAGGACCAGGCCCGTGCCGGACGGCGCGTACGTGTTCCACGCGCGCCTCAAAGAGATGTCAGCATCGAGGAGGGGCCCCTTAGGGCCGAAGCCTGCTGGGTCAGCGGGATTGTCCGAAAGGGTTACCGCTGGCCCGGAACATAAAGGGCTAAGGAAGGAACACGGGTGGGTTTTAGTCAGTAAGAATCTGACACTCCCTTCCGCTCCACCCAGACTGGGAGGAGTCATTTGATGATTTCCCATCCGCAAAAAAAAAAACCTATTTGAGTTTTTTGTAATGTAACGTAAATGGCGTGTTGGTCTAATGGTTAACACTGCGGCTTAGTAATGCGATGGTCACGTGTTCAAATCCACGGATGAGAAGATTTCTTTTTCTTTATTTTATTTATTTATTTACCCTTTTTTAGTTTCTTTAATAGGTGATTGATTGTGGTGTTGTGTTAACTATTATTTAAGGAATCAAATGGAGGTTTGTAATAAAAGCTACGTTTTTTTATTTTGATAAAAAATATTTATTTAAAGTTGTGAAAACATACATTTTTTATACAAGTTACTCCGTATGATCTTATCGAAAAAAGACTGGTTAAAAATTGAAATGTTGTCATTTGTGTCTGCGAATTACAGAGGAAGAACCAACATGCTAAACTATAATAGTATAGCAATATACATCTTTCTCTTTTATCACATTTTCTAATAACCCTTATTTAGCACAACATAAGAAAAATATGTGAGGTCAGATGGTGCATCGTTAACACATTACAAGACTACTAATGTAAAAACAAATAATATTAAAAATTTCTGCGTCTACATTTTTGTCTTGCGAAATTGTCATTAACATCATCATAGTTTAAAGATAGCAATAATTTTGATTCGATGTTAAGTATTGCTAACGAATTTAATTTCTTATCTGTCATGGTAGAGCGAAGATAATTTTTCACTCTCTTTAGACAGGAAAACTCCGCTCACCACTACAATTGCAGACTGCCGTTGACACGCACATACTTAAGGCGATGGCAATGTTTGGGTAAATTATTTCAAGATCTTTATTTCTTAGAACCTGTAAAATTGCTTTGGTTGTTCGGGGCAATTCTCCGTCTCGAGCCATCGTTGTTAAATAAGAGCGTAGATGGATACATTCATCAACAAAGCACTTTTCTAAATCACCAGAATACATTGTTACTAACATACTTATTTGCTTTATTTTGAACTTTTTCAGTGTTCAAATTGAATAAAAACGAAAATTTACTGTAAAAATTGCTGTACCTACGCTTCTCGTCTCTTTTGAAGTTCAACCACAAGACTGTCTATAATTACTAGATATACTGTCAATCTGAATGTTTCCCGACCAGATAATGAATTAATATCTTCGACAGATTCATCTGCTGTGAGCTTTCTCTTACGTATCCTCTTTGTGTCCTTTTCATATTCATTGGGTAGTGAGAGTTCCAAAGCTTGCTGTTCATATTTATTAAAATTATCCCTTTCAGAAGAAATTATGTAAATTAGGCTGTCATACATTTCAATAACTGTGTATACTTACATCAATATCAACAGACTGTAATTTTTGTTGGTTTTGTCAATGTGAACCAAAATAAAACCCCAAAACACGATCATGAAGGCAGTTCCTAGTCGTTCTAATTTTAATCTTATACCTACCTTTAGCTTCATAAACAGCTGAACGTTTTTGCTCAGAAATGCTCTCTCTAATAAACAACACATCGTACATTACTCGAAATGACTTTTTCAAACTTTTACATGCATCTGCTCGAGCTGACCAGCGCGCTGGTCAGCTCGAGCAAATGCTTGAGCGTGTGACAGATGTGTTTTTGACGATAGTTTTTTTTTTATCACTACCTACGAGAATTTAGGCTTGTAGGGTTTCTCATCTTTGAGTTGAACACAATTAATTTGTTTAAAAATTCCATGCGCGCGCCCCTTTCGAACCTCGCGCCTCTAGGCACATGCCTAGTTTGCCTTAGGGATAATCCGCCACTGGAGGTAACCGAGTCACTAAAGCCTACTTGTGCATATTTGTATGCCTTGCAACTAAGGCTTTACATTTAGAAGTCGTTAGTGACCTTACAACGGAAGCTTTCATATTATGCCTACGCAGGTTCATATCGCGGCGCGGTAAACCGAATACAATCTACTGTGACAATGGAAAGAACTTTGTGGGAGCCAACAATGAGTTGGGAAGGGT
Source organism: Mesoligia furuncula (assembly GCA_916614155.1). NCBI lineage: Eukaryota > Metazoa > Arthropoda > Insecta > Lepidoptera > Noctuidae > Mesoligia > Mesoligia furuncula. The sequence goes on along the minus strand of OU744817.1, from coordinate 16,962,408 downwards.
TATACGGTTGAGCCGTCAATCAGTCTCAGACTACGCAGCGACTGAAGAAATTAGGTTATATTTAGTCGCCTATTCTCCACACTTTGGTGGAATATGGGAAGCCGGCGTCAAGTCCGCCAAGTCTTTATTGAAACGCGTAGCTGGCAATTCCTCCCTCACGTTTGAGGAGCTAGCGACACTCTTCTCACAAATCGAGGCCATTCTTAACTCCCGTCCTATTTCCCCCTTTAGTTCCGATCCTTCTGACCTAAATCCTCTAACACCTGGGCACTTTCTCATTGGTCGTCCATTGTTATCAACGCCGTCATTGCCTGTCCAGTCAACCAGGCCCAACAGATACCAGCAAATAGAACAGGCGCGGCAGCAATTCTGGAAAAGATGGCGCCTTGAATACATGGCAGAGCTACAAAATCGCACCAAATGGCGAAGGCACCAGACGCCGCTTCAAGTTGGTGACCTCGTCATCCTCAAGGAGGACAACCTGATGCCACTTCACTGGCGAATGGGCCGGGTGTCCAAACTTTACCCGGGCCCCGACGGAGTCAGCAGAGTGGCCGACATCTACACTACCAAGGGCACAATCAGACGAGCTGTGAACAAGTTGTGCCTATTACGGTCGTCTACACCATAGAAGATTTAGAAAGGCAGCTGAGCCTTTCAATGCCGCGGAGGATGTTCACGCCAATAGCGTGAACGCAGCATCAAGCATTCAAACGCTCCATCGCGCGGGGGTGAGCGGGGCGAGAGGAGCAGGCGCCAGCGCCGCCGCCGCGCCAGAGTCGACCAGCACACACGTTACTGCGCACACGCGTCCCGTAACAATTTGTACGCGCTCCGCGCGCAATCAATTCATTGTAAAGTCTCACAATAAATCAGATTGTCATAAAGTAAAACAGTGTCAGTCATTTCATCCATAACACCATGATTGAAACGAAGCAGAATTTAAATCTAACTATAAAACTAACGATGTTGGAGTACCCTAAGTCAGCGTGATATGAGCGTTTTTATTTCTGTTATATATCAATGACCTTCCCAATGCAACACGCTACGAAGCAATCTTATTTGCTGACGATACGACACTAATAATAAAATGTAAGGACAAAAATAAGTTGGAACATGAAATTAATGAAGCAATGAAAGACAATAATTTGGCTTAATAACAACAATTTAATAATCAATATAAATAAAACAAAAATAATTCAATTTCAAACTTATAAAATATCAAACTTTTAGAGTCTTAGTATAAAAAATGACGAAACTATCCTAGAACAAGTAAGTAGTAAACACAAAATTCTTGGGCATAATAGTGGATCAAAACTGCAATTGGAAATCACACATCAATTACGTATGCGATAGCTAGACGAATTCGTATACGCAATAAAACGTCTTCGATCAACAGTGTCAAGAGCCGCAGCAGTCACTGCATATTACGGATACGTAGCGTCTCTGCTTTCATATGGTCTGATACTATGGGGCAATTCAACTGAAGTTTGGCATTTCGGGTACAAAAGAAGTGTCTTAGGGCAATATCTGGCGTCTGGTTTTTGCCTTTGGACTGCTGCAAACCTTTATTTAAAAACTTCATATTTTACCGTTACCCTGCATGTACATCAATAAACTATGTATGCTAGTAAAGCAAAATCCGCACTATTTTCGCATGCAATCAGAAGTGAGCCACAAAAAGGCTTCTGCTCGAAATAAATACAAACACGAATTAAATGTACCTCAATGTAGATTGCAAATATTTAGGAGGAATGTATATGTTCATGCCATTCAGGTGTATACCAAGTTACCAAACTCATCTAAAGAACTTCCCATCCCCATGTCCAAGAAAAAGCTGACAAGTTCGTTATTGGATAATTGTTTTTATGACATTGGTGAATATATGGAATATTGTAAAAATTCAAGATGACATGTACTCAATTTTGACATTGATTTTAAAGTAACGACTACCTAATTATAATAATTCAAATTAGACATATTTTTAATCATTAAATCTTATAATTAATAGGCTTGTGTCCATTAAGAGTAAATATATAATGGATAGAGGTTTATAATGATTAATTATATTATGGAGAAAATAACAAACAATTTTAATTATTAAAAGCGTTAAGGGGAATGCTCCAACCAGCCCGCGAAATTCAAAATTTCTTGCGTTTTTTGCAATTTGCAGGCCAGTGCTAGGTTGTATGTTGATTAAAATATTATTCGCGGCTGTAAGACGTATGTAGTTACAGAATTATAATAATCAAAATCACCAATACAACCCTCCAACTTCATAAAGGTGTAAGAACAAAAAAAAAACAGAAAAAGTAATTCTAACAGCTTTATGAACTTAGAGCGTTTTATTGATGATTTTCATGATTATAATTCTGTACCTATATATGTCTTACAACCGCGAATAATATTTTAATCAACATACAACCTAGCACTGGTCTGCAAATTGCAAAAAACGTAAGAAAATTTGAATTTCGCGGGCTGGTTGGAGCATTCACCTTAAAGATTAATAATATTTTTAAGAAATAAATTTCGTAAAAAGAAACCTTTGGTCACGTGACAGTGAACACCAATCAGAAAGCGTTACGTCACGCCGTGCGAAACTCCAATCTTGTCTTTGACGTTTCGAGTATCGCTACCGGTTCGTGATAAAATTTTGGTTTTTAACAACTAATATCAAATTGATACAGTTTTTGCTAGTTATCATTTGAAAGAATATAATATAATATCTGAAAAAGATACACAACAAACTAGGTATTTGCCATTTCAAACTTTAAATCATTTAGGTAGGTAGTTATGTTGTTTGATATTATACGTACTTAGGTAAACTTGTATCAGAAGTATCTATAATAGAAGAACTTGGAGTACAACTTTCTTTTGATTCATTCAGACACTCTGATATTATCATCTTTGTTTGTTTTTTTAGAATATATGGCCGTTCTGTACTGCTGCATGTTCGTTTTCTTCTGTCTTCTTGACATCCAAATTTACTTGGCATACTGTAGAAAATCTGTATGGTCACTGATTTCTACCAAATCGGGAATCGAACCCGCACTAATGATTATATTAGCTTTAAAGCGTTAGGCGAAGCGTAAGCGGAAGGATGAAATAATGATGAAAGTACAGATGAAGAAATGAATGATATTATTAAGCGATTATAAAATTAGATATATTTAAATTAAATTACACGGACAATTAAATTAGCAAATTAGACAAAAGTATACGATAGTTAGCGCGGCGCGATCCGAATGGTTCGGTAGGCAGTCAACTGACGACTGGTGTCCCGCAGCCCGGCTCATGCGCCGGTGGCAGCGCGCGCACGCAGTCTCTCGTAGCCCAAGGTCGTTGACGCCGCCTCCAGTACAATAATCACGCGCTCCTTGTATGAGCGCGGCGCGTGTAAGCGTGCGGTCACTCGGTGCAATAGAGATGGGTCGAGGGCAAAAACAAATATGGACAAAATGGGCATAAACTTGGCATATTGGGCATAAATGAGTTTACGCCCAAATAAATGCCCGATCACTGGGCATAAAAATGAATAACTTTGTTTTGTAAAAAATAAAGCAGGAACTTAAGTCAAAATGAAGCTTAATGGTAGTAGGTATTTCGTAAATTAAATTTTTAATGAAATTTCTTTAAAAAAAATCACAGTTGAAAATTCGAATACGTAATTATAGAAAATATCATTTTAACTCTCGTAAAATGAAAAATGAAGTGAAGTTTTGTAATTGGTTTTGATACTACAATAATCATAAGTAAGTAATATAGTATGTATGTTCGTAAGCAGTGGCGTGCCCTTCATAGAAGCCAAAAAGCCCGGCTTGCCCTAATAAAATCATAATTCACAATAACAAAATCAATAAAAAATATATTAAAAAAATTCCAGTCAATGAACTCGAACGCAAACATTCATGTCATACGAATAATAATACAATTATTTCGAAATCCGAACTTGCGCGCACTGGCCTAGGTTCGCGCCAAATTTCGCTCTAAACGCTATACAATGCATTCAATTGCGCCATCTCGCTCACACTAGTCTGGCTTTTTACCTGGCTTCTATTTCCTTTCTCTGTCTCGCAGTTTTCGCCTACAAATTGCTATAAAAACGTTTACATTGGTGGATATTGGTAAGTACATAAAACACAGATTTCTATGAAATGAATAGCCAGGCTTTTGATAGGCATGAAGTTCGCGCAAATGCACTATCCACGTTGACCCGCGTATAGTTAGTTGCACGTGTGGCGGGCGCGATGAGTCGATGACGCGCCGCGTCTCAAATTGTTATTGTTTTGAAGTTTTGAATACTTTGAGAATTAGTTTTATTAGGTATTTGAAAAAGTGATTGATTGTGGCGATGTCATTCCCTATGATTTTGTAAACGGTTAATGAATATACAACGTGGCGCTTCAATGGTGACATTAATTTAACACACATATACGTTTTCACATTTTCATTTCATGAAGCAATTATATTTCCATTAAACGTTATTATTTACGGATTTATTTAAAATTTTAGAAAATAGTATTTTAGAGCAACCTGTACTTAAAGAACTGTCGCGCAGCGGTCATTTGCCGGGGTCACGGATCATAACATCGCATCAATGAAATAAAACGAATAAGCAATACTATTAGGATGAAACAAATGCAAAGAGTAGGCGAATTGAAGGAAAGACATATGTCTCTTTGTCGGCGCCGACAAAGAGATATTTCTTTCCTTCCGCCGCCTAGCGGCTCCTTTGTCGCTTGCCGCCAAAGCTCAGCGGTGCAGGTGACTGGCGCCCCCTCCTTCCCGCCGCGCCCCCGCACTGCACTTGAATTCTTTTTTTGCTTTACTAGTAATCTAGTGCTAGATGAACCCGTGTCCTTGACACACTTCGTCAAACTAGTGCGCATAATTCCGTCGTGAATATTGTTGTGAATGTTTCCGCGAAAAAGACGCTTACCTATTGTTTTATTTATTTATTTTTGTGTAATTAGATTATGGTACTTAGATAAAGACGCTTTGCTTTGTTTTCTAATCTAGTAGGTACGTTTACATCTCTTGTGATACGGAGGACGCGAGACGGTGTTATTTGTGTTATGTGCTTATGTAAACTTGTGATCGTGATGGCAAATACACATCCGAACTACACAGCAGCTGAATATGCGGACATGATCCTAATTTATGGAGAATGTCATCAAAGTGTCGCCCTTGCGATTAGGACATATCGCGAGAGATATGGCGATTCAAAACAATGCCCTACTAATCCTCGCACTATTGTAGGTGTAGGACCTCTTCAGCGCATCCACGAAAACCGGCCAGTGGATCCTAGGTCTTTGCGCCCAGACCGACCGCCTACACGATAAAATGTGCTACAATATTTCGAAGAGATTTTTTTTCAATTTACGAATTATTTTAACCTATACTTATATATATGATTAATGGGCACTAGCCCTACCCGTCTGTTAAATTAATGTCGCCATTGTAGCGGCACGTTGTAGTGTTCTTTTATCATTATGTAAATTCGGAAACTGTCATCGAAAATATATACGGTCGAATTGAGAAACCTCCTCCTTTTTTGAAGTCGGTTAAAAAGGTACGTAAATACATTGAGTTTTCTGCCAATAAATAATTATTTACTTCACCGTATCCAATCTTAAATTACTGTAGGTTCTTCTCGGAAATAAAAACAAGTATTTTTGTCAGTCAAGAAGACAGATTATATAAAATAGTTACCTACTCATTTGATTGTTTACTAGGTATGAATATGACAAACATAGGTGTTAAACATAGGTATGTGTTGGCTCATGATTGACTTTAAAAATGTAAGTACCTAATTCATAAAATAAGGCGTACGAGAAAAGAAAAAAGAACAATAAATCGATAATTTGGAGGCCATCTAGTGCATTTTGATTGAACAAATGCATGTGACAAGCGAAATGAAGAAAGTTCCGGATAGGCGCTGTGGTTATGCGCATTCATTAATATAGATGGCGCTTGTGACAATTACGTACTGATGTTTGAAATATGTAGTACTCTTCGTATTTTAAAGGTTTTCTTGCGGAAATTATAATAATGATGTTAGTACTACTAACAACCATTAACAACAAGAAAATCAGCCAATCCCTCAGTTGGCCTTTTTTTTATACCTTGAAAATCTGTGGGCTTGCCCTAATTTTGACCCCTAGGCACGCCACTGTTTGTAAGCTGTAAGACTTCCGAATAAAATAAAATAAATGTTTGTCAATTTTTACCATCATCGTGGTCCTAATTATAATTTTGGCTTGATTTTGATGTCTATTACGTAAACTAATAATAAGTAATGAAATCGCTCAATACAATGTAGATAGCTGCTAGACAATGTAGATAGCTGTTAGACTCTTACTGACTAAAACCCACCCGTGTTCCTTCCTTAGCCCTTTATGTTCCGGGCCAGCGGTAACCCTTTCGGACAATCCCGGTGCCCCGGCAGGCTTCGGCCCTAAGGGGGCCCCTCCTCGATGCTAACATGTCTTTGAGGCGCGTGTGGAACACGTACGCGCCGTCCGGCACGGGCCTGGTCCTGATCGGACGGTGAGCTACCCATTACTCTCCGCCCGCAGGCTCGCGCCTAAAGTGGCCTGGAGTTGTCACGCGGCTCCCGACGCCCGGAGCGTCTCCCGCGGCGGCTGGGACGGGAGGCTTTCTCCCTGAGCCGTCCCGCCACCTCCTTCGCTAGCATGACTGCTTCGCAGAAGGAGGTGACTGCCTCCTACTCCCTCTCGCCCCGGACCATGGCTTGCACCAGGGCCGGACGCGAGAGGTCGCCGCCGCTGCCGATCGCCTCTACGAGGACACGGCGGTGTTCCGCCCAAGCGGGGCAGACCTCCACCGTGTGCTTCCACCGTGTCCTCTGGGCGATCCTGGCGATGGTGACACCCGGGCGTTTCCTCCCGCCTGATGATCTGCAGGAACCTCTCAAAACTTCCGTGTCGGGTGAAGACCTACGTCAGGCGGTAGGTGAGGGCGCCCTGGCGCCTCTCTAGCAACTACTCAAAGAGGGGTCTTATCGCCGCTATCGCGGCGTGCAATGCGCTGGGTTGCGATAGTCGCTTTTTCCATGCCGCCATGAGATCGCGCCGGAGATCCGTCCTCTCCGCAACGATTTGCCGTGGAAGCGGAGTTTCCCGCGTAGTGCCTCCACACGCCACTCATACAGGCGCGCGAGGACTATCGCCTCCAGATCCCATGGCGGCAGTCCGGCAAGGAGGCTTGCCGCCTCGCCCGAGATCGTGGGCGCGTTCAGGTAGATGGCGGCTCGCCACCGCAGTGAACGCGCCCACACCGGGCCCCCATATAAGGCCATGGACCGCACGACCCCCGCGTAAAGCCTCCGGCAGGAGGCGTTTCGCCCCCTCAGGTTGGGCAAGAGTCGCTTGAAGGCGGCCCCGGCCCGTTCCAGTTTGGGGGCCAAACGTCGGGAGTGCTCGACGAAGTTCCACCGGCTGTCGAGGACGAGACCCAGGTAAATCATCATCGTCTTGACGCCGATGTGAACCCCTCCTACCATTAGTTGGGATCCCGATGGTGGCGCGTTCCGGGGCCCACGAAACGACATGGCCTCGGACTTGTGCAATGCCACCTCGAGACCCAACTGCCGGATCGTCTCCACGACTATCGCAACCCCGCGTGTCATCGCGTCGGCCGCCGCCTGATGCAACCTCCCCTGCGCCAGGACCAGCGTGTCGTCAGCGTTGCAAACCACGCTGACGCCATCAGGGAGGTCGGCCCGCAGCACCCAGTCGTAGCCGATGTCCCACAGGAGCGGTCCCACAACCGATCCCTGCGCAATACCGCACGATATCTCTCGCCGGTTCCACTCCCCATCGCGACCAGGGTAAATGACGGCTCTGTCCGTCAGATACGCCTCGACTATACGACGGAGGTAGGGCGGCACCCGGTGATACCGGAGTGCCTCCACAATGCACCTCCAGGGCAGGGTGTTGAACGCGTTGGCGATGTCGAGTGACACCGCTACGACGACCCCACCCCGGGACACCGCGTCCCCCGTCATGAGGGCTCTCACGCGCATGATGGTGTCCACCGTCGAGCGCCCCTTGCGGAAGCCAAACTGGCTGTCCGCAAGATCCGGCCCCGTCCTCACCAGATGCCCGACGAGGCGGCCCGCAATCACTCTTTCAAAGAGCTTGCCGACCTCGTCGAGCAGCACGATGGGCGAAAAATCAGCTGTTCTCTACATTTATGTTCGTATTACTCGTCAAAATGTAGGGAACAGCAGATTTTTTTTGGCGATTTCAGGTTTGTTCCCATAGTAACAGTTGTTCATAATGATGAGTACAATGACTTCTTAAGAGGTTGTTAATGTTTTACCAATAACCCTGTATAACGTAATTGCGCAACATATATTTCAAGGACGTATTCATATGTCCTACCCGTACCACAGATTAACCCGTACACGCTATTGTTTACGTTTGACTCGCTTAACAGGTAAAAGCATACTCTTAGTCTTATTATATCAATTTCTGGTTAATTGCAATATATTAGCTATAATCCAATATGTTTTTGTGAATTTAACTTTTCCAAACACTCAAATATAGCTATTTGAATGAAAAATTTAATAAAAGTTCTGTTAAAGTTTTTGCCCAGGCAAAAGGCATTTATTGGGCGTTTATGGGCATTTATCCGGCGTTTATTCAATGCGCCCAATATGCCAGAGCATTAACCCATCTCTAGGTGCAACCGATCGTATGATTTCTATGTTTGGCCCAAGATTCATGAGCGGAGCGATTCCGCTCTAAAATGTAAGGTGGTGGTCCAATAGGTTATTGTTCCGCCACAATACAACCTGATTTCACGCGCACTTGTGATACTGTTCCTTTCATATGATACTCCATATAATTAATCATATGATTTGGCAACTAGAATAATAAAAAGAGTATGTTTGTAACATTAATTAGAAAACTAGAATAAAACGTTAACTCCTAAAAGTGAAACAACTTAACCTGAACTCATGTATTTATTATTTGGAAAATAGGGATTCTACAAAACACATCTAGTTTGCTCGAATTAATGAATAGACTGTATTGTGTGAAATACTTACATCAAAATGATCTTCACAAAAATACATTCTTGAACCTGTTGATAAAGTATGAGCATCATCTCTTCTTGCAAGTTTTAGCCACTTTTTTATTTCTCTATTATTTTTTGGAACATATATAAGTAAATAACTTGTTTGGCGTTTTTATAGTCGTGCTATCACACTGGGGCACTATACAGTTCTTATAATATGAGAAATTCCTTTTTAAAACTAACTATAACGTACGAAGACACGATCGCTCTTTGGTTTGTTTCGCACGGCGTGACGTCATTCAAGACGCCATGACAGTCTTGTTCGTTTTGGAACCAAATTGAAATTGGTTTTTTAAAACGCGAAATTAATAATGTAAATGCTCGATTAAAAATAAATAAACTTTTTTTTTCGATAATATGCCTAATAAGCTAAAGTATTAAGCAGTTATTGAAATTTTGTCAACTAGCCTTACTTAACTACTTAGTTATATAAAATGACATTTGAATATTTGCACACCATATGTTATGGTAGAGTATAGAACTTATAAAATATTAACACGATACAATGTAAAACCACATTCTTACCAATAAATAAATTCTATTCTATTCTAAGAGAAGGTATTGTTAAATTACCCTTTCGACTAAAACTCCTCTGACATACATCACCTTTGTAAGGTATTTCACCAGTGTGTAATCGTAAATGATTAATAAATCAAACTTTTGATTAAAACTATGCTGACATACATCACACATTTATGGTTTCTCATCAGTGTGTATACTCATATGTTTTGTTAAACTTCCCTTCATACTAAAACTCCTCCGACATACATCACACTTATAAGGTTTTTCACCAGTGTGTATACGCATATGTTTTGTTAAACTTCCCTTTTCACTAAAACTTCTCCGACATACATCACACTCATAAGGTTTTTCACCAGTGTGTATACGCATATGCCTTGTAAAATGCCCGTTTTGACTAAAACTATGTTGACATATATCACACTTAAAAGGTTTTACACCAGTGTGTCCACGCATATGTGATGTTAAATTTCCCTTTTCACTAAAACTCCTCTGACATAAATCACACTCATAAAGTTTTTCACCAGTGTGTATACTCATATGGCCTGTTAATTTGTACTTTTGATTAAAACTATTTTGACACACATCACACTTATAAGGTTTTTCACCAGTGTGTATACGCATATGTGTTGTTAAATTCCCCTTTACATTAAAACTATGCTGACATACATCACACTTATAAGGTTTTTCACCCGTGTGTATACGCATATGCCTTGTAAAAACTCCGGTTTCACTAAAACTACGGTGACATACATCACACTTGTAAGGTTTTTCACCAGTGTGTATACGCATATGTTTTGTTAAAGTTCCCTTTTCACTAAAACTCCTCCGACATACATCACACTTGTAAGGTTTTTCACCAGTGTGTATACGCATATGTTTTGTTAAAGTTCCCTTTTCACTAAAACTCCTCCGACATACATCACACTCATAAGGTTTTTCACCAGTGTGTATACGCATATGCCTTGTAAAATGTCTGTTTTCACTAAAACTACGTTGACATACATCACACTTATAAGGTTTTTCACCAGTGTGTATACGCATCTGTTTTGTTAAAGCACTGTTTCGACTACATTGATCTACATCACACTTACGCTTGGACGTACATTTTTGAGTCGTCCGGATAAGTTTCAAGTCTGAGTTTTCTTTGTTCGTTTTCTGGGCTGTTATTGCATCTTCTTGTTTTGTTCTTTTTCGGTCTAGTATTGGTTTCTTCGCAACGGTCGCCCCTGTGATAACAAAACTGGTAAGTACAATGTTGGAAGAAGATTGACATGCAAACGAATCAAAATAATAGCACTTTGCATAATTCACACTAGGACCTAAAAAGAGGAATTTCTGGTGAAGTTGAATAAAACACTTAATCATCAGTGACATGAAGTACAAATTGTACTAACATCGACTTAAGGTCTGTGTGTAGTTTGGTAAGAGTTGAACGTTAAAAATAGGATCTCTGTTGATAAGTAACAACGTAGATAACAACTCACACTTAATAAGAAGTTATTCGTCCACTAGCACCATCACTTAATTTTCATGAACTGTGGTGAATTTAGGACTTCTAGGCAAAAACTGTTTTGTAGAAAGGTAAAGGTTATCGGATAACCACATGTTAAGTACAATTTTTGTCTAGGTCAGAATGACGGGTGTGCTGTTACAGAACTGAATATGTTATATATGAAAGGAATGTACCAGCAATGTACCTGAATGTACTTTTAATGAAATTCAATGTACCTCCAAGAAACAAGAACAATTGTAATAATAAAGTGAGCCGCGGTCCTGACAGTCAGAATGACGGGTGAATACTAATAATGAATGTAATAGACATCTATGGTTACCTAATATTTACCAGAGGAATGTACCTTCAATGTACCTCATAAAAATATAATCTGAAAATATAATGCGACGAGTAATTAACGAGAAAATCAAGAAAATAAAATTTGACGCCAACCAATTTTTAATAGCAATGTGAGTATAGTGTTATTTGCTCGTACTGAGAATCGAACGTGATTATGAGAGGATTATTTACATTTTTTTACATACCTACATGTGATTTGATAAATAAAACAAATATTGATTAGAAAATGAATTATCATTTACTCAACGTTTATGAAAAGCAGTGAAAAATGTAAATAATCCTCTCATAATCACGTTCAATTTAATTCGAGCAAATAACACTATACTCACATTGCTATAATAAATTGGTAGGCGTCAAAATTTATTTTCTTGATTTTCTCGTTAATTACTCGTCGCATTATATTTTCAAATTATATTTTTATGAGGTACATTGAAGGTACATTCCTTTGGTAAATATTAGGTAACCATAAGATATCTATTACATTCATTATTAGTATTCACCCGTCATTATGACTGTCAGGACTGCGGCTCGCTTTATTATTACAATTATTGTTCTTGTTTCTTGGAGGTACATTGAATTTCATTAAAGGTACATTCAGGTACATTGCTAGTACATTCCTTTCATATATAACATATTCAGTTCTGTAACAGTACACCCGTCATTCTGACCTAGACCAATTTTTAAAACAAATCTGTTTGTAGACGCAAAACACGCTGTTTTTTGCGCAATAGGTCCGCTGGCCAGCAAAATAAAGCTTTGACGCTAGTTTGCCGTTTCGATTAAAATAAAAACTGAAAATATGGCAATAGCTTCACAAAAACGCGCACCTAAAATTAGGTTCATGGATAACTAAGTGGTGGCGCTAGTGGACGAATAACTTCCTATTAAGTGTGAGTTGTTATCTACGATGTTAATTATCAACAGAGATAAAGAGAGAGAGAACACGCTGTAATGAAAGAATTAATAGAGAAATATGATGAATGGGAAGTAATTTACATAGATGGATCTATGAGCAAGAATGGTAGGGGAGCTTCATTTTATGTTCGCTCGCAAGAAAATGCTAGTGGATGTTTCAAAGTAATTGGAAATGTGTGTATCATGTCGTTGGAGCTTATTGCGATCTCAGAAGCACTATCATATATCAAAACAATTGATGACAATAAAGCTGTTATATGTTCGGACAGTAAGAGTGCTTTATATCATATAGCTCGATGCGCCTCTGGTCGCAGAGGTACAACGATAGCATATGAGATACTCGCTAAATAGAGGAATTAGCGAAGAAAGGAGTGGATCTGAGGTTGCAGTGGGTTCCTTCGCACATTGGGATACATGGTAATGAGGCGGATAATTTTCGAAAATTGGAAGTACAGAAGGACAAGAAATTTATGTGAAACCACAATATTCAGAAATATTAACGAAATAAAATGGACAGTGTCATGATTTGTGGAAGGAATATTTCAATCAGAGATCATTGGAAAAGGGCATATGGTATAAAATTATATAATGTCAGTCTCATCGTATACCTTGGTGTACACACTGCAAACCAGTTCGAGTTACATCACACACATGGATAGCTGTGTCGGTATGTGTAGTTGTGGACGCATACAAACTAAGTAAAATGAGTGCGCGAGCGAGCGAGCGAGCTCTGTTTTTTATTAGTGTGCGTATGTCGTACCAATAGGCAATAACTATAATACCAATGTATAGTAAGCATGAATTTATGTATTTGGATGAGTTATATTTCGCACTTGTTCATTGTAACAGGTTTGGCACAATGGCTAATGTTTTTGGTTAGTGAACAAGAAGTCTCAAGCTCAAAACTCGGGTGCAAAACATTATTTTCGTTTTGTAATCATAATTTTCCTAAAACATCATTACCTAGTTGAATTGCTAACGATTCAATCCCGTTCAAAGATGAGTAATTTACAACGTTTGAGACATGAGCACGGAATTCTCAGCTAATTTATTTTGACCGCTTAGGATATAACTACCCACAATTATTGTATATATTTTTTTACATTTCACCTTAATTTATAAAAAATTAGCGTTCTTAGTTGTCAGTCAACGAGTATGATTTACACTACTAAGTATATTAATGACTACTCATATTCCTGCGCTTTCTTTGTTCCTGATCCCAATTGTGCTTGAACCTGATCCAACCTCAGTAGCCGTGGCTTGGACACCCACGGTGAAGCGAAGAGGAACCCGAGGCGGGGCCGCTCGTCAGGGCTTTTGCCTGTAAGCCGACGACGTAGCGGCCAACAAGTAGGTTGCGGTGCCGCTTCGGCGACATCGCAACTGAGGCGGGCCGCGATGTCGTATGGGAGGCATCGCGGCTGAGGGTTGGAGGCCGCGGTGGGAGAGGAGTGCCGGTATTGCGGTGCGCCGCTCTCACCTACCTTCCGCGGCCTTGACGGGGTCGCCACCGTCTGATGGCGGACGCGGTGGGGCCGCAGGGGAGGAGGAGTGTCGGTATGACGTTGGCCGCTCTCCCTATCCTCTGCGGCCGAAAATTGGCAGGCGGCGGGGCCAATGATCTGACCCGTCGAAGGGGGACTAAGGGTGCCCAGACACGGGGTCGTCTAGCGCTCATGTGCTGGTTTGGTCCCTGGGGTGGTCACGGCGTGCTATGTGTTCTGGTGCGCCGGTGATGGGGAATACTCCCCAGAGGAGGGTCTGGTAACGGACAGCCGCGGCGGGTTCACGGATGAGTGCTAACGCGTGCCCGTGTTCCCGCCGTAAGCGGCAGAGGAGGACACCGTGGAGTTTTATTGGGTTAGAGTCCCACATAACTGCACTACCTACCCGTGGTAGTGCAGAATGCATGAGCATTTCTCCACGTAAAAAAAAAAAAACCATGCAATATTTAACAATGTTTAAAAAGGCGGAAATCGTTGTTTTGCATGAGCAAAACGTTTCTAGTAGTGAAATTGTAAGGCGCTTATTAATATCGGTGAGTAACAGCTACTTGTGATATAATTATTTTCATTATGTTAGTAATACCTATTTCAACTCAAATTCTTAACTCATCTCACCTTTCAATGTTTACCTAAATATTGCAATACATAGTAATATTAATATATCAGAATATATTAAAGTTATTTTTTATCATAATTTGATTTTGATAAATGGGCGGTACCGGAGAATGGGCAGCAGCGTTCTCTATGCATTCCACCACCATACCATACTGCGATCGCCAACCCGCCTGCCGAGCGTGGCGATTATGGCAACCCCCCCCCCCCCTTTTGGGGGAGGCCTATGTCCAGAAGTGGAGGTCTTTCGGCTGAAATGATGATTTTGATAAAATTTACTTGGACCAGCCCATTTTTGTCTTAGGCATCTGTGTGGGCCCTTAGTCAGAATAAAGAAAAACATTCAAATTATATTTAAACTAAAATAGTTACGATACACATTTATTATTGGTATCTAACGCCACCAATGTGAAGCGATGTTAACTTTTATTACATTATGAGGCAATATAAGTAATTCATTAACTATACTTTATCCACCAATCCGCCATTGTTTATCTTCACAATTTTAAATATTATTTTGTTTTTATCCATAGAGGAGAACCGTGCGGTTATTCCATCGGTTTGCGGATTCTGATGAAGTAGACCATCATCGACGTGGGCCAAAACCGAAGGCAAATTCTTCGGCTGGTCACTACGACATCGTGGCACAGGGCTAATCCGTTTTTATCCACCTACGTAACTGCAACAGCACATAATGTGTGCTTACAGACAGTGCGAAATCACCTGCATGAAGTTGAAGCTGGTTTACGCTGTAGTAAGCCATCACGGAAGATTTTGCTGTCCACCGCTCACCGACAAAAACACTTCAGTTCGCTAGGTCTTATATACATTTTTATTAAGAGAATAATGTGGCTGTTTTTAGTCATGATTTTTTTTAAAAGTAATTAAGTATGAAGTGTAAGTGATGTTATTGTTATGCAGTTAGAAATCGTCCTAATTTCTTACTATCTAACATGTTGATTCATGAACATGAAAAAATTGGAGGTGGAGCTCCAATTTCACTTTTTTTTTGTATACTTTGAAAAATATTTACGTCTATTCTTATACTTATGAATATCCTTCTATTTATTTATTTATACAGGTAAAAACAACAAAATTAAATTCTGACTTAACTAAAACTATACAGAAACTAGAAAATAGCGTCGAAAAACTCATCTGCATCGCTGTCGACTGGTAATGTACCATACCATTCTTATTGAACAAAAACCTTGTCTTGTCTTATAAACTGGTAAAGAAGTTACCAGCAGTGTTCTACTCATCCAAAAGTTTGGGAATATGTTTAAAATAGTTTGCATTACTTACTGTATTGGCCAAACGTAGTTTTTTATTTGCTAACATATAGCCCATGCCAAATTGAACCTTAAGCCAACTATTGTAAGAAACTTAATAGTCGAAACGAGCTGGCTCATTTACTAATGACCCAAGCGATATAGAACAATAGACGCCCGCATTCCAACGATTAGTTTATTTAATAAAATGTTTCTTATTAATTTTATTGGTTTTATTTAAATACCTATTAACTTTTTTGTTTTAATAATTATATTTGACACAAAATTGATGTCTTATTAAAAGACAAAAAATAAAAACTTGTAAAACAATCCTTTGTCGGGGTTTGAACTTACGACACGAAGTTTAGTTCGTTATCTATGTCAGGTGCTTTCACCGACCGGCTATGGGACACATTATTTATAATGTTGAAATATTGGAACTCTTTCAATTATGATTACTATACATTGGTATATTAGTTATTGGTATATGTGGGTATATCATACGCACACAGACAGTTTAGCGATTGCTATTCGTACCCGACCGACCGACTCATTAATTTACGCACACAGTGACAATAACCATATGTGTGAAATGTAAACCGAA
>OU744817.1:13042888-13224801 GCA_916614155.1 Mesoligia furuncula | reverse complement strand
AACTTAGACTCGGATTTAACGTCAGTTTTTGTAATAAGAACTTTAGCTTCGTCGGATTATAGTTCGAAATTTAAAAATGGCTGGATGGTTGAAACCTGGGTTTAAAGATAAATTTTGTTTTGTAATAAGGCCGATGATGCTTAAATAACTTGGGCTTTCAATCCAGACGCGTGCATAAAGTGGCATTGCCTCAATTTCAGTACTTTACTACTGTACTATGAACATTATGGCCACCCTACAAATTTTTCTCCTAGAAAAAGTTAAAAATCAATTTTCTCTTAAAGTATGACATTTAGAAGAACGGACGATATGTTACAATTTAATTAAGAAATAGTTAAAAATCTTATTCTAATTTACGTTAATCTATCAGGTTGAGCCTAGTCAATAAAGCCGAAAATATTGGGCTCTCAGTTCAGACGTTTTAGTCACATTCGACTTTCATTTAATTCTTAACAATTAGCTTTTGTGTCATTATTTCTTTTTAACTAATTCACATAGGTATCTAGGTAAAATATGTTAAAGTCGTATTTATGTATTTATTCAGATGCTTAAATTCATGTTTTGCAGATTCCTCACTTCAGACAATAATAAAGTGAGGGGCCCTAGTTAAACCGCCAAAAATCTGTAATGTCATATTAAGTTAAGAATTGTATTTCTTAAAATATTTAAGAAATTCTTAACTAAATTCTTAAATAAAAATTATTAACCCAGAGATAGTACTTATTGAGATTTAGGCTATGCAACTTTATGCACGCGTCTGGATTGAGGGCCCAAGTTATTTAATCATAACAGTTTTAATTCACGTTTAAGAAATTCGTGGCCCTTTGCTTTAAGCTTTTACTATTTTCAACTAATTCTCCTATAAGTCTTATTTCGTTTCGCAAGGGTTCAAAAAATTGGCCCTCAATTCAGATGCACATCTCCTGACCTTGTTGTGCCGACAGGGAATTAAAAAGTTTTATTTCATGTTGAGCGTGTCTGAGTCTTAGAGCAATCAAGAACGTGTTCAGTTACGAAATCACTTTAGCTAAGAAAGTACGCGCACAGGGTGCGGCCGTTAGAAGGCCGAAGGCATATGAAGTTTTAGACAAACTACGAGACAACGCTTTACGAAGCCGACCTTTTTTCTAAAATTTTATCTTCCATATGTTGTATTTTGAGTTTAATCTCCTAGTTTTAGCTCTGTCCTTGACGATACATAGATATGATGTTTTTGTTGACGATGCTTATCTAAGAATTAATCTATTTTTCCAATTTCTTATAATAACCAATTGTTTTCTCCTCCTTCCAGATCTTGAAATGCAGTGATAATCAAATCAAAAAAATTCACCATTTTATTTTCAAGTCCAAATCCTAACAAACTATTTTTGGGTACCCAAAATTACCATTCGGCAAAGTACGGGCAGAACGAGACAGCAACGTAACTTCAAAACTGTTATAATAAGCTTTTATAAGCGCGGCCAATATTCTTGGTATCAAGATACAAGGCATTCAGTTGTGGGTTGACAGAAATATCATCACAACAATGGAAAACCTTACTGTATTATCCTTTCGAAAATCTGAAGATATTAAGCGTCTCGCTAGACACTTTCAGAACGTCGTCAACCACCCTTTGACGCAACAAAACAAAACTCTACTCTCCTATCTAAGGAGCCTAGACTCTACGCACAAGAAGATTTATTTACAAAAACGAGATTATGTCGAAGTTGAATATATATTTACTACGGAGAAGAAGAGTAACCTTCAAAGGCAGAGGTTCAACAGTCTTCCCGTTAGCGAAGTTCCTGAATTGTTGAAAGCTGAGTTATTAAATTTTACTTCCGAGGACGCAAAACAGGTGCATATTTGCACCGATTGTAATATAGAGATTGAACTGAACGATGAAGAACCGCTGATGGAATCGCTCCAGAAACACTTTAGTTCGGACGCCCACTTGCCTAAGTTGAAACGGGCGAGCATAGATGTAGCCGAGCCAATCCTTCTGCCAAACATGTCTCGACGTCTCTCCGCTATGGGAGAAACTCCACTGCCGAAAATCAAAGAACTAAGCATTACCAAACCGGTCGAAAGATTGGAACGTAATTTCTCGTCGAAACTCAGTTCTGCGTTGATGAAGCATCTCCCGGACGCTGCGGAAGCAAGCGTCGATGCTGCGCTCAAATTCTACCAAGAAATATACGACAAATTATGTTCCGATGTCTCGGCTATCGACTTTTCAACGCAAACGTCTTCTGTAGCTCCTATAATAATGAGTATTAAGGATAATGTTTACCAGAATTTCGCTGCTGACGCAAACAAGAGTATAGATAACGATGAGAACGAACAGGCGGCTGAAAAGCCGAAGAATCAGCCCAAGAAGAATCGTTACTACGGACCTATTGAGGCCCTGATTGTCAAGTTACTCGTCAATCATAAGTTGCTGTCATTGATTGATGACAGAACTGGAAAATTAGCGTTCTTTTGCATCGCTTGCGAGTATTATACTCTACGATTCCATTACGATAGTGTTTTAAACCACGTGTTTAGTGAAAGCCATATTCACAATCTTTCCTGTATCCTACAGTCTGATAAGAGCATTTCTTTCTCGATGACTGAACCTACTACTGAGAAAATTAAAGAGATGAACGATAAGTTCCTTCTCAGCCACGATATCACTTACACTCCAAACGGATTGTATTGCCGACTATGCAAAACTTCGATCGATTCCGTCGAAGCTTCCATTTTGCATATTCTAGACGAGAAGCATCTTGCTAAACTTTCCGACGAGCTATACATTCGTATAAAGGAGACCGACCCCGATCGCTCGATCCCTGAAGAATGGGGCCCGAAAGATTTGAACTGGACGAAATACTTAGCTAGCGTCGGGAAACCGCATAATAGTCGTGACCACGTCATAATAGAGAATTTTATCAAGCCTTCGGGGAAGATCGGAAACTACTGTACCTGCTGCGATATGACTTTGAAGGGGCCAAGACAGGTGCTCTTCAATCATATTCGTCAAAAGAAGCATCTGAGGAACGCGGCGCCTCGGAAACTGTCGATGCTCTACAAGAATCATTGCCGCCCTTCCGAATATTTTGCTAGCTTTGGCAATTTTTACGTTTGCACCATCTGCCCCGACTTCGTGGCAGTCCCATCCATCTCAGCGATGGTTGAACATTTCGAAAGCGCTTCCCATTTCGAGGCAATATCGAAATTGATCCGTTCTGCTTTATACGATGATGCTGATCGAGAACTTTTGACAGCGAACAAAATTAACGCTGACTTGAAATGTGAAGTCTGCGATGTTACGTTCCAAGATATGAATGAAGCTGTGAAGCATGTCTTGAGCAGCATTGATCACCAAACTGCTGTTGCTGATGCTAAAGTGAACGCGAACAAGGGAGATATCATTAGCGTGTACATGAAAGGGAACCACATCTTACACAGTGAAGGTTCTAGCTTCACTTGCGTTGAATGCAAAGGGGTTTTCAACTCCATCCGGTCCCTTTTAACCCATTTAGTATACGCGGGACATTTCAAAGAGAAGCCAGCTATTGAGAGCGTCTTCCGTTTCTACTTGGAGCTTAAGCATAATATAAATATGTTGCTTCGGAACAAATATGTGTATTACCAATTCGGGTGTCTGAAGTGTGGTGTTTGCGACGCTGATGTCGAAGAGGGGGAGACAGCGAAGAAACATGTAGTTTCAACGCGTCATAGAGAAAATATGGGGGCCAGTTATGTTAATTTGGATACGTCGGCTGTTGAATAAGGTTAGTGGGATTTCATTGAA
Organism: Mesoligia furuncula; assembly: GCA_916614155.1. NCBI lineage: Eukaryota > Metazoa > Arthropoda > Insecta > Lepidoptera > Noctuidae > Mesoligia > Mesoligia furuncula. The sequence continues at coordinate 13,221,026 of OU744817.1, read as the reverse complement.
CACTTAGTTAGGTTCCTAAAAGTATCTTAGGCCATATTCCGGCTTGCCTGAATTTAACGAACTTTTACGGCCTTAGTATCGATTTTACAATAATATAACACCAGTTGATAAAGTAAGCAAACACACATTTATAATAGATATAGCAGTCCCTAATACTAAATAATAATAATAATAATAAAGCCTTTTATTCGGACCATAGATATACAATTGTTTTTTTCTTACACTACTGCACTGATATATAATTATATATTTTACATAATCTAATTTATTCGCGTATTTGGTGCTTCTTTACTTTCTGTAAGTCCGTTTGCCAGTTGGCAAAGGCCTCCTCCAACCTACTCCATTCTGATCTCTCTCTAGCTACTCTACTCCATGATATGCCTGCAACCTGCCTGATATCATCTTCCCATCTTTTTTGTTATCTACCCCTTTTCCTTTTACCTTCCCTTGGGTACCATTGTGTAACTATTTTGCTCCATTTGTCCTTTCCTCTTATCATGTGTCCCGACCACTTCCATTTTAGCCTTTTTATTTTTAGGGTTACGTCTTGAATCTTGGTCTTTTTCCTAATGTTGATGTTTCTTATTCTATCCCTCCTCTTTACTCCTAGCATGCTTCTCTCCATTGCTCGCTGGCAAATGGCGATTCTATATCTAGGCGATATATATTCCCTAATACTAATAACTTTAAAAAAACCATCACAGAAAAAATCAGGAAATATACAGAATTACAAGAGGAAATTACCAAAGTTTGGAAAATGAATAGAGCCACTATAGTCCCAATAGTAATATCAACAACAGGTGTTATCCCGAAACAAATATATAATAGTTTTAATGCACTAAATCTATCTAAATACACATACATAACACTAGAAAAAGCTGCCATATTAAACACTTGCCTCATAGTAAGAAAATTTTTACAACTAGATTTGGATAATATTTTCACTGTAGTACAGAACAATAATGACACTAGAATCTCACCTTGGTTCACACCCGTGAGATTCTGAAAATACCAGGTACTAACCTGAGAAAATTAAATTTAAAAACCAAAATAATAATAATAAAGTATTTATTTCACAAAAACGTAGAACTTTGCACTGTATACATTGATTTTGAAACTTTGGTCTAGTGTTCTCAAGTGCTACTTCTGACCATGAAGTTCTGGGTTCGATTCCCACGATGGGCTAAGTGATATTGAGTTTTTCTAAACATTACTGACGAAATGTGGGTCTACTAAAAGTGCACTATTCCTTTTGTTCCTTCGTCGTATTTTTAATCACACTAATATTATAAAGGCGAAAGTTTGTGAGTGTGTGTGTTTATATGTTTGTTACTTCTTCACGCTCAAACGGCTGGACAAATTTTGATAAAATTTTGTATGGAGGTAGCTGACACTCTGGATTAACATATAGGCTACTTTTTATCCCGATATTCCCACGGGATCGACATTATAATGTTACCACTGCGGGACACAGGTCTTTTTGAGAGGGACTTCGAGTTCTTAATATAGGAAACTTATTTTGTATCTCGTCAACAAAATACTTAAGCTTGGACTCCCTATCCAAACACAGTAGAAGTGATGATAAGAATTCTTAGTACCCGGCTTTTATTTGGGCTGCCTTCCAAGGAATCGTCCCACCGATACAATGCTTAGAATTGTACTAAGTAAAACTCGTAGCTGTATGATTCGTCTATAGAGAAATATACATGGGAAAAATATTGGCAACACATCAATGTTTACGTTACATCTGGTCTTTGAACTTTATAAGTCGCAATACGACAGTATTACAGATTTCGAAATCGTGTTGACAAAGCGTGAATGTTCATGTTACAACAAATACCTCGTTGGTTTAGTATTCGCTGGCGCGTCAACTGAACCTGTGTTCAATCTCCACACATCTTGGAGTATCCGGGATGTCCTAGAACCAAAAATTCGTAACGTCCACCAACCATCACTTTACCAGCGTGGTAGATTACGACCTTCTCCCTTTCATAGAGAGGTGGTCTGTGTCCCAACCATAGATATCCGAGAGATATGCCTTCACTCTATATTTGTTCGAGTTCAAATGTCGCCACCACCAAACTCATACAAAAACAAAAGAAATAGATACGGCCCACATGATGCTTTTTCGGCACACACGCAAGAAAGTGGGCGTAACACTTTTGTGCTATCTTATTGTACACATGCTCAAAAGGGGCGGGCACTAGAAAGTATAGATACAGTCACTGAATGCACATATGCAACTCTGCACTGCGTAACACTCTATTAATCTCAATCTGAATCATTTTGAAGCCTCCTCTACACGTCGTCAGATTCATCAGCAGATGGCCATCTGCGAATGCCGCCGCCGACGTGTAGACGGGATAATTTGCTAGTCTGTGGTAGGTATTTAGGGTAGGGTAGAGTAGGGTAGGGTTTGTCCGTATTTGACGTCGGCAGAGCTGTTATAAAAAAATATATATTTATTTCATAAAACAAGAAACACATTGCACTGTATACATTGTAGATTATAAATACATTTGTCACACTATAAGCACAATTGAATAGACTCTACACCCTTAAACTAGGTCTAGCCTGTGTCTTAAGAGATAGGGTTCAGCAGAATGGGTACCTACAGTAAATAATTCACATTCTGTAACAAGTGAAGCAGCGTCGATATGGTAAAGTTATTCTATGAAATAAGTGTAGGTAGGTTACTTAGTGTGCTGTGTATGTGAGTGAGAGTTAGTGTGTGTGAGTATGTGCGTGTATGTGTGTGTATATGTGCGCTAATAAATAAATATTTCTCTCTTTCTGTTTCAGGTAATGCGTGTCTGCCAACGATTGTGTAAGTTTTAAGAATGACAAGTGGTGTAATGATAAATCATGATAGATAAGAGTAATTTCCAAATGAGAAATCATTTTACAATGAAATTTTAATAAATGAATTAATTTTATAACTATTACAGCGTTGTTTTATTTAAATAAATTGTACCTCTGAGTTTGTCTTGGTTATAACTGATTTCGGTGAAGGAAAACCTGAATGAACATAGATGTTTGCTCACGATGTTTGATGTTGCTGTTAAGTTCGGCCGCCGAGAGAATGCGTGCCTGACACCTGCCAGTGCATAATTCTAGTAGCTCACTGGCCTCTATCGTACATGTTTATGACAGGTCAGTGTAGTAGCTAATAAAGATCCAATTGACAGATGTCAAGGAGGCATTCTCTCGTCGGTCGCACAGTACCGTCCTTGTTTGTGGAACAACATCGCATTTACAGTAGTGTACTGGAAGATACTGTGATAAACACTGACACTGGCTTCTAAGATACAGGTAAGTACATAAACCTAGTTTAGAAGTTAGGGTTTTTACTCTGGAACACGAGCCGTCGCTGCTCCATGGACCAATTGAATAATGTAAATGCATTTATTGAGAAATAAACATTTATTAAGTATATTATTCATGAATCTGTAATGTGAACAATTTAAAATAGTGATAATCACCGTGTCGATGATGAAAATTTACATTTTTGGCGCCATCAGTAGCGCCCATTCAGTTTCTGTAACGTGCAGACAACACGACAGGACATGATATTAAGTGACCCATCGTTTATGGAACAGCACGATGGAAATTCAAAGATCGTCTAGTTTTTGAGATATTTGCGACAAACTAAAGGAACCTATTCCTTTTTTCAAGTTATCTATTTTATGAATAGGAAACCTCTTACGATAACACTTGTCTGAACTCATAGACTGATTCTCAACACACAAAAATAAAGATTCATCCTCAAGACATTTTGCAAAGTTCATTTGCTGTTGTTGTTGTTGGTCCTTTTGACACCCCCCAATCCCCCTTTAGGGGGTAGTTTAGAAAAACGAAAAATGCCAACCTTAGTTTACTTAGATAAGTATTCGTGCCACGTTTCAAGTTTATTAACTCGAGGAATAAGATTTTTCATACAATCAAAATCCCCCCTTTTCTTCCCCTTAGGGGGTGAGATTTGGAAAATCCTTTCTTAGCGCACGCCTACACCATAATAGCTATATGTGTTCCTTCAGCGCAATCCGTTGTGGTTTGAGCTGTGCGTTGATAGATCAGTCAGTCAGTAACGGTTGCCTTTTATCCGGCTATCATTCGTAGATCTTTGACAGACGATACGAGTACAGTCCATTCACAGTTCAGTTCATCTCACCACTGTCAAAATCACAGTGATCTTTGTTGTCGTGGCAATAAGGTTGGTATTGGGTTGCTACCATTACCAATTCTGTCAAAATCACAATGATCTTTGTGTTCTTAGATATAAGGTTACTATTTGGTTGCTACTGTCAGAGGTAAAATAACTATGAACGGACTGTCAAAAGCCCGAAAGTCTTACCAAGGGGTGTCGTATTACCCAGTAACTGGTTGTGGAGGCCAGATAGGCAGTTGCTCCATGTAAAATACTGGTATTCAGCTGCATCCTATTAGACTGGAAGCCGACCCCAACAAAGTTATAGAGGATAGGCTAGACAGATGTGCGAGTTGCCAAATGAAGTTAAAACCACTGTTTTAACTATCCTAATCACTATAATTATTATGTTAACAGCTTCATGCAATTTAAATCCAGCAATAATTAGGAAAAAGTCATAGTCATCATCATATGCCTAGCCTTTTCCCAACTATGTTGGGGTCGGCTTCCAGTCTAACCGGATGCAGCTGAATACCAGTATTTTACATGGAGCGACTGCCTATCTGACCTCCACAACCCAGCTACTGGGTAATATGATACCCCTTGGTAAGACTGGTTGTCAGACTTTCGGGCTTCTGACTACCCGTAACGAATGTCAAAGATCCACGAATGACAGCCGGGACCAACGGCTTAACGTGCTTTCCGAGAGCGGAGGGGTCTCGGTATGTAAAGATGGTCACCCATCCACAGACCAACCGCGGCAAGCGTAGCTTAACCTGATCGATCGACCTGTGCGGCTGTTATTATTTAGCCACGGGCCCCTCTAAGAAAAAGTCATAAGTAGTCAAGTTCAATTAAGAGCGTTTACGCCGAACGGCATTTCATACAAATTTTCAAGCCCTTGTTCTTCGAAATGAATGAACCGATTTAAATGAAACTTCATACGCATAAGCAGGATACAAAGGTCTAAAAAGTTAGTAGAGAACATTTTCGAAAAATAGTGTTACAGGCAAATTAGACCGATTTTAAACTTTCTATAGAAACAATGATTTCCATTTATCTTTATTTAAATAAGACATTTCGAAAATGTTTTCTACTAACTTTTTAGACATTTGTATCCTGCTTATGCGTAGGAAGTTTCATTAAAATCGGTTCATTAATTTGGAAAAACAAGAGCTTGAAAGTTTGTATGAAATGCCGTACGGCGTAAACGCTCTTCATCCATGAATGTGTTGACAAATATACCAGCTTTTGTTGTATGTACAAAGGGCAGATGAAATCAATATTTTTGACTAGTTTTTGAGATATTTGCGAAAACCTCAATACGGGGATTCAAGTTATCAAGGGTAGGTACGGTGCTGTTACAAAATCATCGAAAAAATACATACAAAATAATATTTCTTAAAATACAGTAATACATAATTATTAAATCTTATTTATACACAACATCTATTTCTCCGTGTCGTCGTCTTGCGGTGATTCGTCCAAAGGAATGATGGCTGGCGGGCTGGTGTTGTCGCAGGTACAGTAGCAATTCTTTCCGCTAGGTCCCTGTGGTACTAGCAGGATCTTTAGACGCATATTCGTTTCTAGGGCGTTCATTATATCTGTAGAATGAAAAAAAAACTTAAGTAATTAGTAAAAGTAAAATCACTGCTAGAGCAATGGTGGCCCAGTGGTAACGGCCGCGACTAACGAGTTGTAGGTCGTAGGTTCGAACCCAGACAGAGGCTTTACTTTGTGTAAATAAAGCCCCGTAAAAAATCAGTGTTTCACTGTTTCATCATCTCTGAAAACAGTTTATAAACAAAGGTGATGAAATATTGTTCCATTGTTTGTTTTTTTTTTGTTTTTAAACATGTTGCTGTGTTTCCCACTTCGAGCGGAGAGCATGACGAAACATCAACTTTATAAGCAAAAATCAACAGGTGTGGACGTGTGTTGCGCGAGTTTATAAACATGGAAGTAGTGTGGTCCAACAACCTGGTTTCGATGCTCATAGAGCTTTTTCAACAGCATACTTTTACTTTGGGATGAGGGTACAATACATAAATACGAAAAACTTTATTCCGACAGTCACAAATACGAATTTCAAAATACCGATTTTCATAATTCCGAATGGTTCAAAATTCCTAATATACCTAACAACTCCGATTTATCATTCATCCTATTTTTATAATTCCGAAATTTCAATATTCCTAACGTTTATAAGTACTATTCTCAAAATACCGAGTTCCAATAGATCGAATGACAAAAAGTCCGAATTAATGAAAATTCGAAACATCAAAAATACGAATTCCGATTATTAGAATTCCGAATTAATTATAATTCCGAAATAAAAACGCCTTGTAAAACTGAATAGCAAGACAAATATACGAGTAGAATACGGAATATCGAAGCACAAAATATCGATAAATGCTAATATGATGCTACAAAAGGGTTTAAAGTAACATGCATGCAGCAAGCATGCAGCATGGAAGCAAACACGCAGCATGCAGCATGCAAGCGAGCATGCAGCAAGCATGCAGCATGAGTCATGGAAGCAAACACGCAGCATGCAGCAAGCATGCAGCATGGAAGCAAACACGCAGCATGCAGCATGCAAGCAAGCATGCAACAAGCATGCAGCAAGCATGCAGCATGGAAGCAAACACGCAGCATGCAGCATGCAAGCAAGCATGCAACAAGCATGCAGCAAGCATGCAGCATGCAAGTGAGCATGCAACATGCAGCAGGCATGGTTTCTGTCACGGCTCCGGCGCTGCGGTTCTCCGGCGGCCCCACGCGTGCTAATCGTCGCAGACGGCTTTCGCTCACCACCACGGCTTCGGCTTGCTGGCCGGCTTCGCCGGCCAACCTCAGCCGCAGCGGCTCGCTCACAGCCTCCTGCTCCTCAGCCCGCGGGCCGCCTCGCCCCTACGCGCCTACGCGATTTTAAATTACACTCTAGGGGTAGGGCAGACAAGACTGCATGGAGTCGGATTTACAGCGATTCGTTTCTGTCACTAAAACCTAATTTTTAGCAGACGTTTTAGAGCTACTTAACAATTTTATTGTAAATGAACATTCGGAATAATACACATTATATAATACAATACTTAGGACATATGACTTTATTTCATGCAAAATTAGGAGATTCAATTATTACTAGACTCGACTCGATTAGTACTCGATATTATGACAGAATAGATTTAGAAGTAAAGATATGTAAAACAAAATTTCGAATTTTTGAACATTTGACTTTCGGACAAACAATTTTAGGAGAAGAAAGGGAGTACCTATTTTTACAGGTTATTCGGAAAATTGAAAATCGGAATGACGTTTTTCGGACCGAGAACCCATCGATCATTTGATTCTTCGAACATATGAAAATCGGAAAACAAGCAAATCGCATTTATGACTTTCGGAAACATAAATTTCGTGATTTTTAATAATAGAGATTATAATTCTTACGTATTATGAAATTCGGACTTTAGAAAATCGGAACATCGAAATTCGGAATAAAATATTTCGGAATATTTGGGTGTTCCCTTGGGATGCTTATGCCAAGTTTAAGAAACAGTATTTCTGTTTACGGTAAACTTGTTAATAAACACGTCATAAACAGTTTATTAACAAATGTTACCTAATAAATACGGGGTTTTATTTCATCACCCCTGCTCAATACGGTGAAGGAAAACATCGTGAGGAAACCGGCATGTCCTCGAACCAAAAATTCGAAGACATGTGCATCTACCAACCCGCACTGGGCCCGCGTGGTGGATTATAGCCCACTCCCTCTCGAAGAGAGGAGACCGGTATCCCAGGAGTGGGAACATTATAGGCTGATTATGATGATGAGAATCACGGTTGTAATTCTCGAAGGGGTATGCAGAAATACAACGCGGTCACATTAACTCGACGCTTGGCCTTGATGACGTCATTTTGGTTTTTTGGTAATCAGCGAGGCCTATATTCATCATAGAATTTTAACACTGTGCACTGCGGTGTAGAATATTGCAGTTTTATGTCAGCGCCATCTCTTGACCGATAGTGGAACTAATGTAACTTTTATTGATGATTTCTGAAAAGTGTGCTATTTAGAGACTTCTTTTAATTTTTCCTGTATTCTTTACATAAACTTCTATCACATAACGCGGTCACATTAACTCTACGCTTGGCGTTGATGACTTAATTTTGGTTTTTTGGTAATATACCTAATAAAAAATATAATTAAAACAACAACAGAAAACTAGCCAAATTATCGACGCGCGTATCGGTAACAAAGACAAAGACAAAGGCCTAACACTTGCTGGGCGAGATCAGGGATGCGGGCCTCGCATTCCAGAGATGCGTTGAGTTAATGTGACCGCGTTGTATATAATTTTCTAAATTCCGCAAGTATTGTATAAGTCCAATGTGATATATGGAGCGAGCCTATTTGCTAGCAACTGACTGCGGGCTGCTACTGAAAAATGTAATTACACTTTACCTGACCTGGGAGTCGAACCCGCGACCAGTAGACCAATGAGCATTTTGCGCACTAATAAATTCTGTTACTACGTACAGTCGTGAAATATAAAGGTAAGCACCATATTGGTAAAGTTCGACTAGGAGGCTTGCTTGAGACTTATCCGGCAGAATCCGGCTACTGTGATGTGATGAGAGATCGTTCGTGGACAGTCCGTATTTGACAATTTCATTCCATAATAAAGCCCGTCACAGACGTAGCTATAATATAATATATTAATATATCGAGATATATGGTATAGTAAAGCAAGCTACCACACACGGGAGCTATACTATAATATACTATATTTTGTCCTCACTCGGTCTGCGGTCGTCCTTGTCCTATGCGTCTATCGTCCTATGCCAAAATATACCGAGATATGTATATATGTCGACACATTTTGGTGACGTCATATAAATATATAGATATTATAGCTGCGTGTGCGGTCACTCGCAAATTTATATAGAAAATATGTCGTAACATGCCTTGCTATGATTCATATTACTTAATATACAGGGTTACTTTTCAAAGACCATCCAAATTTTTACATGGTGTTCTACCCATGAATATGAACAACTTTCACTATGGGACCAACTCTGAAATCACGAAAAAAAAAACCGGGCAAGAGCGAGTCGGACTCGCGCACCGAGGGTTCCGTAACATCCGGGTTTATGCACAAGGTTTATGTTTATGAAATTAATTGTCTTTTTTTATTTTTATATTTGAGTTGATTGAATGAATGATTGCGGTTTACGATTTATGACGTATTAAAAAAAAAACTACTTATAGATCTCGTTCAAACCAATTTTCGGTGGAAGTTTACATGGTAATGTACATCATATATTTTTTTAGTTTTAACATTCTCTTATTTTAGAAGTTACAGGTGGGGGGACACACACATTTTACCACTTTGGAAGTGTCTCGCGCGCAAACTATTCAGTTTAGAAAAAAATGATATTAGTAACCTGAATATCATTTTTGAAAACCTATCCATAGATACCCCACACATATTGGTTTGATGAAAAAAAAATTTTTGAGTTTCAGTTCTAAGTATGGGGAACCCCCAAAATTTAATGTTTTTTTTCTATTTTTGTGTGAAAATCTTAATGCGGTTCACAGAATACATCTACTTACCAAGTTTCAACAGTATAGTTCTTAGAGTTTCGGAAAAAAGTGGCTGTGACATACGGACGGACAGACAGACAGACAGATAGACAGACAGACATGACGAATCTATAAGGGTTCCGTTTTTTGCCATTTAGCAACGGAACCCTAAAAATCAGCTGTTTCATACATTTTGGTCAAGTAGGTATTGAAGTTTTGTATGAAATAGCAAATTTTTTTTTCGTGATCAGAGTTGGTCCCATAATGAAAGATGTTTATATTCATGGGTAGAACTCCATGTAAAAATTTGGATGGTCTTTGAAAAGTAACCCTGTATATTATAGCTACGTCTGTGACGGGCTTAACCTATTTAGTGTAAAGTCAACAGCAAATGCGTGTAATAATTTGACTTTCCGTAGCAGCAAGGGATGTTTTGGTATTTCAAGTGTTATCAGTGCCATGCGACAAAACAAACTTACCTTGACGACCTTGAGTCATGCACAACTTCCCACCCGCCTTCGGCATTTGAACTTCAGTTTCGAATTTGACAGCTTGCAGTCCTGGTGGCTTAGGCTCTGCGGCATACGTTGTTGCTTCCAAATATGTAGAGCCAGTATTCTCTTGTTGTTTAGTTGTTGTTGGTTGTTCTTCTGTTGTTGAAGTTGCTTCATGTGTTTTTGGCAATGATTCTGTTCCCAAAGTCTGATATTTTGCCGTTGTAACTATGGTTTCGGTTGAAGTTGGTTCATTTGTTGGTTGAGCTGTAACTTGCTCAGATGTAGTTGATTCTAGCTCTGCAGTAGCTGTTTCTTGCGTTGTTGTTTGTCGCTCAGTGGTTGTCACTTCTGTTATTGTTGTCTCTTCGGTAATTGGTCGTTGTTCCGTAGAAGTCGTGTCTTTCTCTGTTGCTGGTAATTCCGTTGTTCCTATTTGTTGCCTTGTAGTTGTTGCTTGTTGTACAGTAGTACTCTGCTCTGTTGTTATTTTCTGGGTAGTTGTTCTTGTTAGTTCTTCCGTTGTTTCCTGTTCAGTTGATAGTGTTGTTGAAGTCTCTTTATCAATGACTGTAGTGTTGGGTTCCTCAATAGATTTTGGTTGCTCTGATACTTCATCCTCTGAATCATCACCCTCTGTAATTGTCTCATCTGTAGCATCACCTTCTGTGGTTGTCTGGTTAGTAGTGTCGTATGCTGTAGTTGTCTGCTCAGAACTGTCATCTTCTGTGGTTGTTGCTACCTCAACAATATCTGGTTCTTCAAAATATTCCACATATTCTTCAATATCATTTGGTTCATCAATATAATCTGATTCTACTTCTTCCGAATCATCACCTTCTGTGGTTGTCTGTTCAGTAGCATCTCTTTCAGTGGTTTTCCCTTCTGCATCTACACCTTCTGTAGTTGTTTGATCCGTAGTTAGATCGATACCTGTATCTGAATCGTCTTCATAATATTCGACGGAATCTTCAACATCATTCGGTTTTACTAAAGATTCTGGTTTCGTTAGCTCTTCTTCTTCCGTAGATTCGGTTTCAATGATTATATCTTCTGTACTTTCTGTGGTTGTTGGTTCTGTAACATCACCTTCAGTGGTTGATTCTTGTTCTTGTTGAGAATTTTGAGAATCGACATATTCGTATGATTCTTCGTCTTCTGGTATAACTACTTCGGTTGCTGTTTGTTCAGTGGTTGATTGTTCAGTAGCTTGTTCCTCATATTCAACTTGTTCGTCTGATTCTTCCTCTTCTGATTCTGGTAGGTATGTGTATTCTTCAGTTGTTGCTTGTTCAGTTGTTTTGTAATCTATTGTTGCGCTCTCACTTGTTGAAGGTTGGTCTGTCGTGGTCATTTTTTCCGTTGTTGAAACTACCTCATTAGATTTCCTTTCAGTAGTAATTACGGAAGTAGGTTTCTCAGTAAGATTCTCTGCCGTAGTAGGTGATCCTGTTGTAACTTGTTCAGTAGCTGTAATTATTGATGACGTCACTGGTTTTGTAGATTGTTCCAATTCTATTATTTTTGCAGTTGTAAAAGCAGTCGATTCTTTTCCAACCTCATCAGTTGTAGGTTCTTCTCCAGAACCAAATTCATCACCAGTTACTGACGGTTCTTCCTCATAATCAATTTCATCGGAAGATTCTTCTTCTGAATCATAATCCTCAGGTACAGGTATAACTGAAGTTGTAAATGGTTGCTCAGTTTCTACAACGCTAGCACTTTCTGCATGTGCTTCTAAGTTATATGAAGTGAATTCTGTTGTTTCATGTTGTTTATATTCAGTTGATGCATCGGTTTTAATTTCTTGTGTAGTTGGTTGTAGAGTTGTTGTTTCTTCTGTAGTTATTGAAGTAATAGCTTCTATTGTCGATTGATCTGTTGTTGAAGCACAAGCTTCAATTGTAGAAGCAATAGTTTCTGTAGTTGATGCAACAGCTTTTGTAGTTAATTCTTCAGTTGTAGAAACAACAGTTTCTGTTGTAGAAGCAACCGCTTCTATTGTAGAAGAAACGGATTCTGTTGATGACGCAACAGCTTCTGTAATTAATTCTTCAGTTGTAGAAGCAATTGCTTCAGTTGTTGATGCAACAACTTGTGTAATTAATTCTTCAGTTGTAGACGCAACAAGTTGTGTTGTTGAAACAACAGCTTCTGTTGTATAAGCAACAGCTTCTGGTGTTGATGTAACAGCTTCTGTTGTAGAAGCAACCGCTTCTATTGTAGAAGCAACAGCTGCTGTTGTTGATGCAACAGCTACTGATGTAGAAGCAACAGTTTCTGTTGTTGATGCAACAGCTTCTGTAATTAATTCTTCAGCTGTAGAAGTAACAGCTTCTGTTGTTGATGCAACAGCTTCTGTTGTAAAAGCAACAGCTGCTGTTGTTGATGCAACAGCTTCTGTAATTAATTCTTCAGTTGTAGAAGTAACAGCTTGCGTTGTTGATGCAACAGCTCCTGCTGTAGAAGCAGCAGCTTCAGTTGTTGATGCAACATCTTCTGTAATTAATACTTCAGTTGTAGAAGCAATTGATTCAGTTGTTGATGCAACAGCTTCTGTTGTAGAAGCAACAACTTCCGTTGTTAATGCAATAGCTTCTGTTGTTGATGCAACAGCTTCTGTAAATGATAGTTCATTTGTTGATGCAATAGCTTCAGTAGTAAGTTTTTCAGTTGTAGAAGCAAGAGCTTTTGTAGTTAATTCTTCAGTTGTAGAAGCAACATCTTCTGTTGTTGAAGCAACAGCTTTTGTAGTTAATTCCTCAGTTGTAGCAGCAACAGCTTCTTTAGTTAATCCCTCAGTTGTATAAGCAACAGCTTCTGAAGTTAATTTTTCAGTTGTAGAATCAACAGCTTCAGTTGTAGAAGCAACAACTTCTGTCGTTGAAGCAATACCTTCTGTTGTTACTTGCTCAGTTGATGAAACAACATTTTCTGTTGTTGAAGCTATTGCTTCTGTAGTAGTCGGTTCTTCCGTTGTCGGCTGTAGTGATATTTCTGTAACCTCTTGTGTACTTGGATTTACAGTTGAAGTATTTTCTGTTGTCACTTCGTCTAATTTAGTTGTTCCCACTGATTCTAAACTGATTGGTATTGTAGTAGTCACAAGCGATTCCGATGTTAATATCTTATTTGTAGTCAATTCCCCGTCAGTTACCCATTCAAGCCATTCATCTTCAGTTGCTTCGTCAATTGATTCTTCCGATTCAGGTTTTTCTGTAGTTGGTGCGTCATCTATGTATTCAATCGATTCTTCCGATATTAATTCATCGGTAATTGGTTTTAAATCTTCATCCCATTCGAATTTCTCTGTAGTGGTTTCTCCTTCTATATATTCGATCGATTCTTCTGATTCCGATGTCTCAGTACTTGGTTCTACACTAATCAAGCTATGATTAGTTGTGGTAGGTTCTTCAGTAGTGGTCGCTTGATCAGTTGTCGATGATTGATCAATAATATAGATTGTGACTATCTCCGTAGTAATAGCTTGTTCTGTACTAGAAGGTGTTACCGTCGAAGCGTTTTCTGTTGAAGCGTTTTCTGTCGTAGCGTTTCCTGCCGAAGCGTTTTCTGTCGTAGCGTTTTCTGTCATAGCGTTTTCTGTCGCAGCGTTTTCTGTCGTAGCATTTTCTGTCGAAACGTTTTCTGTCGTAGCGTTTTCTGTCGCAGCATTTTCTGTCGTAGCGTTTTCTGTCGCAGCTGCTTCTGACCAAACTACTATTGTAGCTGCTTCAGTGGTAGCTGCTTCTGTCGAAACTCCTTCCGTCGTAGCTGCTCCTGTCACATATACTTCTGTCGTAACTTCTTCCGTCGTAGCTGCTCCTGTCACATATACTTCTGTCATAACTTCTTCCGTCGTAGCTGCTCCTGTCACATATACTTCTGTCATAACTTCTTCCGTCGTAGCTGCTCCTGTCACATATACTTCTGTCATAACTTCTTCCGTCGTAGCTACGACGGAAGAAGTTATGACAGCTGCTCCTGTCGCATAAACTTCTGTCGTAGCTATTTCTGTAGAAGTCGCTTCGGTCGTACCTTCTTCTGTCGAAACCACTTTTGTCGTAGTTTGATCAGTCGTGGTCGCTTGATCAGCAGAAGGTACCTCTGTTGTTGGTTGTTCAGATGCTGGCACCCCTGTTGTTGCATGCTCCATCGTAGTTTTATCAGATATTAGTTTAGAATCATTGGGAACTGATTCTGAACTGAATGGTATCTTAATTGCAGTTGATTCACCGTCAGTTACCCATTTAAGCCATTCACCTTCCGTTACTTCCTCAATTGATTCTTCCGATTCAGGGTTTTCTGTAGTTGGTGCGTCATCTGTGTATTCAATCGATTCTTCCGATATTAATTCATCAGTAATTGGTTCTAAATCTTCATCCCATTCAGATTTCTCTGTAGTGGTTTCTCCTTCTATATATTCGATCGATTCTTCTGATTCCGATGTCTCAGTACTTGGTTCTACGTCTCCTTTTTCTGATTCATATTGCTCAGTACTTGGTACTACATCTTCTTCTTCTGATTCAGATGTCTTAGTAGTCGGTTTTACTTCTTCCGATTCAAATTTCTCAGTAGACGGTTCCCCAGTTTCTTTAATCATTTCATATGACTCAGGTTTGCTTGTTGTCAGTTTTTGATCTAAGTATTCGATCCATTCTATCGAATCGGATTTCTTAGTAGTTGATTTTCCATCAACGTATTCAACCGATTGTTCTATTTTCTCAGTGCTTGGTTCGCCATCTGTGTCTACAAGCCATTCATCTGATTCTGATTTATCTGTAGTCGGTTTTACATCTTCTTCTATCAATTCTCCTGAATTCGATTTTTTTAAAGTTGTTTCACCATCTATGTATTCAATTGATTCATCCGATTCAATGTCTTCTGGTTCATATGTTACTGTATCATATCCAGAACCATATCCAGAAGAATCTAAATACTCCGTAGAATAGATGTTTGCATCAATAGGTTCAGTTGTTAAAATAGTCTCTGGAGCTTCAGTTGTTGAAACGACAGTTTCAGAAGTAAGTGATTCTGTTATTGAAGTAGTTTCTTCTGTGGTCAATACAGTTGTCGGTTGGACAGTTGTTGGCTGTATAGTTATTTGTTCAGTTGTTCCATTTTCAGTAGTTGAAGTAGCAGCTTCAGTTGTTAGTAACACAGTTGTTGGTTGTTTAGTTGTTGGTAGCTCAGTTGTAGCTTGATCAGTTGTGGTAGGTTGTTCAGTAGTAGGCGCTTGATCAGTAGTGGAAGCTAGCTCAGTAGTAGGTACCTCCGTTGTTAGCTGCTCGGTTGTATGTACAACTGTAGTTGGTTGTTCAGTTGTTGGCACTTCTGTTGTATTATGTTCAGTCGTAGATTGAACAGTAGTGGTAGCTTGATTAGTTGCGGTAGGTTCGTCAGTAGTGGTCGCTTGATCAGTTGTCGATGATTGATCAATAGTATAGATTGTGAGTATCTCCGTAGTAGTAGCTTGTTCTGTACTAGAAGGTGTTACCGTCGAAGCGTTTTCTGTTGAAGCGTTTTCTGTCGTAGCGTTTCCTGCCGAAGCGTTTTCTCTCGTAGCGTTTTCTGTCGCAGCGTTTTCTGTCGTAGCGTTTCCTGCCGAAGCGTTTTCTCTCGTAGCGTTTTCTGTCGCAGCGTTTTCTGTCGTAGCGTTTTCTGTCGAAGCGTTTACTGTCGTAGCGTTTTCTGTCGTAGCGTTTTCTGTCGCAGCTGCTTCTGACGAAACTTCTTCTATTGTAGCTGCTTCCGTCGTAGCTGCTCCTGTCACATATACTTCTGTCGTAACTTCTTCCGTCGTAGCTGCTCCTGTCGCATATACTTCTGTCGTAGCTATTTCTGTAGAAGTCGCTTCGGTCGTACCTTCTTCTGTCGAAACCACTTTTGTCGTAGTTTGATCAGTTGTGGTCGCTTGATCAGCAGAAGGTACCTCTGTTGTTGGTTGTTCAGTTGCTCGCACCCCTGTTGTTGCATGCTCCATCGTAGTATTATTAGATGTTAGTTTAGAATCAGTGGGAACTGATTCTAAACTGAATGGTATCTTATTTGCAGTCAATTCCCTGTTAGTTACCCATTTAAGCCATTCACCTTCCGTTACTTCCTCAATTGATTCTTCCGATTCAGGGTTTTCTGTAGTTGGTGCGTCATCTATGTATTCAATCGATTCTTCCGATATTAATTCATCAGTAATTGGTTCTAAATCTTCATCCCATTCAGATTTCTCTGTAGTGGTTTCTCCTTCTATATATTCGATCGATTCTTCTGATTCCGATGTCTCAGTACTTGGTTCTACATCTCCTTCTTCTGATTCATATTGCTCAGTACTTGGTACTACATGTTCTTCTTCTGATTCAGATGTCTTAGTAGTCGGTTTTACTTCTTCCGATTCAAATTTCTCAGTAGACGGTTCCCCAGTTTCTTTAATCATTTCATATGACTCAGGTTTGCTTGTTGTCAGTTTTTGATCTAAGTATTCGATCCATTCTATCGAATCGGATTTCTTAGTAGTTGATTTTCCATCAACGTATTCAACCGATTGTTCTATTTTCTCAGTGCTTGGTTCGCCATCTGTGTCTACAAGCCATTCATCTGATTCTGATTTATCTGTAGTCGGTTTTACATCTTCTTCTATCAATTCTCCTGAATTCGATTTTTTTATAGTTGTTTCACCATCTATGTATTCAATTGATTCATCCGATTCAGTGTCTTCTGGTTCATATGTTACTGTACCATATCCAGAACCGTATCCAGAAGAATCTAAATATTCAGTAGAATCGATGTTTGCATCAATAGGTTCAGTTGTTAAAATAGTCTCTGGCGCTTCAGTTGTTGAAACGACAGTTTCAGAAGTAAGTGATTCTGTTATTGAAGTAGTTTCTTTTGTGGTCAATACAGTTGTCGGTTGGACAGTTGTTGGCTGTATAGTTATTTGTTCAGTTCTTCCAGTTTCAGTAGTTGAAGTAGCAGCTTCAGTTGTTGGTAACAAAGTTGTTGGTTGTTTAGTTGTTGGTAGCTCAGTTGTAGCTTGATCAGTTGTGGTAGGTTGTTCAGTAGTGGGCGCTTCATCAGTAGTGGTAGCTTGCTCAGTAGTAGTTACCTCGGTTGTTAGCTGTTCGGTTGTATGTACAACTGTAGTTGGTTGTTCAGTTGTTGGCACTTCTGTTGTATTATGTTCAGTCGTAGATTGAACAGTAGTGGTAGCTTGATTAGTTGTGGTAGGTTCTTCAGTAGTGGTCGCTTGATCAGTTGTCGATGATTGATCAATAGTATAGATTGTGATTATCTCCGTAGTACTAGCTTGTTCTGTACTAGAAGGTGTTACTGTCGAAGCGTTTTCTGTTGAAGCGTTTTCTGTCGTAGCGTTTCCTGCCGAAGCGTTTTCTGTCGTAGCGTTTTCTGTCATAGCGTTTTCTGTCGCAGCGTTTTCTGTCGCAGCGTTTTCTGTCAAAGCGTTTTCTGTCGTAGCATTTTCTGTCGAAGCGTTTTCTGTCGTAGCGTTTTCTGTCGCAGCCTTTTCTGTCGTAGCGTTTTCTGTCGCAGCTGCTTCTGACGAAACTACTATTGTAGCTGCTTCAGTGGTAGCTGCTTCTGTCGTAACTTCTTCCGTCGTAGCTGCTCCTGTCGCATATACTTCTGTCGTAGCTATTTCTGTAGAAGTCGCTTCGGTCGTACCTTCTTCTGTCGAAACTACTTTTGTCGTAGTTTGATCAGTTGTGGTCGCTTGATCAGCAGAAGGTACCTCTGTTGTTGGTTGTTCAGTTGCTGGCAGCCCGGTTGTTGCATGCTCCATCGTAGTTTTATTAGATATTAGTTTAGAATCAGTGGGTGGTATCTTAATTGCAGTCAATTTTCCGTCAGTTACCCATTTAAGCCATTCACCTTCCGTTACTTCCTTAATTGATTCTTCCGATTCAGGGTTTTCTGTAGTTGGTGCGTCATCTATGTATTCAATCGATTTTTCCGAAAAAAATTTATCAGTAATTGGTTCTAAATCTTCGTCCCATTCAGATTTATCTGTAGTGGTTTCTCCGTCTATATATTCGATCGATTCTTCCGATTCCGATGTCTCAGTACTTGGTACTACATCTCCTTCTTCTGATTCATATTGCTCAGTTCTTGGTACCACATCTTCTTCTTCTGATTCAGATGTCTCAGTACTTTGTACTACATCTTCTTCCGATTTAGATTGCTCAGTAGTCGGTTTTGCTTCTTCTTCTGTAAGCCATTCTTTCGATTCAACTTTCTCAGTAGGTTCAGTTGTTAAAATAGTCTCTGGCGTTTCAGTTATTGAAACGACAGTTTCAGAAGTAAGTGATTCTGTTATTGAAGTAGTTTCTTCTGTGGTCAATTCAGTTGTCGGTTGGACAGTTTTTGGCTGTTGTTCAGTTGTTGCATTTTCTGTAGTTGAAATAGCAGCTTCAGTTGTTGCTAACACAGTTGTTGGTTGTTTAGTTGTTGGTAGCTCAGTTATAGGTACTTCTGTGGTTGGTTGTTCAGTTGTAGGTATCTCATTTGTTGGTTGTTCATTTACTGGAAGCCATGTTGTAGCTTGCTCTGTCGTAGCTTGATCAGTAATGGTCATTTGATCAGTAGTGGTTGCGTGATCAGTAGTGGTAGCTTGCTCAGTAGTATGTACCTCCGATATTAGCTGTTCGGTCGTTGGCACCTCTGTTGCAACTTGCTCCGTCGTAGTTTGTTCAGTAGTAGTACTAGCTTGTTGCTCCATCGTAGTTTGTTCAGTAGTAGTACTACCTTGTTGCTCCGTCGTAGTTTGTTCAGAAGTAGTACTAGCTTGTTGTTCGGTTGTATCTACCTTTGTTGTTGGTTGTTCAGTTGTAGCTTGCTCTGTCGTAATTTGATCAGTAGTAGTACTAGCTTGTTGCTCCGTCGTAGTTTGATCAGTAGTAGTACTAGCTTGTTGCTCCGTCGTAGTTTGATCAGTAGTAGTACTAGCTTGTTGCCCGGTTGTATCTACCCCTGTTGTTGGTTGTTCAGTTGTAGCTTGCTCTGTCGTAATTTGATCAGTAGTCGTAGCTTGATCAGTAGTAGTACTAGCTTGTTGTTCGGTTGTATCTACCTCTGCTGTTGGTTGTTCAGTTGTTGGTAGTTCTGTTAAAGCTTGCTCTGTCGTAGTTTGATCAGATGTAATAGTTTTATCAGTAGTGATAGCTTGCTCTGTAGTAGGTACCTCCGTTGTTAGCCGTTCAGTTGTTGACACCTCTGTTGCATCTTGCTCCGTAGTAGTTTGTTCAGTAATGGTACGTTGATCAGTAGTAGTACTAGGTTGTTGTTCAGTTTTTGGTAGCTCTGTTGTAGCTTGATCAGTTGTGGAAGTTCGATCAGTAGTGGTATTAGCTTGCTCGGTAGTACTGCTAGCTTTTTCTGTTGTTATATCTAGCTCAGTTGTTGTCGTAGCTTTTTCAGTTGTGGTACTAGTTTGATCAGTTGTGGTACTAGCTTGCTCGGTAGTAGTGCTAGCTTTTTCTGTTCTTATATCTTGCCTAATTGTTGTTGTAGCTGGCTCTGTTGTTGCTTGATCAGTTGTTGTAGATTTAGCAGTTGTGATACTAGCTTGACCACTTATGGTACTAGCTTGCTCGGTACTAGTGCTAGCTTTTTGTGTTGTTATATCTTGCTTAGTTGTTGTTGTAGGTTGGTCCGTCGTAGCTTGATCATTTGTGAAAGTTCGATCAGTGGTACTACTAGATTGTTTGGTGGTTGTGCCATTTTTTTCTGTTATTATATCTTGCTCAGTTGTTGTTGTTGGTTGGTCCGTCATAGCTTGATCAGTTGTGAAAGTTCGATCAGTGGTACTACTAGCTTGTTTGGTAATAGTGCTAGCTTTTTGTGTTGTTATATCTTGCTCAGTTGTTGTTGTAGGTTGGTCCGTCGTAGCTTGATAAGTTGTGAATGTTCGATCAGTGGTACTACTTGCTTGTTTGGTAGTAGTGCTAGCTTTTACTATTGTTGTATCTTGCTCAGTTGTTGTTGTAGGTTGGTCCGTTGTAGCTTGATCAGTAGTGAAAGTTCGATCAGTGGTACTACTAGCTTGTTTGGTAGTAGTGCTAGCTTTTTCTGTTGTTGTATCTTGCTCAGTTGTTGTTGTAGGTTGGTCCGTCGTAGCTTGTTCAGTTGTGAAAGTTCGATCAGTGGTACTACTAGCTTGTTTGGTGGTTGTGCTAGCTTTTCCTGTTGTTATATCTTGCTCAGTTGTTGTTGTAGGTTGCTCCGTTGTAGCTTGATCAGTTGTGGTTGCTTTATCAGTTGTGGTAGCTTGCTCAGCAGTAGAACTCGATTGATAAGTAGAAGTTGCTTGATCAGTTGTGGCAGTATCGAGACCACAAGGTCCTGTAGCGGTAAATGTTTGCCCAGTTGTATTACAAAGAGGTATTCCAGTACTTTCTTCCGGGACTTCTTCATAATAATCATCATCATTATATTCTTCTTCGCTTGGGTAGTCTTCTTCTGTTGTTGTTGTTGGTTCAGGAGTTGTTGTTGTTGTTGTTGTGGATGTTGTTGAGCGTTCTATGCGTGGTTTGTTCTGTTTTATGTAGTGAATTGCTTCGAGTATCGCTGGAAAAAGGATGGTGGTGTAAATATATGTACTATCCACGCCAAAAGTCCATGGGCATTTTACAAACTAATTGCTTAACGTTTAGTTTGACTTACGACCTTCTTTTAATGAGTAATTTGACACACACACCCGCAACATACTCGAATAATCACGCTTTTGAATATAGTTCCGTGTCATGTTCGTCTTGTTCACATAATTCGTAAAACTTTATGAGTATACCCACAGAAATCTAAATAAATAAATTAGGTATGGTAGACAGATGCAGGTAACTTACGGCTCATTCACCGCGACTAATAGAATGTTGTTCGTTCTTGGTTGGTTTTTGACATTGTGGGTTAGTGACGTGTGTTTAATCTATTAGCTGTGTAATAGTTCATTTTGAAATGTAAGCTTTGAGATGAAAGCGGATATTATCGCGCAGCGTAAAAGTGGACTTAATATTATATCACAAATATTTGATGAAACCGGACTGACTGTGAGTATTATGATTTAATTATTTTATCTAACATTTAGCTAGTTAAAGTAGGTATAACTTGTGATCCTAGTAATTATTTTTTTAATCGTATTTATTATAAGGTCTAAATAGAAGAAAAAAATATATATTTCCATAACTTTATTTATTTACTTTTGGAATGATGAAACATTAAGTATACCTAATTATAATATAATTACTTTGTAACATTTTTATTTTCAAAATAATTTTGTTTCAAAATAGTAATATTATTTTATAATTTTGCTAGTAGCCTAACTTAAGTATTCCATTTTTGTTTTAGAGAAATTATCTACTGTGAGTCGGAGGGTCAAAGGAAGAGGGTAAGCCTTCACTTGCCAGTCGAAAGCGTAGTGGAAGGCCCCAGCTGGTCAGTGAATATAAAACAAGTGGTTTAAACCAACGAGATATTTTGCCAAATTATTCGACACGTCTTCACGAAGCGTTCGCCGTGCAAACGAAACCCAGCTCAAAAACTATATTTGATTGGAAATCATAAACAAGAACGTTTACATTTTGCGATAAGATACAGCGATGATAGATACAGTGATGGGAAGGATGGAATGAGAGATCTGATGAACAGTTGAAGTTGCATTCATGGAAATATGCAGATATTATTATGTTTAAATAATAGAGGATCCCTGCGCCAGGGTTTACTTGATAGCATTGATAATAATGGGGGTTTTTCGAAGTATTAAGTTATAAATTACAAATTGATTTTAGTAATATTAAAATAATATTGTGTCATATCCGTAATAAGGATTATTTTGAGGTTTAGTTTCAATCTTCTTTTCATAATGAAAATGAATACTTAAGCTATAACCTCAATAAGTCCTAATAAGTACGATTTGTTAACTTTGATGTTTGAGATAGTGCACTGACAGTATAAAAAAAGTAGTACCACTGAGTAATTTAATTGTATTGTGATATATGTATTGTGAAGGATTCCGCACTTTTTTTTATTTACGTGCGTAGATTTGCTAGTCGTGGTTTGTTGGAGTGACGGTAGTAATTATGGCACAATATTATTATATTACTAAGATACAATATTTAAAGTCTAATGATCGTAGTTCACTGATTACCTGCTTGACTTCAATTAATTGTTCTTTATGAGAAAATAAACTGTTTTAACTAAAAATGTATTTCTAAAATTATAACGAATAAACATTTTGAAATCACTTCAGTATACCTACCTAAAACATTTTATTTTTATTTTGAATCCCATATAACTTAAGCTTATCAATATAATAATAAAAATATTATAATTATTACAATATTATTCTCGTTTATTAATCTATCGAATAATAAAAAAAACGAGACATAATTGTTGAAAAAAAAAAAGTCTCATCACGAGATTTGAACCCAGACCTCCGCGTTTGCTAATCCAACACGTAAAGTCACTAGCTATATGTGCTCGCTGTGATGAAGTCAATTTAGCAATCCTATGAACCCACCAAGGTCATATGTTTACGTACCCTGTATGTAAAAGCGGCGATATATTTTTGTTTCGTTCGATCACTTACACACACAGATGTAGGTACGGGCCTGTGGCGCGCGGTGGTCTTCACAGCAAAAACGCTCTTATCGCGCTTAAGGAGTTCTGTTGCATACTGTACAAGCGCATCAAGCTACCCGAAACTGTAAAATTTTCCCAATTGATCTGGAACCCTATGCTTTAGCGATAAAGTTGAAAATCTATTAAAGAAATTTGACAGATTGTAGTAGCTTGATGTGCTGGCGTCTGTACTTAGATTTGGATTTTTATTGATTTACATATTTCATTTAAAAGACAGAATAGTAGTAATAGTAGCAAAGTAAACAAAGGAATCACACTATCACACTAATATTATATAGGCGAAAGTTTGTGTGTGTGGGGGTGTGTGTGTGTTTATATGTTTGTTACTTCTTCACGCTCAAACGGTTGGACCAATTTTGATAAAATTTTGTATGTAGGTAGCTAACACCCTGGATTAACATATAGGCTACTTTTTATCCCGGTATTCCCACGGGATCGACATTTACGCAGGTGAAACTGCGGAGCACAGCTAAGGCTGATAAAATAAGGACTTTTTTTAACCAGTACGCAAACTGAAGCATATTTTTTTTTCGTTTAAGTATAAAAAAGAATTTGTTTTTCCAAACATTTTAACCACTTTTTTATGAAATACCACGTGGCTAAATAATAACAGTCGCGCAGGTCGATCGATCAGGTTAAGCAACGCTTGCCGCGGTTGGTCTATGAATGGGTGACCATCTTTACATACCGAGACCCCTCCGTGCCTCGGAAAGCACGTTAAGCCGTTGTTTCCGGCTGTCATTCGTGGATCTTTGACAGTCGTTACGGGTAGTCAGAAGCCCGAAAGTCTGACAACCAGTCTTACCAAGGGGTATAGTATTACCCAGTAACTGGGTTGTGGGGGTCAGATAGGCGAGATAGGTGTAAAATACCGTACTGGTATTCAGCTGCATCCGGTTAGACTGGAAGCCGATACCAACATAGTTGGGAAAAGGCAGGCAGATGATGACCAGATTTTTTTATAACCGACGAAATATTTCTACTCTAGAGTCTAAAATCATATGCTGGTTACAGTTTGCGCAGTGATTTTAGTCCTGCATGGACTATAATAAAAAAAAAACGGTTTTAAGGATTATAATAAAACTAAACAATGTAAAACTACCGTTTATAATAATACTAGCTGCGCCCCGCGGACCCGCATAAGTGTCGATCCCGTGGGAATTTCTGGATAAAAAGTAGCCTATATGTTAATCCAGGGTGTCAGCTACCTCCATACAAAATTTCATCAAAATTGGTCCAGCCGTTTGAGCGTGAAGAAGTAACAAACATATAAACACACACACACTCACAAACTTTCGCCTTTTATAATATTGTTATAGTGTGATTAACGTATAATCTTGTGGAGCACAACTTAACGTGCTTATTTTCCGCATTTTCGTTCTAAAATAAAAGAAATAAACAAACAAACGATGAGGGCGCCACTGCGCGGTCAGCGTAGCCTTAATATTTTTGACTTAGCCTTAATATTAAATCGAAAGTTGTGATACTTACTTTTCTGGCCAGTGGCTCTCTTTAGATCTTTCAAGGCATCTATGAAATCTGTAAATAAAGTCACACAATTTTAGCACTAATCAATTTAATTAGGAGAATAAAAATAAAGTCACTACTAAACTAGAGTAGAATAAAGATATACACAAACTAAAAGTAACATAATTAAATCCTAACATAAGAGCGTTTACGCCGAACGGCATTTCATACAAACTTTCAAGTCCTTTTTTTTCGAAGAGAATGAACCGATTTTAATAAAACTTCGTACGTATAAGCAAAATACAATAAGGTCTAAAAAGTTAGTAGAGAACATTTTCGAAAAAAATTAATTTAAAACATAAAAAAACCCGACTGCTAAACTAAAAAGCTACAAACAAGCCCATTTTAAATTAAATAAAAGTTGAAAGCAGGCGGGACCCATTTGAATTTGAAATTATGATAAAAATGGTATGGGTCCCGCCTGCTTCCAACTTTTATTTAATTTAAAATGGGCTTGTTTGTAGCTTTTTAGTTTAGCAGTCGGGTTTTTTTATGTTTTAAATTAATTTTTTTATTTCCAGCTTTTTAGTTTACAAATGTGAAAGATTTCGCAAACGATTTAATTCTTGGTACTTGTTTTTTACGTTTTGTCACTTCGAATTACTTTTAACCATATAAGTTATATATATTTTTGTAATCACCTTTTAAAACCCTTTATTTTGATACCCCACTCGATAGGTTTCGAGAAAAAAATTTTTTTTTTTGATGACATATTGCGCCATAAATCGGCCATTTTAATTTTTTTTCAATTTTGATATACCCAGTGTCACTCTCACAATTAAGACGAATCTAACGGCACCTCTCAAGCTGAAATCGATCAAGCCGTTTAGGCTACAGAGCGTGCCAAAGAAATATACATACATACATACATACATACATACATACATACATACATACATACATACATACATACACTCGAAAAACATAACCCTCCTTCTGACGCAGTCGGGTAAAAATAGTGTTACAGCCAAATTAGACCGATTTTAAACTTTCCATAGAAACAGATATTTCCAGTTATCTTTTTTTATATAAGACATTTCGAAAATGTTCTCTACTAACTTTTTAGACCTTTGTATCCTGCTTATGCTTAGGAAGTTTCATTGAAATCCGTTCATTAATTTCGAAAACCAAGGGCTTGAAAGTTTGTATGAAATGCCGTACGGCGTAAACTATACAGAAACTAAAAACTATACAGAAACTAAAAAATAAACTATACAACCTATAACTATACAGAAACTAAAAAATAGCGTCGAAAAATTCATAATAGGTAATGTACCCAAGAGACTGGCGGCATTACCACGTTGTTAATAGATATAAACTGGATAAACTTCTAACACGATGTGTCGATCGATCTGGTTAAGCTACGCTTGACGCGGTCGATCCGTGGATGGGTGACCATCTTTACATACCGAGACCCCCCGTGCTTCGAAAAGCACGTTAAGTGTTGGTCCCGGCTGTCATTCTTGGTTCTTTGACAGTTGCTTCGGGTCGTAAGAAGCCCGAAGTCTGACAACCAGTCTTACCAAGGGTACCCAGTATCTGGGTTGTGGAGGTCAGATAGGCAGTTACATGTAAAATACCGGTATTCAGCTGCATCCGGTTAGACTTGCAGCCGATCCTAACATCGTTGGGAAAAGGCTAGGCTAAACTATTAATAAACTAAAACATGGCGTCGAAAAATTATTCCGCATCGCTCTGTCTATTTTCACGACAGTAAATTTAATTGGGTAGATGGTAATCTACCCAATTTAATTTACCCAGAAAAAAAATAATTTAATCTACCCAATTTAATTTACCCAGAAAAAAAAAAATTAAATAACTTACTGTCAGTTGACGTGTAGTCTTCAGTAACGAACACTGCTTCTTCCAAATCTGTTAACAAAAGTCAAAGAACCATTTATTTATAAGTACTCATCACACCCAAAATCATTGTGATCTTTATTCTCATTATCATAAGGTTGCTGTTAATTTGCTGCCACTGACAAGTCTGTCAAAATTATTTTGAACTTTATTGTCGCTACAATAAGGTCGGTGTTGGGTTGCTTCCACTGACAAGTCTGTCAAAATGATTGTGATCTTTATTCTCATTCTAATAAGGGTGCTGTTAGGTTGCTGCCACTGACAAGTCTGTTAAAATCATTGTGATCTTTATTCTCATTCTAATAAGGTTGCTGCCACTGACAAGTCTGTCAAAATCATTGTGATCTTTATTCTCATTCTAATAAGGTTGTTGTTAGGTTGCTGCCACTGACAAGTCTGTCAAAATCATTGTGATCTTTATTCTCATTCTAATAAGGTTGCTTTTGGGTTGCTGCCACTGACAAGTCTGTCAGTATCACAGTGACTCTGAGAGTGATGTGTCTTCATTCCCGTTACAATAAGAATGGTGTCGATTCATCTGCATTCGCGATTTAATTGCCAAAAATGTTAACAAATATGGAAAAATAACTTTAAATCCTACACCATAAAGTTCAGTTTACGCTACAACTTCAATTATTTTTAAAACTTTTCAATAGGGCTAGTCACTCTGAAATCAACTTAATTACCATTAAAATAAAGTTGATATTTGTTTACCTTGAAAAAATATAAATTTAAAACATAAGTTTTAATAGACTTTAGACAGGCTGTACTTTTTTCCCCTTTTTGGCAACTGTGTCTATGTCGCTGAAGATTAGGAATACTTTTCAAAACCCTTGGTTTGTTTTTGAAAGTGTGTCACACAATATATAAGGTCCCATTAAAATAGATTGACAAACTTTTATAAATCATTCAGACCTCCAAAATAAGGACGATGGTAAAAAAAAAACTGGCCAAGTGCGAGTCGGACTCGCACACGAAGGGTTCCGTACCACAAGGCAAAAACGCCGAAAAAAAACATGTTTGTTGTATGGGAGCCCCCCTTAAATATTTATTTTATTTTAATTTTATTATTTATTATTAAAGTTAAAATACAACTGAGTATTTTGTGAATATTTCAAGTGCCTACCTGTTGCCATTTTTGATATCGAGCAAAAAAAGGCAAAAAAATCGCGTTTGTTGTATGGGAGCCCCCCTTAAATATTTATTTTATTTTGTTTTTAGTATTTGTTGTTATAGCGGCAACAGAAATACATAATTTGTGAAAAGTCAAAGTCAAAGTCAAAGTCAAAACGTTTATTGCGAACTATCTAGCTATCGCGGTTCTTGAGATACAGCCTGGTGACAGACAGACGGACAGACGGACAGACAGCGAAGTCTTAGTAATAGGGTCCCGTTTTTACCCTTTGGGTACCCTAAAAAATATATAAGAAAAACGTATAGATACTTACAAGAAAAATAATCAGCTAAATTTTAGGTCAAAATAACATCACTTTAATCAGTGTTTTTTTTTGCTTGGAAATCTTTAGTTAGACGTACTGAGCGCTGTGTTAAAATTTGTCCATCTATTTTAATGGGACCCTGTATACAAGGTGTAACAGAATAAACGCAAGTCCTGAAAGTAGATTGTTCTTAATTGATTACTGAATCAATTTCGGTAACTTTTAAAACAGGTATTTAAAAAAAAAATGTATTTTGCCATAATTACCGCCGATTGAGCCAAAGAAAATTTAACCTTATTACAAGGCAATAAGACTCAATTTTAAATGCTTAATATAATGATAGGGTCAACACAATTTACTTAATAATAATAGTTAGCCTTAAAAAAATAGTTTTCTTCTTCTTAGCGTGTCGATAGCAATCTAAATGTACTCGGCCCAGAATTCGGCTACTTGTTTGGCGCCTTCATCACCGTCCATCAGTTCCTGTAACGTGCAGCTGACAGGACACGCAGGACACGATATTAAGTGTCCCATCGTTTGTGGGACAGCACCACATTTACACTCCAAGGCGGAGTCGTCTATGAATCTCCAAATAGTTTTGATCATTGTATTATGCTTTTAACTCAATACTCTAATTGGGGTGTATGAGGTCTTGCGTTAATTATGTTACATATTGTACATGCGAGTTTAATATGTTACTACTTAAAATAAAATAATTGAAATGAGGCGGACTCGCACACCATGGGTTCCTTACCACAAGGCAAAAAACGCAAAAAAAACCACGGTACTTTTATGGACAGCCCTTTTTTAGGGTTCCGTACCCAAAGGGTAAAAACGGAACCCTATTACTAAGACTTCGCTGTCTGTCCGTCTGTCCGTCTGTCTGTCACCAGGCTGTATCTCAAGAACCGTGATAGCTAGACAGTTGAAATTTTCACAAATTATGTATTTCTGTTGCCGCTATAACAACAAATACTAAAACCTAAATAAATTAAATATTTAAGGGGGGCTCCAACACAACAAACGCGATTTTTTTTGCCCTTTTTTGCTCGATATCAAAAATGGCAACAGGTAGGCACTTGAAATATTCACAAAATACTCAGTTGTATTTTAACTTTAATAATAAATAATAAAATTAATATAAAATAAATATTTAAGGGGGTTCCCATACAACAAACATGTTTTTTTTGGCGTTTTTGCCTTGTGGTACGGAACCCTTCGTGTGCGAGTCCGACTCGCACTTGGCCAGTTTTTTATAATTTTCTTTTATTTTTATTATTTGTTGTTATAGCGGCAATAGAAATACACACTCTGCGTATATTTTAACTGTCTACCTATTACGGTTAATGAGATACAGCCCGCTGACAGACAGACGGACGGACGGACAGCGGTCGCTTATTAATAGGGTTCCGTTGACAACCAATAAGTAGGAAACCCTGAAAAAAAAAAAGGTTTCTAAAAATGTAGGTAAAAGATAGGTACTTACAGAATGCTTTGCTAATAGTGATGATGTTTTCGAAGAATTTCACCACATCTGTAATAAGAAGTTATTATTAAATGGCCAAAAAAAACAAAGGCTCATTATTGCGCAACCGATTTTGACTTCTATACCGTAGGCATAAGGATGGTTTTAAAAGCAGAAAAGTGGTTACAATGCCTACTGTTTACATCAGCTGCCATAAGTCATGCCACCATCGAATAGAATGAGAGGTTTTTCTTTTCAGTATTAAAAAAAAAATAGTTTCCAAGAACCCTGAAGATGGCGTTGAACTGACTACGTTACTAGGCGCCAAAGTCAAAACGCTTGGAAAAAAAAACATTGCGTCACGTCATATACGCTCGTTGAGTGACAGTTTCGTTTGCTTTCGTTTTACGATCTCAAAATTACATACAAGTGAATTAATAAAAAAATTATGTGACTTTCGTTCCTTGCAGTAACTTACCAAGTTCAGCGCCATCTACCCAGCGACTAGGGAACCGTTAAAAAAAAAGAAAAAGAAAATCCCTCATTCAAAATCGGTTGAACGGACTGTAAAAAAGGTTTATTTTAATGTCTAATCTTTGCAAATAGAGTAGGTATAGGTAATTGTTAATTTTTTGTTCTTTTTATGTTTACATAGCTATTGAAGTTATTTTCTTAAACTGTTGTATGGTAAACTGTTTGATGTATGATGTGTTTTATTTTATGGTAACTGGTTTCTAAACTGTTGTATTAATAATGTAGTTACGCATAGGTAAGCATGGCGAGAATAAACTCGTTTTTGAAGTGAAACTTCTTTACGCACGCTTGACTTGGGGAGTAAGCTGGCGAACGCGTGACGTAAGCGTTACGAAAAGTGTGATCGGGCAAGGCGAACGGAAGTTAAGTGGGGGATATAAGCAAGAGACAGCAGTGCGCGCGCACATTTTCTTTCTCTCTTTAAGTTTCACTTCAGTCGTGTGGTCATAAGCACACTCGTTTTTTTTTTGTACTCTTTGACTGGCAAAAAATTTAGCTCCTTTTTAACCGACTTCCAAAAAGGAGGAGGTTATATGTTCGACTTTATATATGTTTTTTTATTATTTTAAATTCCATCCACAATGTAGTTATTACACTTACTCATGTTTTTTACAAAATAAAAATATCTTTATTAGACACATTTTTCAAGTAAAAAAAAATCGATTTAAAAAAAATTACGTACCCATCTCAGTAATATCAAATAGAAGCTGGATTATATCGAAGAAATCTGAAAGTAAAAAGAAAGTGTGTTGTTAAATAATACAAACATAATCAAAAACAACATCTTAATTTTTATAAAAATATGAAAAAGATTCGAAAAATCTTCTGACTTTAAAAATAAAAATCATATTTTGTTTCAAATAAGCCTGGGCAGTGAGAATGACTATTATAATTTAAACCTCAAATATTACAAAATACCTTTTTATTTTAGTTACAGTCCGGCCGTCGTTCTAGTCACACTAATATTACAAAGGCGAAAGTTTGTGAGTGTTTGTGTGTGTTGACATGTTTAACAATTTTGATAAAGCTTTGTATGGAGGTAGCTGACACCCTGGATTAACATATAGGCTACTTGTTATCCCGATATTCCCACGGGATCAACATTTACGCGGGTGAAACCGCGGGGCGCAGCTAGTAGCTAATAAGGATCAAATTCGCAAAACACGTAGGTAATCGTTTGTATGAAACTGACAGCTTTGGTGTCAAGAACGCATTCTCTCGTCGGCCGGACTGTAGTGAAAGTTATACAATAATGCTATAATAGTAGATTATGCACCGAGGGGCTAAAGTTGTGTCTTATGTCACGGGCGTCATATTGAATCTCGAGCGCAATGAAGGATTCGGGATTAAACTCCCGAGCGCAGCGAGGGAGTTAAGAGTTTAACTCACGAGCGAAGCGAGGGAGTTAATACAAGAATCCTGAATGCAGCGAGGGATTCAAGCTAGCCCAAGGCAAAGACACCTTTAGCCCAGAGGAGGATACTCTACTTTTTACACCTACTGTGAGAAAATAATAGCCATAGTACGAAAATTCGGGCCTTTATTGCGTCTACCAATAAGTAGCCAAGACACGATCAATTCGATTTTCAAAAAAAAAAGTCTCTTTTACGGTTTTGTCGTGTGTGTCTATTGATATCACTCTCATGGAAGTGGCGTTTGTGTAAACTAAGCTTTATACAGGGCTAGTAGAATGGTTTTGGATGATTGGCTGTATGAATTTTGAATTTAGAACGTCATTGGAGACGCTCGTGAAAATAGAGTATTTTTGATAATATGTGATAAATCGACTGTAGTATAGATAGGTTTTATTATTTATTTATTCACAAAATCCATAGCAATCTTAGCGCAGTTTACTTAAAATAAATTAACTAATGTTACAGCCAATTACTATTACGGTTTCATTATGACCCGCTGGTCAATAATGTGATTTGAATTTGGAATCTCACATGCTCAGCTAAATTGGCAGTATAGTACTAACAAACATCCTTTGGTGCCAGAAAGAGGAAAGCTATTCTCGAAACCCTTACTACGCGTGGATGATATTCTCGATTTCCTACAAAATCATAACGACTGCTTCTTCATATCGTTGCCATGTTTTCGAAGACATAATATTGTAAGAATAATTAGATAACTACGAACCATTTTTTAAAAGGAATGGAATAACATTAAAACTGGCATTAATAATAACAAATACCGTACCGCGCCATAATACCGTAATAGTAATTGGCTGTAACATTAGTTAATTTATTTTAAGTAAACTGCGCTAAGATTGCTGTGGATTTTGTGAATAAATAAATAAATAATAAAACCTATCTATACTACAGTCGATTTATCACATTTTATCAAAAATGCTCTATTTTCACGAGCGTCTCCAATGACGTTCTAAATTAAAAATGCATACAGCCAATCATCCAAAACCATTCTACCAGCCCTGTATAAAGCTTAGTTTACACAAACGCCACTTCCATGAGAGTGATATCAATAGACACACACGACAAAACCGTAGAAGAGACTTTTTTTTTTAAATCGAATGGATCGTGTCTTGGCTACTTATTGGTAGACGCAATAAAGGCGCGAATTTTCGTACCTACTAGGGCTATTATTTTCTCACAGTAGGTGTAAAAAGTAGAGTATCCTCCTCTGGGCTAAAGGTGTCTTTGCCTTGGGCTAGCTTGAATCCCTCGCTGCATTCAGGATTCTTGTATTAACTCCCTCGCTTCGCTCGTGAGTTAAACTCTTAACTCCCTCGCTGCGCTCGGGAGTTAAGTCCCGAATCCTTCATTGCGCTCGAGATGCAATATGACGCCCGTGACATAAGACACAACTTTAGCCCCTCGGTGCATAATCTACTATTTCATTTCTCATACTCGGAAAGTAGTGTTTGTTTGATCCGAAAAGCGGGTGGAAGACGCTGCTTCCCACGTAGGGTGGGAAAGACGGTAGTAATTGCTTCCCTCTCTAGGGCGGGAATGCATTTAAAAAATAGAACTAAGTTTTGGTTAGGTATTCAGCTACGTTTTTTTCAATTAATTAAGAAAATTGCAGCGGTCTTCTGAGTTTATAAACAGCCATGTGAATTTAAAAAATAATAATTTAAAACATAAAAAACCCGACTGCGAAACTGAAAAGCTACAAACAAGCCCATTTTAAATTAAATAAAAGTTGGAAGCATTCAGCACGCATTTGAATTTGAAAATATAATAAAAATGGTATGGGTCCCGCCTGCTTCCAACTTTTGTTTAATTTAAAATGGGCTTGTTTGTAGCTTTTCAGTTTCGCAGTGAGGTTTTTTATTTTTAAATTATTTTTTTTATTTCCAGCTTTTTGGTTCACAAATGTGTAAGATTTCGCAAATGATTTAGTTCTTGGTACGTGTTTTTTACGATTTGACACTTCGAATCACTTTTAACCATATAAGTTACATATATTTTTGTAATCACCTTTTAAAACCCTTTATTTTGATACCCCACTCGATAGGTTTCGGAAAAAAATTTTTTTTGAAGGCATATTGCGCCAAAAATTACACAATTTTAATTTTTTTTTCAATTTTGATATACCCAGTGTGACTTTCACAATTAAGACAAATCTAACGGCACTTCTCAAGCTGAAATCGATCAAGCCGTTTAGGCTACAGAGCGTGCCAAAGAAATATACATATGTACATACATACATACACTCGAAAAACATAACCCTCCTTCTGACGCAGTCGGGTAAAAAATACTCTAGTAAGCGGGACGGCCCGCGGCGGTGACACAATCTACTCATGTGGCGGAGACGCGCGGGGGTAAAAAAGTGCGAGTCGGACTCGCACACGAAGGGTTCCGTACCACAAGGCAAAAACGCCGAAAGAAACATGTTTGTTGTATTATCCCTTAAATATGTATTTTATTTTAATTTTATTATTTATTATTAAAGTTAAAATACAACTGAGTATTTCTATTTAGTGAATATTTCAAGCGCCTACCTGTTGCCATTTTTGTTATCGACCAAAAAAGGGCAAAAAAATCGCGTTAGTTGTATGGAAGCCCCCTTAAATATTTATTTTATTTTGTTTTTAGTATTTGTTGTTATAGCGGCAACAGAAATACATACTTTGTGAAAATTTCAACAGTCTAGCTATCGCGGTTCTTGAGATACAGCCTGGTGACAGACAGACGGACAGACGGACAGACAGCGAAGTCTTAGTAATAGGGTTCCGTTTTTACCCCTGGGTACGGAACCCTAAAAAAGACTATTAAATAGGTACTATTCATGTATAATATCAATAAATATTTTAGGAAAACTACTATTTTTTACTTTCCTTATATTCGAAATGAAAAGTAGAGTGTTTAACACGGGTGAAAGTTATCTATTCCCACTCGGACTATAGCCGTCTAAATACCTCGTATGGGAATGGTTTCCTTTCGACCCTTGTATAACAATCTACTATTTAGCGCCTGAATGACATTGACAGGCCAGCCTCTATTGTTCCCACTGCTGGGACACAGGCCTCCTCTCTGTCAGAGGGAGTGGGCCGTAATCTACCACGTGGGCCCAGCGCGGGTTGATGAAACATGATGGCGGTTTTAAATCCGGTTTTGGCGCCAAAAGACTATTGTACCGTCGTAGTAGATAAGCAAATACAAAAAAAAAAGAAATATATCTAGTGTGTGTGTGTGTTGTATGTAGTGTGTGAGTGTAGTGTGTTGTTGTATATGTGTAGTGTGTTGTTGTGTGTTGTGTTGTGTATTGTGTTGTGTGTTTTTGAAATGTAGTATTTTATTGTGTCAGTTATTTCGACTTACCATCAACTCCACATATCTTGCTGAGCATAGAGGCGGCGACTCGAATGTTAGTAGCGTTAGTGACGCGAAGTAATGTTTCCAAAAACACTATGATCTCTGCGTCCGTGTACTTGTATACTTTATCGAAGAATACGAAGATATCTGGTAAAAAAACATAAATTAAATTAAGCTTTATTTTTTATGAGAATAAGGTGCAATTGAAAAAGAGCCCGTGGCTAAATAATAACAGCCGCACAGGTCGATCGCTACGCTTGCTGCGGTTGGTCTGTGGATGGGTGACCATCTTTACATACCGAGACCCCTCCGTGCCTCGGAAATCACGTTAAAAGACGTTGGTCCCGGCCATAGAAATGTAAATCTATGTCCCGGCTGTCATTCATGGATCTTTGACAGTCGTTACGGGTACCTAGTCAGAAGCCCGAAAGTCTGACAACCAGTCTTACCAAGGGGTATCGTATTACTCAGTAACTGGGTTGTGGAGGTCAGATAGGCAGTCACTCCATGTAAAATACTGGTATTCAGCTGCGTCCGGTTAGATTGGAAGCCGACCCCAACATAGTTGGGGAAATTGCTAGGCAGATGATGAAGGTGGAATTGAATAGCGTCGTCGAAAGGAAATAAACGAATTCGGGAGTGAATGTAATAAGTCGGAATTTGTATCTGTGAAGACTTTCGTAACAAACTGTGTTCACAGCCACAGACAGTAATAAAATTACTGCAGTTTTTTTTAAATTATGATTACTGACGAGCAACACAACCCAGTTACTGAGTAATAAATAGTCACAGCCATAGACAGTAATAAAATTACTGCAGTTTTTAGGGTTCTGAAGCCAAATGGCAAAAAACGGACCCTTATGGATTCGTCATGTCTGTCTGTCCGTCCGTATGTCACAGCCACTTTTTCCGAAACTATAGGAACTATACTGTTGAAACTTGGTAAGTAGATGTATTCTGTAAACCGCATTGAGATTTTCACCAAATGTAGAAAAAAAAAAAACAATAAAATTTGGGGGTTCCCCTTACTTAGAACTGAAACTCAAAAATTTTTTTTCATCAATCTCATACGTGTGGGGTATCTATGTGGGTCTTCAAAAATGATATTGAGGTTTCTAATAACATTTTTTTCTAAACTGAATAGTTTGCGCGAGTCACTTCCAAAGTGGTAAAATGTGTGTGTCCCCCCTGTAACTTCTAAAATAAGAAAATGATACAACTAAAAAAAATATATGATGTACATTACCATGTAAACTTCCACCGAAAATTGGTTTGAACGAGATCTAGTAAGTAGTTTTTGTTAATACGTCATAAATCGTAAACCGCAATTTGCCTTTCATTCAATCAACTCAAACTACAAGAACTTTTATATTATGTTACTTGCTGCTACGGAACCCTTCATGGGCGAGTCCGACACGCACTTGGCCGCTTTTTTAAAATTATAATTATTGACCAATACACTCAATCCATACTAATATTATAAATGCGAATGTGTGTCTGTCTGTCTGTTACCTCTTCACGCTTAAACCGTTGAACTGATTTAGATGAAATTTGATATGGCGTTCAGCATCTTCTGCCTATTCCCATCGGAAGAAGGGGTCAGTTAATGTATGTATGTTAGATCGTTCTGGCAGAACTCACGATTGTAATCAGTGTGAACTTAGCAACGGTATGCGGTAACGTCAAAATAACAATTAAATCTTACCCCTAATTGCAGTCACAGTGATCATAATTTGCCAAGCCTCTTGGATAGCTGAAAATAAAAAAGAAAAATAAATAATACAAGTACCGACATGCCATACAATAATAAAGATACAATAAAAAAGAACAGTCTGTAAGTTGTCTCACTGCATGACCTGCATCAAATAAGAATAAAAATGGCCATAAAGTAGTAAAACGCTAGAAACATTTAAATTACTGAAAGGCTATAATTATGAAAAAGGCTAACTCAAAAGGCTGTTGTTACTCAAAAGGCTATAATAACTCGAAAGGCTATAGTTACCCAAAAGGCTATAAAAACTCAAAAGGCTATAATTATTCAAAAGGCTTTAGTAATTCCAAAAGGCTAGGCTATATTTTTTATGAGGCTATTATTATTATTTTTAAAAGGCTATAATTAGTATACTTACACTTAGTTCCAGTGATAGACATGAGTCTCTTGAAGAAGTCTATAATATCGTCGTGTCCTGATTTGATGCGGATTTGTTCCAGAACGTCGAAGAAATTCACTGAAAATATACAAAATCCATACTTAATATTATAAATTCGAAAGTAATTCTGTCTGTCTGTATGTTACCTTTTCACGCCTAAACCACTGAACGGATTTCGATAAAATTTGACAAAGAGATAGATTGCATCCCGGGGAAGGACATAGGATAGTTTTTATCGACATATCTCGCGGACGAAGCCGCGGGCGGAAGCTATAGTATTATTATAAAACAGCTTCTGCTTATGGCCAATTTGAAATATGAAAAAAAGGTGGTGAACACACACCACAACACGCGGTGGTGAACAGCAGCATGAGTCGATCGATCAGGTTAAGCTACACTTGGTCGATCCCTGGATGGTATATATCTTTATATATCAAGACCCCTTCATACCCCGGAGTCAGTTCCGGCTTTAATTCAAGGATAGTCGTTACAGAAGACCAAATGTCTCACAACCAGTCTTACCAAGGGATATCGTGTTACTCAGTCCTAACTGGGTTATGGAGATCAGATAGGCAGTCGCACCTTGTTTAATACTAATGTATTCAGCTGCATCTGGTTAGATAGGAAGACCTCAAAATAGCTGAGAAAAGGCTAGACAGATAATCAGTGATAAAATCGTAATTTGTAATTCGTTCGTAATTTGGCCGTGCGAAGAAAGAAAGGGGTGGGTATTGAGGTCACCGATAAGGTATAAATAAAAATGATGGTAAATAAAAATGATGGTGAGGTATAAATAAAAATTCAAGATGGCGGCCGCAAAATTTTTTAAAAATTTTCATCATGGGTGTCGTCTTCATGGTTTTTCAAAATGAAAATCCAAGATAGTAACAGAGTCTACCTAGACTAGACGCGGCCTAGTGCCTGCCTACCTATTCTGAAAACCAATGCACGCCACTGCAGATGATATATTGGTGATGTTATGTTACTCACTATCTTTCGCCGTCAGACTCAGTACGACGGCTGCAGCGTCCCTGACGCTACCCGTCTGCGTCACGTCCAGTAAGGAGTTGAGGAAGTAGAGTGCGTCCGGACGCTTCGTCACCTTGTTGATTTTCTGGATTATGTTCAATATGTCTGTGGGAGAAAATAGAGTATATTAAATTGATGATATTAGTGGCTTTTGGCTAAATAATAACAGCCGCACAGGTCGATCGAACAGGTTAAGCTACGCTTGCCACGGTTGGTCTGTGGATGGGTGACCTTTACTTTATCTTTACATACCGTGACCCCTCAGTGCCTCGGAAAGCACGTTAAGCCGTTGGTCCCGGCTGTCATTCGTGGATCTTTGACAGTCGTTACGAGTAGTCAGAAGCCCGAAAGTCTGACAACCAGTCTTACCAAGGGGTATTGAAAGGGGTATAGCTTGCCCTTATTGTGTTGTAGACTTTTTCAGTTACCATAGGACTTGCGGGCGAATAAAATAAAACAACTTGTTGAGGAATAGTAGCTGCGGTGTGGAGTAGATGTGATGCGTGTTGCGTAGGCGGCGTCTGACGATAGAATGAACGCTGAGATTTGGAAATCGCGACGCCCCCGTCAGGGGGCGTGGCGAGCGGTTCCGGGGCTTCGCCCCCCGGCCGCGGAAGCCATGCGGTGGCCTGCGAATACAGGCCCCTCACTTTGTCGGCTACAGGGCCTGCGGCAATTGTTGGGCACGCGTATTTACGCGCGCCCATGTGAGTGATTGCATAGTGTTTTTCTGTAGGCGCGCCGCGACGCTGTCTCTCAGCGCCGCTTTCTTCACGACACCTCGGCGGTCTGTCCCCGCCAGGTGAGACCCCCAGTTACCTGGGGGAGGCCCGGCGGGGGACGACCAGCGACGGAGGTGCCGACTCGACGCTCCTACAGAATTAGGTGGAATTGCCCCCGCCCGTCCCGCTTCCAGAGCTAGCCGGGCACGGTCCGAGCTAAGGGGCAGTCAGTGTGTGTGTGAGCGGTATTGTTTTGTGTGACACCGCCCAGTGTCTGCGCGTACCGCGGCCCGCGCTGCGCATACGCGCGTGAGTTATAGCGTCTGTTAAGTGATGAATGTCTGCGTTCGCCGCGTGACGTGCCTATATTAACCTAGCACACGCCACTCGACGAGTGTATGTAATGTGTGTGAAGTACTATTGAGTCGGGTGAGCCGCGTGTAACCTGGGTGCGGCTCACTCGAGGCGTCAATCCGGTGCGATGGGGTCGTCGTCCGCTACCAGGTCGCGGGGCAGGGGTCTCGCGTCGGGGGGGCGCGCGTGCCAGGGCGCAATGTCCTGGACATGCGGCCAGGCAGATGCGTCGGCACGCGCGAACATTCCCGTCGCGAGGCGCCGCACAAACTCGTCCAGGCTCTCAATCCCGAGGTCCCGTTGCAGGACATCGTTCCTCACGTAGCGAGGAGCATCAACAATGGTCCGCAGCGCCAGACTCTGCTGCGCGCGGAGCAGCTTTCGGCTCGACTCGCTCGTGAGGGCGAACCATGCCGGGGCGGCGTACGTCAGTATTGGGCGCACGTACAGCTTGTACACGCCCAATTTGACGCGCGCCGGTATTCGGGACGAGAGCACCGGTTTAAGGAGGTTGCGGGCGACCCTACCTTTTGCGGCGACCGAGCGGACGTGTGGCCCCATCGTGAGCCGACGATCGATGGTTACCCCCAGGTACTTGACCCGGGGCGACCACGCGATGTCGGCTCCCTGCAGCTTCAAGGGTGGTGGGAGGGGCGCAAAGCCGGTGACCATGGCCTGCGTCTTACCCACGTTAACCGAAAGCCGCCACCTGGACAGCCATTCCGGAAGCAAATCGAGCGCGCGCTGCATCTTGACGGCCGCGTACTTCGCGTTAAGCGATGTGGTTATGTACGCGGCGTCGTCGGCGTACAGCGCGAGCATGGCGTCCGAGGTGGAGGGGATGTCGTCGGTGTAACGTGAGTAACACGCCGGCGACACGCAGCTGCCCTGCGGTACACCCGCGAGCACCGGGCGGGCGCTAGAGAGCGCCCCGTCGACCACCACCCTGAAAGTCCTGTCTGTGAGGAAAGTGGAGACCACCTTGACGACGCGACGGGGCGCGCCTGAAGTGGCCAGCTTGTAAATCAGGCCGTCGTGCCACACACGGTCGAAGGCCTTCTCCATGTCGAGGAATACTGCCACCGAGTACTCCTTCTTGTTGAGCGCGGCTGCGAGGTGGTGCAGTACCCTCGACAGCTGGAGCGTCGTGCTGTGCTCCGCCCGAAACCCAAACTGCTCCGAGCGCGGCGTGATGTGCGGTTGGAGGTGTCGCAGCAGGA
The DNA here is from genome assembly GCA_916614155.1 of Mesoligia furuncula. Classification (NCBI taxonomy): domain Eukaryota; kingdom Metazoa; phylum Arthropoda; class Insecta; order Lepidoptera; family Noctuidae; genus Mesoligia; species Mesoligia furuncula. The sequence goes on along the minus strand of OU744817.1, from coordinate 13,181,075 downwards.
GTGCTTCGAACACCTTGGAGACTGTCGGCAACAACGTGATTGGCCGATAGCTCTCCGGCTTCAGGATGTTTTTTCCCGCCTTGGGCAGCATGATGACGCGCCCCTCCTTCCACGAGCCGGGAAAGGTCCCCGTGCGCAGTATCCCCGTAAACAGGCGCGCCAGCGCCGCTACCATACGGTACGGCAGGTGGCGCAGCACTGTGTTGGTGATACCGTCAGCACCAGGGGCCTTCCTAGGCTTCGTCCTTAGGATGGCGCGTCTGACTGCGCCCGGCGAGAAAAAGATAGGGTCTTCTTCGGGAGCTATCGGCGTTGCGAAATAGTCCCCCAGGTGTTGCTCGACTGCTGCGACATGGTCGGTGTCGCTGGTCGGGTTTGGGCGGAACTGACGCTCCAGGTGCTCGGCGAAGACCTCCGCCCGGTCCTCCGCTACATACTTAAGCGCCCCGTCGCTGTTGCGCAGCGGACGCACCGGAGCTGGGGTGTTCGTTAGCTGGCTGCAGAGTTTGTATACAGACGGCCAGCTGTCCGCCGTGGCGTCTATTCTGTCCTCCCAGCCCGCGGTGGTCAGAGCCTGTAGTTCGGCCTTGACTCTCTCCGCGAGACGGTTGAGCTCTCGCTTCATCGTCGGACATCTTGTTTCCTGCCACTGCTTGCGAAGACGCCTCTTCTCGGCGATCATCGCGCTGATGCGAGCCGGCAGGGGCGGCAATAGCCCTCTCCCCTGCGGCTGCGTGCTAGTCGCCGCTTCCAAGGCGCTCTGTATGCAAGCAGTGACATCGTCCGCGGTCCTGTCAACGTCCGCGGAGGTAACAATAGGCCGAGTCGGCGTGGTGGTCTCCACTTTCTCCACGAACTTTTCCCAGTCCGTGGATCGACGTGGCGCTATGGGCTTCAGTCGGGTCGGCATTCCCGATAAGACGACGAGTACAGGTTGGTGGTCCGACTGTAACTCGTCGTCTATCACTTGTTGAGTGATCTGGCAGCTTAGCCCCCGGTGGACTACGATGTCCAGCACGTCCGGCATGTACCGCGCAGTGTCCGGGTAGTGCGTCGGCGTCTCTGGGCCGGACACCGTATAGCCGAGGGCTTCCGAGTCCGCGAAGAGCCGCCTCCCCTCGGTATTCGTTGTGTAGGAGTTCCACGCCGGGTGCTTGCAATTGAAGTCGCCGGCGAGGATGGTGGCGCGCGTGCTGCCTACAAGCAGGGCCCGCAGCTCGGTAAGGTCCAAGCGAGCCGCGGGCGGCTTGTAGCAGGCGTAGATGTTTATGTCCTCGCCGGCTACGTGTAGCTGCACACCCAGGGCGTAGAAGCTCCTGAGCGACGGCAAGGGGAGTTCCTGATGGACGACTCTTCGCCTCACTAGTACCGCCAGACCACGGTACCTTATATTTGTGTCGGCCGACCTTTCATCCTTCCTGTATAAGTGATACCCTGGGACCCTGACCCTATCTTCGGGCCCTAGTAGGGTCTCACTTATAAGCGCCACGTCGATGTCCTGTTCCCTCAGGAGATGGCGGAGGGGGGCGACCTTTCCCTTAAGGCCGCGGGCGTTCCAGTGAATCACCCTTAATGGCCTAGCCATGGTACAGGGTAAGTAACGTGGCCAGGCCATCAAGGATGACCGTCTCGATATTCTGACCCTGCCTGATGGCCTTAATTAAGTCCATCAATAATTTTATGGCACAGGTCGTGAATTCTTTTTGGGTCTCGGACTTAGTTTCAAGCGTGATGTTAGCGCCGGTAGCGCCGCGGCTCGCCTTCTGAGCGAACTGTTTGTTTTTTAGTTCCGCGATTTGCCGCGGCACTGCACCGGCGCTAGTTGTGGGTTCGCCGGTGTGTTTCACGACCTGCGCCCCGCTTGTGGCAGGGTCGGCCTCGGGAATGTCTCCTTGGGTCGCCGGAGGGGGGGGTTGGGACTCCTTCTTCTTTCCCTTCCCTTTACCCCCGCGCCTCTTCCTCCTCCGCTTCGAGGAGGCGGCTTGGCTTTTTTCAGTGGGCCCGTTGGCCGCCGCCATAAGCGTGGCGCTATGGGCCTCCTGCTCCACCATTTGCGGCCTCTCGGTGGCCGCTGGTGGCCGGCGCGCGGTGGATGTTATGGCGGCCGTCCCCGCTCGCTTGTTCCGGGTCTCCGCCTGGAACACGGGGCACTTGTTGTTGCACGCGGGGTGCGGGCCACCGCAGTTGACGCAGGTGGCCGGCTCCTCCCGCGGGCGCGGGCAGTCGCGTGCCACGTGCTCCCCGCCGCATCGGACACAAGCGAGCGGCCGGTGGCACTGGTGCGAGCTGTGCCGGAACTTTTGGCACCGGTGGCACTGGGCGGGCCCACGCTTTCCTCGCCAAGCCTCGATCTTGACACCCCGCATATACATAAACACGGTGGTGTCGTAGATGGCTCGGACGTCGGGCGTCTTCTTTAGTATGGCGTGGAATACACAGCCGGGTCTTCCTTGTGCGCCCTTAATATGGCGCACGTACTCCGGCTGGTAGCCCAACGCCCGGAGCTCCTCCTCTATCTCCTGGGGGTCCGTGTCTGCTGGCAACCCCCTGATGGCAATCTTGAGGTTGCGCTCCGCTGGCAGCGAGTACGCAAACCAGGATACCCCGCTGTCCTTCTCCAGGCCAGTCAGGTACCGCTGGACCAGCCGGTACTCGTCCTCGGTGTCGGGGGTAAATCGCACCCCGGACCCGTACGGCCGAGCATTAGGCGGCCGGCCCAGCTTGGCAGCGATGGCCCGGAAATGGGTAGCCCAGTTCGGTAGCTTCTCTACTACCAGCGGAGGGTACTTTAGTTTCTTCTCCTTCTTCTTCCCCGACGGCTGCTGCGACGTCGTCGTCGACGCCGTGGCGTCGGGGGCGGCATCAGGGGGTGCGGTATTGACAGGTGGGGCAAGGGGTAGGTTTGAAACACTTACCCCTGCCGGTGTTGGTGCTGGCGACGGCGGCTGCGGCGGCGGCGTGCGCCGCGCCGCGTCGGCAAAGGTAGGCGAGGCGGGTGCGCCCCGACCCCGCGGCGCGCGTTCGCGCTGTGGCCGCGGCGGGTCGAAGCAGTACCGCTTCGCCAGTTCCTCGGCAGCGGTCTCATCGGGGCTCCTTGGGCGCCGCTGGGGTCTGGGCTCGAGCGAGAATTCAAACCCGAAACCCAGCGGCGGCGGTATCGGGGTCTGCGGCAGGGAAGCTGCTCCGCCCTCGGTGGGCCAACGCCCGGATAGCGGGGACGTGTCTCGCGACACGCTATCGTGTGAACGCTGAGCGCTCGCGCGCTGCTCTTTTATAGTTTTGCACATGAGCGAGCGCAGTGTGGGCGTTAGGTGTTTAGTGTGAACGAAATGGCAGCTTATTTATTATCTTAATACATGCACCTTAAAACTAGCATACATAATCAACAAAGGTAATAAGATTCCAATTAGAACATAGAATTATATGCTTAAATGGCTAATTAGAATAAAGGTAAATAAAATGTAATAAAATAACAAGGAAAGGACTTAATCTAAGCTTAAATAACTAGAGCTGTTATTTACAATCTCCCCCTCGTGCGCAAGCACCGTTACACATAGTGATTAGTCCGCTGTTGTTACCACGATGAGTCGAGAGGCCGGGCGACGAATCAAGCCAGCAGCTGTTCTAATCTCAGTTACTCGAACGCGTCCGTCTGGTCCCGGATAGACTCTAGTTACTTCTCCTCTTGGCCATACTCCTCTGGGCATCGTATTGTCTGTTATTATGACAATATCGCCGATTTTCAGATTCTTATGTTGTGAATTGGAGCCAGGTCGGGGCATCAGCAGAGGTTTGTATTCCGCCGACCAGCGTGCCCAAAAAATATCGGCTAATGCCTGAGTGGCTTTCCATGTGTGTAAGTCCAATGTGGTGTCTTTGAATGAGCCAAACGGTGATATCCCACAAGAGCGTCCCATTAGAAAGTGATTGGGAGTTAACGCTTCTTCTTCTAGGTTGGGATTTACCGGGGTCAGTGGCCTCGAATTGATCACATGTTCCGCTTCCAATAGTAGCGTGTGTAGAACTTCGTCTGGTGGGTACTTTTCATTCAGTGTGACTTTTAGGGCTGTTTTTACTGATTTAACGAGGCGTTCCCAGGCTCCGCCCATGTGAGGAGCGCCTGGTGGTATCTTCTTCCAGGTGATCAGTTTATCTGATGCAAAGGCTTTAACAGTCTGGTCGTTGCTTTGCATGGCTTCCATTATTTCTTTTTCAGCGCCAACGAAGTTGGTTCCATTGTCGCTGTATAACACGGTCGGCGTGCCGCGGCGCGCTATCATTCTTCGCAGGCTCATGATCATGGAGGAGGCCGTGAGGGATGTGGCCATCTCCATATGTACTGCCCGCGTGGTGAGACATGTATATAATGCGCCCCACCTTTTCTCGTGTCTTCGCCCGACTGTTACATGCATGGGCCCAAAGTAGTCTACCGCGGTTGCAGTGAATGGCGGTTGATTTTGGGCCAGCCTTTCAGCAGGTAAGTCGCCTAGGGGGATTTTTGAGGGGATCCCCTTATAGGTCCGACACCATTGGCATTGGTTGCATATGTAGCGTATAGCACTGCGCAGTCCTATTATGTGGTATCGTTGTCTTAATTCGTTCATGACAGTTTGATGGTTGCCATGATTGAAGGTTGCGTGCGTGTGATGCACCAACAGTTTTGTGAAGCCTTCTTTGGCATGCAGGACTGGCGTGCTTTGCTCATCTTTGACTCTGCTGTCCAAGCACAGGATCCCGTTGCGGTCGATCTTCACGGAGAGCTTGTAGAACGGTGACTTCTTCGGTGGTCGCCGCCCAGCCTCTATTGTCGCGATGTCTCCGGCAAACGAGTTAAATTGACTTCTTCTTACGAGCAACAACTCTGCTAGTTTTATGTGGTTTGGTGCGAGCTCAATTCTCTTGTTTCTTTTGAGTAGTTTGGCTTTGAATACCTCAGCGGCGAGAAGTACGGTGGCAGCAGCACGAATTAAACGAATATACTTTGAGAAGCGTTCTAGTTTAGGTAAGTAATCGCTGACGTCATGCCTAATAGTCACGTGAACTTGTTTTAATACTCTTTCTTCCCCAGTAGGGGGTGACGGCGCCACGATTTGTTTTTCCTGCGGCCAGGTCGTGGGGTCGTTCCTTATGAACTCTGGTCCTATGAACCACCTATGTTTTGCATTGAAATTTAAGGGAATGCCCTTGGTTGCGTCGTCCGCGACGTTATCGGCGCTGGGTACCCACCGCCAGTTTGCTGGCGTGGTTAAGCTTTCGATTTCGGCTAATCGATGTGCAACAAACGATTTAAAAGTGCGCGGGTCAGATTTGATCCAAGCTAGAACTGTTTTAGAATCGGACCAATATTGACATTTTAATATTTTATAATCAGACTCGCGCTTGACCGATTCTGCTAGCCGGCTACCTAAGACTGCGGCTTGCAGCTCTAGACGGGGTACCGATATGGGTTTTAGCGGGGCCACTTTGGCCTTACCTACAATTAATCGAGACGTTTTGATACCGTCCGTCCCTGTACTGACTAAGTATATTGCGGCGGCGTATACTTTCTCGCTTGCGTCACAAAAAATGTGCAACTCCCCCTCGCCAGAGGGCGTTGCTGGTATGTAGCGGTTTATTTCCAGCTTTTTCAGTAGCTGTAGGTTGTTAATGAATGATGACCATGTCGTGCGATGTTCACTCGTAATGGGGTCGTCCCAACCTATACCGCTGCGCCATATTTCTTGTATGAGACATTTACCTATCATCGTAATTGGTGAGACCAGACCTAATGGATCGAAAACCGACATGACCGCGCTTGTTGCTTGTCGTTTGGTAGGTAAAGTGTCGCCTTGTATGACGCTTGCAGGTGTATTTCGAAGGTTAACGTTGAAACCTAACGTATCGCGTGCGTGGTTCCATATGAGACCTAATGTGCGTTCTGTGTCACTTTTACCCAGAGTAGTCGTGTCGCTGCTGCGCGTGTCCGTGACGTTACTTATTATCTCGGGTACGTTTGACGCCCATCCGCGTAACTCAAAAGATGCCGCTAAATGGACTTTATGCATTGAGTCTATAGTTCGCTTCGCTTCGCTTTCGCTGTCGAAAGCGCCTAAATAATCATCCATGTAGAAGTTGCGGACTGTGGCTTTCGCGACTTCTGGATATTGCTGACTGTGACTTTCTGCGTTTTTATTTTTAACGTAAATGGCGGTACAAGGTGATGACGCTGCCCCGAATATTAATGAAGTCATTCGGTACTCTTGTGGCGGCCCTTCCCTATCTTCACCCCTCCATAAAAATCGTAGACTGTCACGGTCTTGCTGGGTTATTTTGACCTGTAAAAACATTTCTTTTATGTCGGCTACTACTGCGATTCGGCCTTCTCTGAATCTAACTAGCACGCCGAATAGCGATTGTAGTAAGTCCGGGCCCGCTAGGAGAGCGTCGTTTAAACTCTTTCCCCCGTATTTAGCTGCTGCATCGAAAACTAATCGAACTTTTCCCTTTTGTGGGTGAACGACAGAAAAATGAGGTAAGTACCAACTGCGCGGCGATGTAGCCGGGTACTCTATTTTTTCAGCGTAACCCGCTTCTATGAGATTATTTACCTGCTTATTGTATTCGACTTTTAATTTTTTATTTTTATCTAATTTCGATTCCAAGCTGTATAGACGGCTGAGGGCCTGTTTTTTATTGTCTGGCATCACCTCAGTGTCCGTGCGCCATAATAAGCCCGCTTCGTACCTGCTGCTATTTTCTAGTTTTTTGCATGTTTTATCTAGAATGGCTAAGGCGCGCTGGTCTGGGTCGGACGCTGGCTTTCGCGGCTCTATACCGAGCGACTCGATACTAAAGTAGTCTCTGATCAGCTGTAGTGCGGGGTCATCGACTTGTACGGGTCGCATGTGGTTTATTATCGCGACGGTATTGCGTTGCCGCGAATCGTGCCCGTGTAGTACCCATCCTAACTTAGTCAATGAAGCTATGGGTTGATTTTTATTACCGACGCGCAATTGTCTGGATGTTATTAGATGCCAATTGTCTTGACCTATTAATATCGTGGGTTTACCTAACTCGTAACAAAGCTCCTCTTCTATTTCGGCTAAGTGACTACACTGGCGCACTAGATCCCTGCTTACCTCCTGCGGGGACAAGTTTAAATTACCTATTGTGCGCGCATTCATAGTTTCTATGTTTCTGCTGCATAAACCGCGTATTGATAGCTTAACGTGGCACGACTCGGTTTCGTCTATTCGATTCCCTCCTATTCCTTCTAATGATAATAGCTGGCCGCGTCCTTTAGGTATAACGCCGTCCGCTACCTCTTGTTCGACTAACGTCATTGTCGATCCTTCATCTAATAAGGCGTGGGTAGTGATCGTACCTATTGGACCACTTAATTCGACCGGCACTATTTTTAGGTAGGTGTTAGTCTTATGTAGGTGGTTAATCGAGCTTACGTTGCCGCGATTGGGCATAGATGCGGGTGCTCGGTTATCATCCTTTTTACTATTGCCGTGTAATAATTTATGGTGTGACGCTTCACACCCGCTCTCCCCGCACGGTACATATTTGCATTTATATAGTCTTATGTGCGCATCCCGCAAACATCGGAAACACAGCTTATTATTTTTGACCGTATCCCATCTATCGCTTATGGTTTGTTTTATGAAATCTGCGCATTCTGCGTTGTTGTGATTACCCGCACATATTACGCATTTGTTTTTATCCGACTGTGTCGGTTCTCCTGGCGGCCGCGCCACTTGCTTTTTTTGCGATTGCCTTTTTGTAGAAGACTTATTTAACGAGGCTACCGTTTTGCGATTTTCGGTGCTCGACTGACACGAACTATCGCTGTCTTCGCTACACGAGCGAGCGCGTCTACGACCTTTTTCTCGTATCGTATTTACTGTACGCGACTTTTGTTTTGTTTTGCGATTTTCTCGTGCGGTCTCGTACGCGAACATGGTTCCGCACCGATCAGCTGTGTTATTGAGAAACCTAGATAACAACTCTAACTCGGGCGCGCCAGTATGCTCCGATTTAAACTCGTACCATTTATATTTTAGAATAATACTTAGTTTTTCTACTATTCTATTTACTAATTCGGGCGAGTACAGATATTGCGGTTGTTCGAGTGATTTTATTGCCGCTACCGTATTCGCTACTTTGCTCGCGAAACTACCTATGTTGCGCCCATCGTCCGTCATGCGTGGCATGCGTTTGACGTTCTCGAGTTCGGAAAGTACGAGTAATTCCGGTCTTCCGTACCGTCTTTCTAGCGTATCGATTATTTCGTACGGATCCGATACTGTGAACAATAGCGCTCTGGTAGTCTCGCGGGCCGCGCCTCTCAGCGCCTTTCGGAGGCGGGCCACGTTCTGAACGTCCGTGAACATGGCCGCTGTGTCGTTGTAGACTGCCTTAAAAGCCATCCACTCCGCGATTGTCCCGTCGTAATGGGGTAGTTCGTGGATGAACTTTGGTGGCGCTGCGCCTGATTTATTGGAGTTTACCGCCTGCACTATCGCGTCGGCTAGCATTGACATGTCGCTAATATTTTGCTTATTTTTTGCGGACATGTCTTCGCCTACGCGTGGTAAACTCCCTTTCCCATCGAGTGGCCGTATGGGCTGTCCCGCGTTTTGAGTTTTGTTTGTTATTTCCGGCCTACTGAACGCGTGTTGTTCCGAGATCCAACCTTCTACACGAGACTTTTCAACATTAGGCGGTTCCGCGTCGTTTGAGCTTTCCAGTTCTATTCTGGCTATCTCCAAGCGACTTAAAGCAACTGCGGAGGCCGCCTTAGCCTGTGCTAATTCGGAATTGTACAACTCTAATTCGGCTTTTAAAATAGACAAACGACTACTCGCTCTGTCTGTGGGGACGTTTACAACTGTGCCCGGCGCACTTACTGGTTGGGTATTTAAATCGTTTATCGCGCTTTCTTCGTTGGTTATTCTATCGTCGGCCCTATTTACACGCGTGCTGCTATCACCGGACGTATCCTCTGTGCCGGTGCCCTTACTCCACGTATTTGTTTCTGTTGAGCCTGTTTGGCCCGACGCCGGTGTGGCGTCTGTGGTAGGCGTTGATTTGCCTGAACGTAACATACGTGCGTTCTCCATTGCGCACGAGGGGTTCCCTACGCCTAATTATTACTTAAATCTAACACTTTTCACTTTCACTTATTGTTCTGAAGCCTATCTTGTCTATCTGCCTGGCCGGACTCCTACCGCGGTGATGCCGGACCAGGAATAGGAACGAGAAGGTGAGGAAGGGTAGGAACCTCCCGGCATAGGATGCGGACACTTTTTGGGTGCATCAGAGTGTGGTGGGATAGTCCGCACTTGTCGTTGCGTGCCAACTTGTGGCCCCAAAGCGTTTCGCACCGTACCGGCGGGGTCTGACTGTAACACCTGGGGGGGTGCGTGGAGTCGTCAGGTAGTCCACTATGCTTCCGTACGCTTGGAATGGCCGTTTATCACCGTTAGGTGGCCGCGTACGTATAATGATGATTGCTTCCAAGTATCTTAGTGTGGTCAAGCAAACCAACAACTAATAACTCGCGCGTACATGTTTCTTTCTTGAATATCTTGAAAATTTCTTTATTCCAGCTTGATTTCTTGAAAGTTTCTTTATTCTTTCTTGATTTCTTGAAATTTTCTTTGTTCTGTCTTGATTTCTTGAAATTTTCTTTATTCTGTCTTGATTCACGAAATCCGGCTCGAAGGACCATTGAAAGGGGTATAGCTTGCCCTTATTGTGTTGTAGACTTTTTCAGTTACCATAGGACTTGCGGGCGAATAAAATAAAACAACTTGTTGAGGAATAGTAGCTGCGGTGTGGAGTAGATGTGATGCGTGTTGCGTAGGCGGCGTCTGACGATAGAATGAACGCTGAGCGCTCGCGCGCTGCTCTTTTATAGTTTTGCACATGAGCGAGCGCAGTGTGGGCGTTAGGTGTTTAGTGTGAACGAAATGGCAGCTTATTTATTATCTTAATACATGCACCTTAAAACTAGCATACATAATCAACAAAGGTAATAAGATTCCAATTAGAACATAGAATTATATGCTTAAATGGCTAATTAGAATAAAGGTAAATAAAATGTAATAAAATAACAAGGAAAGGACTTAATCTAAGCTTAAATAACTAGAGCTGTTATTTACAGGTATTATTACCCAGTGAATGGGTTGTGGAGGTCAGATAGGCAGTCGCTCCATGTAAAATACTGGTATTCAGCTGCATCCGGTTAGACTGGAAGCCGACCCCAACATAGTTGGGAAAAGGCTAGGCAGATGATGAGATGACTTTTATCCGAAGGGTGTCCATACATGGAAAGTTTACGAATTGATTGAGGACATTAATCAATTGAATGAGAAATAATGATAATCAAATTTAATGTCTAATTTATGTGCTACAACTATTATTATAATGTATGTAAACTTGTGTAAGGAATCAAATGTAGGTAGGTAATAAAAATGAATGAATATAATGAAACTAAACTAAACCGAACTAAAAAAACTAAACAAAAAAAAACTAAACGTTACGTTCGTTACGTTACGTTACGTTTGTAAACTAATGTATGTGAAATGTATGTAAACTAATGTAAGTATGTGAAATGTATGTAAACTAATGAAGTATGTGAAATGTATGTAAACTTACCGCTAATGATCTATTTACAAATTCCTCAATTAACAATTTATTATGTTTTATATTTTTTTGTGATTTTGCATGTATGGAATAAATAAAGCTTTATTATTTATTATAACTTGATGATATCAAAAAGAAAATACGATGAGAAAAATAAATAAATTGACAAAAACTAAAAAGTCAAAGTGTTTTACTTGTTATACATAGGGTACTGGAAAAAAACACTTGATTCGACTGTAATTGGCAAAAAGTTTTGTTACTAAAAAAAAAAACTTACTGTCAGTGCCAAATACATCTTTGAACATCTCTTGAACTTGCAACAAGTTCTCACAACCACCGATCTTGTACAGGTTTTCTATGATTACCCTCAGACCTGAAAAAAAGCAACAACGTTGAAGACTTCATCATTTCAGCCGAAAGACGTCCACTGTTGCACATAGGCCCCCTCAAGCACCTCCAGTTCGACCTGTTCTGTGCTTCGCGCATCCAACGGGTTCCTGCGGCCTTCACAGGGTCGTCGGACCACCTTGTGGGAGGCCTTCCAACGCTACGTCTTCCGGTACGCGGTCGCCACTCCAGAACCTTTCGGCCTCATCGGCCATCTGTTCTGCGAGCAATGTGCCCTGCCCACTGCCACAATTTGGCAATTCTTCGGGCTTAGGAAGAAGTCTTAGGTGCTTCAAAAATATTATAGTTGTAAATCATAACGTACTAATATTATAAAGGCGAAAGTTTGTGAGTGTGTTTGTATGTTTGTTACTTCTTCACGCAAAAACTACTGAAAGGTTTTGGATGAAATCTGACACACAGATAGTTTATAACCGGGATTAACACATAGTATATTTTTATCCCGATATTCCCACGGGATCGAAGCTTATGCGGGTGAAACCGCGGGGCGCTGCTTATTATAATTGTAACCTACATTACGATACGATAGGTTTTGAGAAAAAAAATTTAAGACAATATTGCGTCAAAAATCGGCCATTTTTTTTTCTTTTTTGATATACTCAGAGTCACTCTCAGAATTAAGATGAATCTAACGGCATCTCTCAAGCTGAAATCGATCAAGCTGTTTAGGCTACAGAGCGTGCCAAAGAAATAATACATACATACATACACTTGAAATACATAACCCTCCTTCTGACGCAGTCGGGTAAAAAAGTTCAGCAAGTTAAAAACATAATCAAGTAAGTTCTTAGATTTACTTACTGCTGCGATTTAACGATTGAGTCAACTCCTCCAAAGCGTATTTTATTTCTGAAACATAAAAAAAAAACTTGTTAATAAAAGTTTTCTGAGTTGAATTTTAAAAACCTTAGTGATATTTCCGATTTATTCCGATATGATCCCCTGAACCCCCTCCGCCCCCCCCCCCTCCTCGCTCCCCTGCAAGTTCGTCTTCTGTTTTAATCTCTTAAATACATCTCAGAAGGTAAGCTTCGTCTTTCTTCATCAATAGTAACAGCCAAAGTAACGTCACAAAAGTCAAAGTAACGGTCAAATTTCGGACACTCCTAACTATTTCAAGTTAAACAAATATCAACTTTAATTCAATGATAACTAGGTTGATTTCAGAGTGACTAACACTATTGACAAAGTTACAAAAATGTTTGAAGTTGTAGCGTAAACTGAATTTTATTGTGTAGGAATTAAAGTTATTTTTCCGTTAATTCATATTTGTTTACATTTTTCGCAAATAAAGGAAACAGTTCTAGTTTCATACTTACGTGTCTGTTTAGTGACAGTTTTCAGTAGGACTATGCTCTCCGTCAGAGATTTTGTCTTCAACAAACGATTGATAGTTCTTATGGCATCGCCGATATCTGAAAAATAATAAAAATTATATTAGTTTAATTTCAACATGACATCATTCCATCGAAAAAGTAAGTCAAGGAAACGACTTATATTTGGGATATATTAAAACACAGATAAAAAAATAAATCTCTTGTCGAATCTCCAACTCAGAGAGAGTTGGATATTTGGCAGTAGACTCTCTCCATCTCTCTCTCTCTGTCAACATTGACAACAACCAATCGTATAAGTTGACATGAGATTTGACAACTTCTGTTGTCGAATCTGATGTCAACAAAACAAAAAACGAATTAATATTACGTAATTTTATTGAAGAACGCTCACAGTCTGATCTCTCTCGATCTGTCAAAAATGCCTCTAATTTTGTTGATATTAGATAAAACAAAAAAAAAAAAATCAAATTACGTAATTTTATTTAAGGTCGCTCATAGTCTGATCTCTTTCAATTTGTCAAAAATACCTCAAATTTCCCTAAAATTTTGACAAGTTTTTGACATTTGTTGGTCGCCGAGATCAAAGTCAAAGTCAAAGATTTATTTGCAGATAAATATGGTTACAAAAGTTCTTACAATGGTAGGTATAATAGTAGCTTAACATATTCAATCATAACATAATGACATGCAAATTGGTATACTTAGGTAGGTACAATAAGATCAATTTTTAAACTGAAGGAATTCTTTTATAGTACCTACTTATAGAAGGGATTATCGTAGGGGGGTATCGTATTACCCAGTAACTGGGTTGTGGAGGTCAGATAGGCAGTCGCTCCATGTAAAATACTGGTATTCAGCTGCATCCGGTTAGACTGGAAGCCGACCCCAACATAGTTGGGAAAAGGCTAGGCAGATGATGACTTATAGAAGGGATTCTCAATTAACCACATGTGTAATGCCCTTCTGAAGCGGACCATTGGAAGTTCTTTAATTTGGTTAGGAATCTTGTTATAAATCAGCTGAGACTGCGACTAGATTTTGAACGTTTAAAATTACGAGAATTGGCCTTCTGGGATCATTGAACTCATCTATCATTGCAATGGGAACAGCCCTGCGACAAAAATCAGCTGTTCCATACATTTTGTTGAGTTAAATGAACATAAAATATGTTTGAAGCAGCAGAATTTTTTTCGTGATTTCAGGGTTGATCACATAGTTGAAATGTATGAGTAAAACAACGCGAAGCTAGTTATGCAAACGGATAGTAATTTCTACGCTTCGCTGGCGGATTATGCGGCTTACCAATCTCCTGACATTTTCTGAAGACGTTACTTTAATGAATTTATATATCTCGGGACCATGGGGTCCCGGTCTTTTGGAAGGCGAGGGGCCGTAGCCAACTCGCAGAGGCCCCTTAAGAAATTTTAATGAAATGCGGCACCAACGATTATCCCTGTGCGCTATGCAAGTGCACCCAAGGATAAACCCCGGTGGGTGTTGGACTATTGCAAGATATGGAAAAATAAAAAGTTGGACTATGAGTTTAGGTGGCTAAAGTGGTCTGGTTACCAAGAACTATGGAACAGCTATGACCCCTGCCTGATCAATGTTTTATACAGGGTTATTGGTAAAACATTAACAACCTCTTGAGAGGACATTGTACTCATCATTATGAACAACTTTTACTATGGGACCAACCCTGAAATCGCGAAAAAAAAAATCAGCTGTTCCCTACATTTTGACGAGATAAACAAACATAAATATAGGGAACAGCTGAATTTTTTTTTCGCGATTTCAGGTTTGGTCCCGTAGTAAAAGTTGTTCATAATGATGAGTACAATGACCTCTTAAGAGGTTGTTAATGTTTTACCAATAACCCTGTATATACACGGATAAAATGGCAGGGTGTGACTTGCACACTCAATAAAGGGCCTCCGGAAACCGTCGCTAGCACATAGTGACGTAGCAACAAGTGGGCAACATGTCCTGAGGTGCTTATAAGGAGTGGAGAGGTATTCCTGATATTGTTACGAGCTTGGGATTCGTGACAGTAAAAACTGCCGATATAAATTATCAAAAATGTCACTTTAATTAAACAACACTAATAACAACCCAAACACACTAATTATAAAACAATTGCACTACTGATCGCTCTAAGTCGCACTTGAAGATCGCTTCCGATGTATTCGCTTGTATCGCTTTATCCAATCTGACCCGGGTCGTGGCCCATACCGGCCTTATATAGTGCCTCAGATAGTTCTAGAACCTTCTACTGTAGAAACATCTAGAATGTTCGAGTACATACCGGCCGCGGCCCGACTGACCAGATGTCGATGGTTCTAGAAAGTTCTAGCATCGAAATTTCTAGAACGATCTTGACTCTACTAGTTCTGCTACTCGATACTAGATGGCGCTAGTGGTAACTAATGTCACCATGAACCAGGCATTAATTGTGGCGCGCAACAATATATAAGTACAAAATGTCTTTATTTATAAAATTTACTTATAACGTACCTACAGTCCTTGTGCCTAGTATTAGGAGATTGAAAGCTCCCTTCATATCTGTAAAAAGAGATAAACAAAAATGTTAAAGTTATAAATACTCCGAAATTTAATTTCTTTTTTCTTGCTTATATTCTTCTCTTATATAAATTTTAAGATACTTTTACATTAAGGCGATGCTTCTAGATGATAGCTATAAAACGTTAAATGCGAACAACCTCTTAAAGCGGCATTGTACTCATCATTATGAACAACTTTTACTATGGCACCCAAGCTGAAAAAAATCAGTTGTTCCCTGCATTTATGCTCGCATAACTCGTCAAAATGTACTAATTAACAGGTTTTTTTGCGATTTCCGGTTTGGTCCAATAATAAAGGTTGTTCACGAATAATGATGAGTACAATGACCTCTTAAGAGGTTTCGCGCGTTTTACGTTATACGTTATAATTATTGAGAAAATGAAAGTGCATCGAATGAATAAATTTTACCTATTTCAGACAGTAATACTTTCAGCAGTTTCGGAAACTCTGCCGGACCAATGCCACTGGTTAGCTTCAAAATCTCCAACTTCACTCCTTCCACTCCTATAACATATAAAAAACCATTGTAAGTAATAAAGTACATATGTGGCGGCATCTACATCGTCACATACGAACTACGCATCACACTGACGTCACGCAAAATCCTGCATCGCGCAAGCAGAGTTTACCGCGCAACTAGCAAATATACAACGTCCCGCCCTCCACTATGCAGGATGAGTGAAGTTTACACCTTGTCCCTCATACCTCTATACATACATAAGTAGGTACGCAGCTGTTAACATGGCACATTGAGTTTTAGAAAGAGTTCGGCTTTGTATAGCGTCATCTCTGTCACTCATACCTGTGTCTCTTTTTGAAGAACGATGTTTCAATAGCGTCCAAGTTTTTACATAGACTTACGTTTTCTTTTTTCGTAGGGCCCGCACAAAATATTGAACGTCACTTCACGTAACGAGACACTTGGCGTTCTATTTTGTATTTGTTAGCTGACAAACTGTCAAACTCATGACGATATTGATTTGAGTTAAGTCCCCCGTCCACCCCCCTCCTCGATCTCCTGCTTGTTCGTCTTCTGTTTTAATCTCTGTGTTATCCACAAACATTTTGGTTAGCCTATGACAGCAGTTGACATGAATTTGACAGTCAGTACGGCCATTCACAATTATTTTACCTCTGTTTTTGAATCACTGTTCAATTCACAGTGATCTTTATTCTCATTCCAATAAGGTTGCTTTTGGGTTGCTGCCATTGACATATCTGTCAATATTATTGTGATCTTTATTCTCATTCTAATAAGGTTATCAGCGACACTATCGAATGGTGTAATAATACAGTGTTTTTTTTTTCAAAAATCCTATGATGCAGAAGCACTGGCATCACTGGCAGTTTTCATCGAAGTCGAGCCCGAGACTCCTTTGAGTACTTTTCGCTATTCCTCATAGTTTCGGATATGGCCATCCACGCCCACTTGAAAAATTCACCCTGTATATTTAAACGCATGGAGGTCTAGAATCATGTGCTCAATCCATGTTAACAGATTGTCCGTCGATGTCCGTACTAGGGAATGCAGAACCGGTTCTGTTTTAAAGAACCGGGATTTTCGGGACCTTCTGTCTAAAGAACCGGGATTCCCGGTACTTTCGATAGTTTAAGTAAGCCTTTAAAAGATGAAGAGTTGAAACGGAGAAAGTATAAAAGAAAGACGACATGACAGGGCAAAATAAAAACATTTAAATCAAATCAAATAAAACGTTTAATTTCTTGTTTTATTGGTAACTACGCATATTCTACCAGCAACATCTTTATTAACATTAAAACATTTTTGTACCTAATCCTAGATAATATTTATCAAAAAAAATTATTAAACATCTGCTCCAAACAAATGATTTAAATCAACATGACTCCTATTGCAATTCTGCATAACCAAATTAAATTAAAGCGTAGCATTAATCAGTCTCAATATTATTGATTAGATAATCTTAACCGACATTTTTTAAATTGTTATTTATTAACATAATTCATCATCATCATTTCAGCCGAAAGATGTCCACTGCTAGACATAGGCCGGGCAATCACCTCCACTTCGACCGGTTCTGTGCTTCTCGCATCCATCGGGTTCCCGCGGCCTTCACAAGGTCGTCGGAACACCTTGTGGGAGGCCTTCCAACGTTACGTCTTCCGGTACGCGGTCGCCACTCCAGAACATTTCGGCCCAATCGGCCATCTGTTCTGCGAGCAATGTGCCCTGCTCACTGCTACTTAAGTTTGGCAATTCTTCGGGCTATGTCGGTTACCTTGGTCCTCCTGCGGATCTCCTCATTCCTGATTCGATCACGCAGGGAAACTCCATAGCTCTCTCCATTGCCCTTTGGGTGACTTTCAGCCTTCTTATAAGGCCCATTGTGAGTGACCACGTTTCAATGCCATAAGTCATCACTGGCAACACGCACTGGTCAAAGACTTTTGTCTTGAGACACTGAGGTATGTGGGACGAGAAGATATTGCGTAGCTTCCCGAACGCTGCCCAGCCGAGTCGGATTCGACGATAGACCTCTTTTTCGAAGTTAGACCTACCTAACTGGACAAAACTCTTCTCGATCTTTATGAGATTGGGTGTTACATGGGCATTTGACATGACCTTCGTTTTGTCCATGTTCATTTTAAGACCCACTCTTTCGGAGGCTCTACTGATGTCATCGAGCATTGTACTGAGGTCCTCCATAGTCTCAGCACTGTCTCACACCTCGCTGCAAATGGATAGGTTTCGAGGTCTGATCCTGGAGTCGGACTGACATAGTAGCGTTTTCGTACCGACACTTCAGCACCTCGATGTACCGATAGTCGATTTGGCACCGTTGAAGAGACTGCAGCACAGCCCATGTCTCAATCGAATCAAAGGCTTTCTCGTAGTCCACAAACGCTAAGCAGAGAGGCAGGTTATATTCTTCGGTCTTCTGTATAACCTGTCGCAGCGTATGTATGTGGTCTACGGTGCTAAAGCCTTTACGGAATCCGGCTTGTTTGGGAGGCGTCAAACCTGCGCGCGAGACTGTTCGTGATGACTCTCGAAAACAGCTTGTAGACATGGCTCAGAAGTGAGATGGGCCTATAATTCTTAAGAAGGGCATTGTCGCCCTTCTTAAAGAAAAGTATCACCACACCTCTGTTCCATGCCTGCGGTGTTTTGCCCTCGAGTATGATGACGGAATCAAACAGCTTCTGAAGGGCCTTAAGAACGTGTTTTCCGACGGCCTTCAGGAGCTCGGCCGTAATTCCGTCATTCCGTCATCACCCGCGCGCCTTGTTATTTTTGAGCTGCTTCAGAGCCATCCTAATCTCGTACAGGCTGACGTCCGGGATGTCTTCGGTATAGTGTCGGGTCAATCTAGCTCTTGAGTCGTTTGCCAGATCCATAACGGAGTTCCTTGTTGACGTGTATAACTGTCCATAGAACCTCTCGATCTCTCTCAACAGCTCAGGTTTGGCGGATACGATCCTGCCATCATCGGTCTTTAGTTTCGTAAGCTGGCTCTGCCCAAAGGAAGCAGTCTTGTTTGAGTCTTTTTTGCGAAGCACTGTCCACCAAAATCACAAACACAACGCAAAGCACAACATTCCGAAGACGCGATGGCCGCCACCAGCCCCTCCCGCACCCTCGTGCAGCATGCTCTTGTAGCATGCATGCTTCTTGTGCATGTTAGGTAGCAAGTGTATTCTGCTTTAAGCGGTCGGGCTTTATGCTATAAAATTAGAAATATTCGAAACGCGAAGTATCTTTTCCCGAAAGTACCGAAAGAACCGGGATTTGGTTTAAAAAATCACGGTACCAAAAGCGACGCAAATTTTCGGGATTTCCCGTTACTTTCGGTTCCTGGATTTCCCGGGACTATTCACTAGTCCGTACCACCCCGTATAAATAAATAGTATAGCAATAGATTAATAAAAACTTACCGGTAGTATGAGCTACATGCTTGAAGTAGTCAGCAATCTCATGGGGATCTGGAAATAATCAAAATAATCAACCAAGGAATCAGCACTTTCATCATCTGCCTGCCTTTTCCCAACTATGTTGGGGTCAGCTTCCAGTCTAACCGGATGCAGTTGAATACCAGTATTTTACATGGAGCGACTGCCTATCTGACCTCCACAACCCAATTACTGGGTAATACGATACCCCTTGATAAGACTGGTTGTCTGACTTTCGGGCTTCTGACTACCCGTAACAACTGTCAAAGATCCACGAATGACAGCCGGGACCAACGGCTTAACGTGCTTTCTGAGGCACGGAGGGGTCAAACTAATATTTATCTTCTGTCCTTGTCTTAATGAAATAGAAAGAAAAAGATGCCTGAACTTAAATTTAGTTTAGTTTGTGAACAACAGAATCGCCGCTATTGTTGTTGTTATTTAACTAAATATGAGAATCAATGTGAATTTTTCAGAATAGTACTACAGCCTACCTTTTTCCCCGGATATCTTTTGAAGACTCTCGAAAATGCCATCAAAATCATCGTGACCAATCAAAGGCTTCATAGCAGCAAATGCCTTTAGCACGTCTGAAATAGAATGTTCGAATGATTTCTTTAAAACTTTTTCTTTAAAATAAAAAAAATAAGTAAACTTTAAAAAAAAAAACAAAAAAAACGATGATGAGACCTTTTTCAGTTTTTTAAAAGTATACAAATATTTTAAGCGACCAGTGCTGTAATCTATGATTATTTATGTATCATGTATATGTACAGTCAACAAAAGAGATAAGTATGCAGGATCGTCGGATCTTAATTTAATTAATAGAAAACAAACAGCTCATTTATCTTTATCAAATTAAATTTCAGTCGTCAACATCCATCGGTTTCGTACTTAACTTCAACTATATATATCCGACGATCCTACATACTTATCTCTTTTGTTGACTGTACATACAGTCCTTTCACAGATACTTTACCTCTGATTTTACATCACTGTCCAAATCACAGTGATCTTTATTCTCATTCCATTAAGGTTACTGTTGTGTTGCTGTCACTGACAAGTCTGTCAAAATTATTGCTGTTAGGATGCTGCAGAGGTAAAATGACTGAAAACGGACTGTAGAACGATACGGATGTTTATAGACAAAAGAGTAATACTTATTCTTACCATTTTCGTTTGTCATTTGTCGCAAGAGCTCCACAATTATACTTATATCTGTAAAATACACACAAATATATTAAATAATTAAAAATACAAGACATAATATTTAATTAATTTGCGCACAAACAGTCGCATTTTTTTTAATCGAACATTATAAAGTACAGTCAACCGCATGTCCTTAAACAACAAGTAGACTTTTATAGCGAATTTATAGGTAACGTAGTATGTTTCGTAGTTCAATTGATGCGTGGTTGATGGTACCATCAATTTGTTTTTTTTTTTATAATACACTTACGGGGAGATCCATCCATAAGCTTCAAGAAATCCACCACATACTGCCAACTCCTGGAACCTTTGCATTTCCTCAGGAATTCGAAGACATGGTGCTGATCTGTGTATAAAATAACTTAGCTTAAGCAGTAGTTAGTCAAAAAAAAACTAATTTCTCAAATCAAAACCAAAATTAGCTAGTTGACAGTTATATTTATGTAGGACTAGCTGCGCCTCGCGGTTTCACCCGCGTAAATGTCAACCCCTGGGAATATCGGGATAAAAAGTAGCCTATATGTTAATCCAGGGTGTCAGCTACCTCCATACAAAATTTTATCAAAATTGGTCCAGCCGTTTGAGCGTGAAGAAGTAACAAACATATTAACACACATACACACTCACAAACTTTCGCCTTTATAATATTAGTGTGATAATGTGATTTGATTGGCTGTTAATTTACATTTTAGTTTTTTGTTGTGCCTAAGCATTAGGTACTTACAGACAGTCTGTTAGTTATTTTGTTTTGGCTTGATAAGAATTTTAGGAACCAGAACGCCAATTCCCGTATTCAAAATTGTTCAAAATCTACTATAGTCCGACTTTTAATAAGCTGCAGTAAAATGACACTTCATAATAACTCATTTCGAACTGAGTTTATAGATAGGTAAGCATGTCAAATAAGTTTCGTTTGTTACACTATTCTGTACTAGCTATACAAGATTTGGTTGATGGCCGCGAGAAAACAAAAAGACGCCAATTTCAGTCATTTAACAAACACATTTATTATTTACGAAAACACCTATATTTCGGTAATAAACTAAAGTTTAACGAAGTTTGAAGACATTTTTCTAATATTTTTTCAATAGGGCGCGAAAACAGCTCACATTGTCATGGCGTCGGATCCGACGTCACGCCTAGGTAAACATCAAATGTTGTCAGTATACTATAGTGTACTCTGTGAACCACAGTGATGTTTACATAGGCGTGACGTCATGCGCTGTGATTGGTGTTTCAGTCAAAATGGCCGACTGTAGTATTTTAATCTTTTATTTTTGTGAAAATCTGATTAATCTCAAGTTTTTAAATTAAACTAAATCACTGTTTTAAATCCTTTTAATATGTATTTTCCCCTAACATCATTAAATTTTTGATTATTTGATACTGTCGTCACGCCTTTTCTCGTAATTTTAAGAACGTCCACAGTCTGATCTCAGCCTCAATTATGTCAAAATAACTCTAATTTCCCTACATTTTGACAAGTTTTTGGCGTTTGTTTGTCGCCGAGATGAGACTTTTTTTTGATGCTGACATCTCTTTGAGGCGCGCGTGGAACACGTACGCGCCGTCCGGCACGGGCCTGGTCCTAATCGGACGGTGAGCTACCCATTACTCTCCGCCCGCAGGCCCGCGCCTACGGTGGCCGGGAGTCGTCACGCGGCTACCGACGCCCGGAGCATCTCCCGCCGCGGCTGGGATGGGAGACTCTCTTACTGAGCCGTCCCGCCACCTCCTTCGCTAGCATGACTGCTTCGCAGAAGGAGGCGACTGCCTCCCACTCCCTCTCGCCCCGGACCATGGCTTGCACCAGGGGCGAGCGCGAGAGATTGCCGCCGCTGCCGGCCGAGATGAGACTGCGACTAAATTTTGAACATTTTAAATTACGAGAATTGGCCTTCAGATTGTGAACTCACTTGTGTTAGCTAATCAAATTGTAGAAATTTCTGGCAACACTAATTTTCTATTTAAAAGACGTAATTTAAAATTACTCACTGTCTAAAGAAAATTATCCACACATTATCGACATGGAACATTCACAACTTTATTTATTTGAATTTTAGTTCGTGAGAACCTCGAGGCGCTTTGAATCGGCACAAAAACAACTGTCATTTCGTATAGTATATTTAGTCCTTACTAGCTGCGCCCCGCGGTTTCACCCGCGTAATTGTCGATCCCGTGAGAATATCGGGATAAAAAGTAGCCTATATGTTAATCCAGGGTGTCAGCTACCTCCATACAAAATTTTATCAAAATTGGTCCAGCCGTTTGAGCGTGAAGAAGTAACAAACATATAAACACACTCACACACACACTCACACACACACTCACAAACTTTCGCCTTTATAATATTAGTGTGATTTAATAGAAGTCAGTGCCCTGCCACAATGAATAGGTATATTGTTTAATTAAAGAATGGGGGGTTTCTCAACACTTCAGATTAACCGTTCTTATAGGTGTATGTAAATTGGTGGTATTTGAACACTTTACGTACCCGTTAGTCCTGTTATGTTTTCGATGTATTTCACAGCGGATGCCTCATCTGTAATATCAAAGTCAAAGTCAATTCATTTATTGCAAATATGCACATAAAAGGCACTTTTGAACGTCAAAAATTACAATAAAATAGAACTGATTCTAGTCGCCCCTTCCAAAAGGTAGTTTTCGTATCGAGAAGAATGGGCAAGAAACTCCACCGTTACTCTTTTTAAAATGTTTTACAAGGTTTTGTATACATTAATTATATAATTATGTCATTATTTATTATAATTATGTTATTTAGTCTGTGTGGTTCCGGACTTAAAGAATAGCACCACCCCATACTTCCCGGAGAATGGGCAGCAGCGTTCTCTATGCATTTCACCACCATAACATACTGCGAACGCCAACCCGCCTGCCAAGCGTGGCGATTATAGCAAACCCTTGGCTGCGGTAGCGGCCAAGGTCACTGTGAGGCAAGGGGTACTAAGAATCCCCGGAAGCACAGAAAACGATGCACCTAGCATAAAATTACTCTACCACAAAAGCTAAAAATAAATAAAAATAAAGCTATGACAGGTAAATCAATTATGTGACCAAGTGACCAACAGCACCCATATTGCAGCGATAATAAGGATCACAGTGATTTTGAAAGACTTGTCAGTGGCAACAACCTTATGGTAACGAGAATAAAGACCACAATGATTTTGATAGACTTGTCAGTGGCAGCAACCTTATGGTAACGAGAATAAAGATCACAACGATTTTGACAGACTTGTCAGTGGTAGCAACCTTATGGTAATGAGAATAAAGATCACAACGATTTTGACAGACTTGTCAGTGGCAGCAACCTTATGGTAACGAGAATAAAGATCTCAACGATTTTGACAGACTTGTCAGTGGCAGCAACCTTATGGTAACGAGAATAAAGATCTCAACGATTTTGACAGACTTGTCAGTGGCAGCACCCTTATGGTAACGAGAATAAAGATCACAACGATTTTGACAGACTTGTCAGTGGCAGCAACCTTATGGTAACGAGAATAAAGATCACAACGATTTTGACAGACTTCTCAGTGGCAGCAACCTTATGGTAACGAGAATAAAGATCGCACAGATTTGTCAGTGGCAGCAACCTTATGGTAATGAGAATAAAGATCACAACGATTTTGACAGACTTGTCAGTGGCAACAACCTTATGGTAACGAGAATAAAGATCACAATGATTTTGGCAGACTTGTCAGTGGCAGCAACCTTATGGTAACGAGAATAAAGATCACAATGATTTTGACAGACTTGTCAGTGGCAGCAACCTTTTGGTAACGAGAATAAAGATCACAATGATTTTGGCAGACTTGTCAGTGGCAGCAACCTTATGGTAACGAGAATAAAGATCTCAACGATTTTGACAGACTTGTCAGTGACAGCAACACAAAAGCAACCTTAGTGTAACGAGATTAAAGATAACTGTGAAATTTAGACATTGATGCAAAAACAAACACACTCTGAATAGACTGTATGTCGTTGAGCAGACGAGTTTTTCAAACCTATGAAGCGATGAATATCAAAATGTATGGCATTACGATCGATTTTCATTAAGGTAAACGCAGCTATCAACGACCCATCGAAAATCTGCAGTTATTACCGACCTATAAAAGTAATTCGAAATCTTTACGTTTCCAGAACTATTCTAGCTATAGTAGGCAAAGATACACACGCGTTTATTCCTTGAGCATCGTATACATTTACTTTAGTGTGAGTAGCTGTGCAAAAAAGTGCTAAAAAAATACGTCAGTTACTGCGGGGCAGCGTGGACGCAGGACTTGTCGTACTGTTCCCTTGTTCCTTCAAGTAAGTACGTGACTTTTCTATTTAAGACATTTATACAAACAAATGAAGTCTATACTTTATCTTATATTACTAAATGTATTCATTTAAGTGTCAACTCTTGATTTCTTACGACATTTTATTAATAAAAAGTAATTTGAAACGATAAAACTTTAAATTAAAATGGGGTGGTGTTAGCTTCATCAGTTTTAGTCGTGGCAGCTATCAACGACCCATAAGTCGGCAATGGCAGCAACGTAACTTTTCGTTTTATTTTTCTTTTATGTTATTATATCACACTAACACAAGTATTTTTATGGACCAGTTTAAATCTAAGCTATCAGTCTTTATAAAAATCTATTAGCGACTAAACTTTTTTGTCTAGTTTTTACCTTTTAGCGTTGTCAATTTAACCAAAGTTATGATATTTTTCGAGGATCGATATTGAATAGTTACAGTAATAAATCATTGTTTTTGTGTTTAAAACAGTGTGCATTTGTTCATATTTTTTGTGACATTGATCAGTTATAATCTATTTTACAGTCCGAAGGTCAATTGAATTAAAATAACAATTTTTTTATGAGTCGGTAATACAATTTATGTTTATACTTACATTCTTCATTACCGACTCATGAGGGTCGGCAATAGCAACTATAAGAAGCTATTACCGATCGTATAAGTATAAGGTCTATCTATTCGTACACGAAATCTCTTAAGGGGTCATTGTACTCATCATTACGAACAACATTTACTATGAGACAAAACCTGAAATCGCGAAAAAAAATGAGCTGTTCCCTACATTTTTACGAGTTATGCGAACATAAATGTGTGGAACAGCTGATTATTATTTCGCGATTTCGAGTTTGGTCCCAAGTAAAAGTTGTTCATAATGATGAGTACAATGACCTCATAAGAGGTTGTTAATGTTTTACCAATAACCCTGTATTGTATGTGTATTAATAGTAGGTATTATGTTGATTAATTTAAAAGTTTATAATTATTTAGTTTAGAGGTATTACTAAGAAGTACCTACTAATTTGTTTTTATTAAAAATAACGATAATAAAAAAAAACTGGCCAAGTGCGAGTCGGGCTCGCACACGAAGGGTTCCGTACCACAAAGCAAAAACGCCGAAAAAAAACATGTTTGTTGTATGGGAGCCCCCCTTAAATATTTATTTTATTTTAATTTTATTATTTATTATTAAAGTTAAAATACAACTGAGTATTTTGTGAATATTTCAAGTGCCTACCTGTTGCCATTTTTGATATCGAGCAAAAAAGGGCAAAAAAATCGCGTTTGTTGTATAGGAGCCCCCCTTAAATATTTATTTTATTTTGTTTCTAGTATTTGTTGTTATAGCGGCAACAGAAATACATCATCTGTGAAAATTTCAAATGTCTAGCTATCGCGGTTCTTGAGATACAGCCTGGTGACAGACAGACAGACAGACGGACAGACAGCGAAGTCTTAGTAATAGGGTTCCGTTTTGTACCCATTGGGTACGGAACCCTACGAATAAGTATTTGCATTTTTATTTTGTTTTATTTTATTAAGATCGGTAATCATCATCATCACTAGCTTATATTCATTCCATTGCTGGAAAAAGGCCTCCTCTCATACACGATCGGGAATAGCTGCATAATAGTACATTATGATACATGTGTGCTATGTTGATCATTATGGTCGAGGCGGTATTATTCGCGCGAGCCGCAGGCGAGTGCGATAAGAAAGCCGAGAGTCTAATGATCGATGCACACGCATTTCATACGACGTTTTTCAACACACTTGCGAGAAAAAAAACAGACTTGTATTGTTAAATATTAACTTGTATGGAAAATGGCGCGCTGGTTTTATCTTTCCGCATAGCCAGCACTAGCAATGCGCGCGCAAGTGTAAATAAAAGCACTGACCACAGAGCAGTAAAAACAATTGTAAAAAAAAAAAACAATTGTAGTTTAGTTAGTATGGAATTAGAAAGTACTATTGGCATAGAGAATCCGCAATGAACGCCAGTCAGGGTCTTTTCCGTTTGGTTTCGGGTAGGGACCACGGACAATTTTAGGTGGATAATTAAAATTTTCTTACGTTTTTTGTAATTTGCAGGTCAGTATCAGGTTGCATCTTGATCAAATATGATTCGCGACTATAATATATAGAGCGTTAGGTTAAACGAGGGACATACTTTGAGGGGAGTTAGTACTCATGAAAATGAACAACTTTTAATATGGGATTAACCCTGAAATCGCGAAAAAAAATCAGCCGTTTCCTACATTTATGTTCGCATAGCTCGTCAAAATGTACTGAACAGCTGATTTTTTTTTTGCGATTTCAGGTTCGGCCCCGTAGTAAAAGTTGCTCATTTTCATGAGTACTAACTCCCCTCAAAGTATGTCCCTCGTTTAACCTAACGCTCTGTATATGTATTTACAGAATTATAGTCATTAGAATAGAATCTTTCTAGTTAGATTTTTTCCCTAAGAACTTTTCCATAAGAAAGATGTATTAATGATTCGAATGATTATAATTCTGTAAAGATGTAGGTACCTGTTAGAGTCGCAAATCATATTTTGATCAAGATACAAACCTGACACTGACCTGAAAATTGCAATAAACCTAAGAAAATTTGAATTTCGCGGTAGACCGCAAAATTCAAATTTTCTTAGGTTTTTTCGGACAATTTAAGGTGAATGCGCAGTGGTAGACACACTGTGTGAGTGGTAGACCACTGCGCATTCACCTTAAATTGTCCGAGGTCCCTGCGCATTCACCTTAAGGTAAATAAATATTAGTTAATTTTGGGACCAAGTCCAATACAGACTATTAAAAAAAAAGTGAATTGATGAGATTAAAAAAGCGCGCATCTCCGACTAGTAAATAGTTATCTGTGGAAATAAAGCACATGTGGATTAAAGTAAAGAAAAAGCACGCGTTTTTAATACACTGCATTATGGACCTAAAAGCGGTTCAATAAGAGCCACTTTACGAGCAAGTGTGTTGAAAAAATCGTTAATAGCTTCACAGCCGTTTTTATGGATCGGTAATTGCAACAATCGACTAAGTCACTTTGTAAATTATTTTTTACAAGATAATCCTTTATTTAAATGTATTGTATTCAGTAAATACATTTTTTATACATAACTCTAGCATATAAAATGAAACTATTAATCTTTAGAGGAACCAGTATACTAAAAAAATGTGGTTGATTTTAAAATTGCCTTAGGGGGGTCGTTAATACCTGCGTTTACCTTATATGTGTGTTACGGAATCACCCCGTTGGTTCCAGTCATTCCAATCAACAAGCAAATTGGCTAACAACATTGTTGACATACCGACATAGCTTGCAGAGTTAAGCAAGCTCAAGTGGCCATGTTTGTCGAAGGACCGATGGCCGGTGGAGCAGACGAGTCTTATGCCTCCTCTACACGTCGGCAGACGCGTCCGCGGACGTCGACACATGCATCAGCAGATGGATCACCACGAGCCGACCACACGTCTGTTGGTCGTTCAGTCTGTGTTTATTCTCGACAGACGCAACTCGTACGCACGCAACATTAAAAAAAATGGTTGTTGAGACCGTAGCTGCCGTAGCCTCAACAGAATCAATTAATTGAAATAATTACATTATTTTAAGTAATTGTATAGATATATACTTACAACATTTTTATTTTTATAAAACTTATTTTCGGATTTCACAGGCAGTTTTCTCCTTGATATAACTCAAGAAATTTAAATGTTTCGTCTGTGCTCATATTAGCCATTTCAGCTCATTCACGACTACGATAATACTGATGCATCGTCAGACGTGTGGATACACGCCGGGCGCTCGCGCTGAAACCCTTTGATCTGCGCCACAAAAACCGACAACAAACGGATTGGTGGCAGATGCATCTGCCGACGTCAATACCTACCACAGACTAGCAAATTACCCCTGTACCCGTCGGCGGACGCATTCGCAGATGACCATCTGCTGATGAATCTGTCGACGTGTAGAGGAGGCTTTAGAGTGGAGACCGCGGATCAGCAAGCGTAGTGTGGGACACCCCCCCAGCTAGATGGACGGACGACCTAAAGGAGGTGGCTGTGGTAGACTGGATGCGGAAGGCAGAGGACAGGGTGTTGTGGCGCAGTCTGGGAGAGGCCTATGTCCAGCAGTGGGCTGCGATAAGCCGAGTTGATTGTCACAATGCCATGTCAAGCGTTTAAGAGCCTATACTACCTCAAATGGCTTATCAGGATCCTTCGTTATGTCGAAAATACCGCAGCATTAATTTTGAAATAAATATACCTATCCTAAGTTTAGGATTAACTCTCCTTAAACATCATCATTATATTTTCTTTGCTGCTGTATCATGTTTATTGTTATATGTATATATTTATTTAGATTAGTATAATATACATTATGTATGTATTTATTGTATTATGTAAATGGTACACCACAGACTACCTACAGTATTTGTCTGTCCTTCCCCTTTTTAATCCATCCAAAGGTTGACTTTAAAAGATCGCTTTTAGCGATAAGACCGCCCATTGTGTCACTCTTTGTACAGTTTCTATACTTATGTCTGTAATTAATATGGCGTACATAATAAAGAGTAACTATTCTATTCTATTCTATTAATGTTAAGTACTATGTTAAACAATAAACACGATTCCATAAAATTTTCTCGATAGAAAAAAATTCCAAAGTTACCTCCAAACCGAACAATAAACCGCAGGTATTCAAAAAAGTACTTCAAATTAGATCATGAAACTTTGCATACTAACTGAACTAACTAAAAAAAAAGCAGGTCTTATGTTATATAGTTTTTTTTTTTCACCGTAAAAAGCAAATACCTAAACTATTGGCGCTGCTCACACAGTCCGCGAGCAGTATCGTGCGAGAGAGATAAAGAGTGAATTTTAGCTGAGGTAGTTAGTATAGGCTCTTAACAAACGATCAGCCAATTTTTGAATTAATTAGCTTTTTAGATCACCGATTTATAATCTCACTCGCAATTTTTCCGTGCGTCTGTAAAACGTATTTTTATCCGAGTTTATTTACTCAAGTGGCTAACTACGTAGGTCGTCCTCGTTCAAACAATTGTTTAAACTAATAAAGTATCGGCAAATATACTTTATGTTTATTAATTATCTGATTATCGCTAATTTTGACAATAAAACATTGCTTGTTTCGTTTCGGAAGAGGAGAAGTTAAATTAAATATCTAATTAGCATTTATGTGGTTGCTTAGATATGTTTTTAAATACTTTTTCTTTCTTTTAAAAGATACGGATAGATTTTACTCGGATTATATGTACGTAAATAACAACTTATATCTA
This sequence comes from Mesoligia furuncula, assembly GCA_916614155.1. Lineage (NCBI taxonomy): Eukaryota > Metazoa > Arthropoda > Insecta > Lepidoptera > Noctuidae > Mesoligia > Mesoligia furuncula. The sequence goes on along the minus strand of OU744817.1, from coordinate 13,151,350 downwards.
CCATAATTAATTAAAAAAACCCGGTCAAGTGCGAGTCGGACTCGCGCGCCACTACAAATTTACGGTTTTCGGATTTGTTTCTTTAGTTGTACCATATGACATTGCTTCTTGCCAAATTTCATGATTCTAGGTCAACGGGACAGGAGTGTCAAGATATGCGTCATAAACGGAACATAAACGTCTGTATCTTTTTATTGTGATGACTTAGAAGTTTGTTTTTTTCACAGCTTCAAAGGATTGTAGCCTTGAGTATTTGATACTAATTTCAACTGGATAACTCCACGCGTTCCTGAGAAAATGGGTCTTGACAGACGGACAGAGGACAGACAGATGGACAACGAAGAGATCTTATAAGGGTTCCGTTTTTCCGCACAGAACCCTAAAAGTAACAAATTTATATCCTAACTTAACTAAAACTATTTACATACTCAATTATGAAGTCGAAAAATTCATCCGCATCGCTGTCGACTGGTAATCTACCTACATAGGGCTCCATAGGCGCGATACGCGATAAAATCGCGCGCGACACAAAGGCACCGCAAGTCGCGCAACGAGCGGTGCCTTTGATCGCGCGCGATTATATCGCGTGTCGCACCTGTTTGTAGGAGCCGTTACTCAAGAGACTGGCGGCATTGGCACGTTGTACCAATCAAATCTTCTCTTTTTATCTAGTACCTGGTACTTGTTGACAGGCCTACGCTGTCCTCCCATACCTACTGTAATTTGAAAACATTGTAAAAGCCAATTTATTTTTAAAAAGAGTAACCGTGGAGTTTCTTGCCGGCTCTTCTCCATAGGAAACGACCAATGAGAGGTTTTTCTTTTCAGTATTTAAAAAAAAAAATAGTTCCCAAGAACCCTGAAGATGGCGTTGAACTGACTACGTTACTAGATGCCAAAGTCAAAACGCTTGGAAAAAAAACATTGCGTCACGTCATATACGCTCGTTGAGTGACAGTTTCGTTTGCTTTCGTTTTACGATCTCAAAATTACATCCAAGTGAATTAATAAAAAAATTATGTGACTTCCGTTCCTTGCAGTAACTTACCAAGTTCAGCGCCATCTATCCAGCGACTAGGGAAGCGTTAAAAAAAAAAGAAAAAGAAAATCCCTCATTGGAACCGTGCACCTAGCTTCTGACGTTTCATAAGTGCCCATGAAGGTTTAAGAGAAAAAAAAAATATTGTCACATAGTTGTGCTTCTGACGTTAATAAGTGCCCATGAAGGTTTAAGAGAGAAAAAATTGTCACATAGTTGTGCTTCAAAATGGTTCAGACTGAGATCGATAGTAATTAGTGTGTTACGTAATTAGCAGTGATCGGAATAGGCTGAGTATATTTACCTAAAGTTTAAAGAACAGAGACGGGAATCGGAGACTTCCTTAGGACAATTTTTTTTTACCGGTTTTACCGGAACATTAATTATCTGACTTTCAATATCTTATTTTATCATTAACATTATAAATGCTTTAATGAATCGTAATCAATGTTTTGATAAATAAAACAACCAATATTAAAAATAGATATACAGGGTGTTTGGTGCATCGTTTGCCAAATGGAATTGGCCGAAAGGAGAGGTCATTTGCTATCTCTTAAGGCCCAGTAACTCCTTCCTTGTTACACCGGTTTTTTTATTATAACTTTTTAATTTTTATTTAGAAAAATACAAGAACTCTGTATTTAAGATTAACTTTTGTTGTGTATGTGGTTGTATTAGTTATATGTGTGCGTGGCTGCGCCCACGCGGTGTTCAACAGACATTAAACAGTGTGTCCATAGCTGTCGAGTGTTTCACTTGTCTCCCCGTATCCAGTACCTAACAGTGGCGACGAGTTTTATTTTTTACCCACAACTCAAAATAATAATCGGAAAATGAACAGTATCGGCATTTTATCTACATTCGATCACAACGTACAGGAATGGAAGTCGTACAAAGGCCGAATTACTCAATGGTTTATTGCAAATGACATAGTTCCGAAGAATGATGCAACTGGAGTCAAGAGACGGGCGATCCTGCTCAGCGCACTGAGCGACGGTACTTATAAGTTGGCAGCAGATCTGGCCCTGCCAAAGGATATCCAAGAAGTGCCATATGACGACATAGTGCAGTTATTGGATGAGCATTTTCTTCCAAAGATATGCGGCTTCAGCGAGCGTTACAATTTTTACGCGGCAGTACAGCAGCAGGGCGAGACATACACGCAATGGGCGTCAAGGCTACGAGGACTTACAGCACATTGTAAGTTTAGTAACGTCGAGGAAGCGTTACGAGATCGATTCGTAATGGGAATGGTAGCAGGGCAGGAACGTGAAAAGCTGTTCGCGCAGGACATCGACAAGCTGACCCTGGCCAAGGCGGTGGAGCTAGCGGAAAGCGTGCGGTGCGCGCGAGCGGGAGCCACCACTGTGACGGCTGTCCTCGGGCAGCAGACGCCAGTGTTCAAGATCACAAAGGAAGTAAAGAGTGCTAAAACCGTTAGTGCCGGTAAATTAAAGTGTACAGTGTGCGGTCGTAATAATCATGAGTCATCCCAATGCCGGTTTGCAAGCTACAAATGCAATAAGTGCAACACCAAAGGTCATTTACGTAAAATGTGTAACAAGGTTAATTACGTGTTGACAGGTGATGTGAGCGAGGACGACGACGGTAAGTCATTGTTTATGTTTAACATACGCTCAGTCGGTGGGGAACCCATGACAGAAATGGTTACGATGTACGGGAAGGATTTACAATTTCAAATAGATAGTGGATCAGCGGTGACAGTTATATCCGAAGGTACCTATAAAAACTTGTTCAGTAATATTCCGTTACTAGATTCCAGAAAAAGTTTTTTTAGCTACACCGGCAATATTATGAAATGTGTAGGGTACGTAAACTTGCCGGTGACGTACATGCGACACACTAACACATTGGACGTGTACGTCATCCGCAATGGCGGACCACCGTTATTGGGCAGGGATTTTATTTCAAGATTTAAACTTAAGTTGACGCCATGTAACTTTATGAAGGGTGAGCAGAGTATGAGTATGGTAGACCAATTGCAAACGCGTTTTCCAGAAGTATTTTCTGATAAGCTGGGAGAATTTAATAAATATCGTGTAAAACTAAAATTAAAAGATAATGTGAAACCGATATTCTGTAAAGCGCGTCCAATTGCGTTCGCGCTACGTGATAAGGTTGGCGAAGAGATAACACGCTTAGTGGACCTAGGGGTTCTAAAACCCGTCACGCACTCAGAGTACGCGTCACCTATTGTACCCGTGCTTAAGCACAACGGTTCGGTTAGATTGTGTGCCGACTACTCGGTTACTATTAACAAACAGCTGATAATAGAACAATATCCTCTACCCACGGTACACGAACTATTTTCAAAATTGTACGGGGGCCAACAGTTTTCAAAAATTTACTTGACTACGGCCTACAATCAATTTTTGTTAGACGAGGAATCACAACCGATTACATGTATCAATACACATCGGGGTTTATTTAATTATACCCGTTTAGTATTCGGGCTGTCTAGTGCGCCGTCTATATTCCAGCGCGCTATGGAAACCGTGCTATCGGGACTTGACGGGGTCCTATGTCTGCTTGACGACATTTTAGTGACTGACCGGACCCCGGAAGGGCATATGAACAAGTTGAATATAGTTCTACAAAGACTTCAGGATGCAGGGTTAACGGTACAGAAAGAAAAATGCGATTTCTTTAAAAACGAAATTAAATATTTAGGTTACATAATAAACAAAGATGGGTTACAGAAAGATCCGTCAAAGGTGAAAGCTATAGCGGATGCGCCCATTCCAACCGACGTTAATACATTACAATCATTTTTAGGCCTGGTAAACTATTATAAGAACTTCGTGGCAGGAGCATCCTGTATCCTGAGTCCTTTGTATGACCTATTAAAAAAGGGAGTTAAGTGGGTCTGGTGCACGTCACATCAACGAGCGTTTGAAGAAATTAAAAAATGTTTAACATCTGATCAGGTCTTAACGCACTTTAATTCAGACGCTAAAATAGTTTTAACCGTAGATGCATCGCCGTGTGGCTTGGGGGCTATTTTATCCCAAATAGATAATGACGGGTTAGAGCGCCCGGTAGCATTCGCTTCCCGCACGTTGAATAACGCCGAGAAGAATTACTCACAAATACAAAAGGAGGCGACAGCAATAATATTTGGAATACGTCGGTTCCATCAGTATTTATATGGCAGGTCGGATCCATTCATATTACGCACGGATCACAAGCCGTTAATAACTATTTTCGGAAAACATAAAGGTATACCGGAAGTGTCCGCTAATAGATTACAGAGGTATGTGATGTTTTTAAGTGCATACAATTACATAATTGAGTATGTCCGGAGCGCAGATAATAACGCGGATTATCTGTCTCGGGCGAGTTTACAGTGTAAATCAGAGTGCGAGGGAGACACCATCGGCGCACACGCCGCCGCGGCCGCCGCTCCCATTGATCGCGCATCATACGTTAATTTTGTTGTCGAAGGCGACATGCCGTTGACCTTGAATGAGTTACGCAAAGCTACTAATGAGGATACGGCATTACAGTTAGTTATAAATTGCGTGCAAAATGGGTGGCCTAAAAAGGTAGTAGGCTTGCATTTGAAACCTTATCATTTATGTAAGACAGAATTATCATATGAAGACGGTTGTTTAATGAGGGGACATAAAGTTGTTCTTCCCGAATCATTGCGGCCCAAGGTTTTACAAGAATTACATAGCTCACATTTAGGCATTGTAAAAACGAAATCAGAGGCTAGGTCACGGGTTTGGTTCCCAGGCATTGATGAAGCGCTAGAAAAAGATTCACGCGTGTGAAATATGTAAACAGCTACGACCCTCGCCACCTCGGGCGGCTTTAGCACCATGGAAGTTTCCAGTTGCGCCATTCCATAGAATACACATAGACTTCCTGGGCCCGCTGAATAATCAGATGTTTTTGGTAGTGGTAGATGCGCACACGAAATGGTTAGAAATCTATGACGTGAGTACATCTACCACCTCGGCAACCGTTATCGAAAAGCTTTATGATTTTATGTCTAAGTACGGATTACCACATACGATTGTAAGCGATAACGGCACTGCGTTTACATCCGCTGAGTTCACAAGATTTTGTTTATTGAATGGTATAACTCATCTTACATCACCACCCTACAATCCTGCTAGTAATGGACAAGCAGAGAGTTTTGTAAAAATTGTCAAAAAAGGTATAAAGTCAAGCGTTTTAAGTTCTCACAATAGGAATGAGTGTAGGCTAAAAATTTTGAAATATTTATTTGACTATCGGAAATCGGTTCATTCTGTCACGGGGTTCTCACCGGCTGAACTGGTGTTTGGGCGAAAGCTCAGAACACGTCTTGATATACTCCAACCCAAGCTAAAGTCGACCCCACTCACATCACTAACCGACAATGTTAAACGAAAACAGTGCTCGCAAATTAATTGCTATGGCGGCAACAATAAACAAGTGTTTAATCCGGGCGAAGAGGTCATGTTTAAAAAATTCCAGAACAATTGCAAATTTATGTGGTGCAAAGGGACCGTAATAAAAAGACTGGGTAAAGTGCTATATTTAATAAAAGACCATCTTACATTGTCGGACGTCAAAAAACACAAAAATCAAATAGTATTACATAAAGGAACGACTCGAACCGGGGACTTTAACGATTTTACTTTGGTCGACGACCCAATTCAAAGCGAACCCAGCGGTTCAGAATCACTTGATAGTGGGGAGGGAGACAGGAATGAGGTGAATGAGGTGGAATTGTCAACCACACCTTCACCCCGGAATTCTAGATGTTCCAGCAGACTGTTGCGGGACATACCCAGGGTTGATTATAAACAGTTCTTTTAAAAAATAAATAATATTACGTAATTGTCTATTTATGTTAAATAGGGGGAGGGACTGTTGTGTATGTGGTTGTATTAGTTATATGTGTGCGTGGCTGCGCCCACGCGGTGTTCAACAGACATTAAACAGTGTGTCCATAGCTGTCGAGTGTTTCACTTGTCTCCCCGTATCCAGTACCTAACAACTTTTAAAAAAAGTTGTGAGTATAGCCTTTAAATTTCATTTTAATTCTTATGTTCACTCTTGTATGGTTCTATGAAATTCAAAATTACTTGCTAATAACATCTAGTTCTTTTTTAATAACTCACAAAGTTTTTGAAAAAAGGAAAAATATACTTAACACTCAACTTTAAATTGCTGTAAAAACAAACTAATAGCGATCGGGATCTTCGAATTCTTTTACAAAGTTCTCTAGTTTGTCCCCTTTCCAATGGTGTGCAATATACGCAAAAAAACTTTTAATAACTTCAGTAATTCGCTAAATGTGTAATCGAAACACATCAGGCTGATATTCGATATTACGGTAAGATCACTAGTTTTCACATAAATATCATTCTTTAAGTAGGTGGATAGTATTCTCTCCCTCTTACGCAGTCTCTTATCTCTTTCTAGGGTTCTAACTTTCCTAATTATAGATGTTGTTCAAATTGTCCTCCACTATTGCGTACACACGCGCGACATCTTCGTCTTATCTCGACTGTAGTAGTGTGTAAACGTATTTTTGCTTTGTTTTTTTTTTAAATTAGGTAAGTACTTATTAGATAAAAGTTTATTTTTTATTTCAAATTCGAGGAAAGTTAGATCCCTAGAAAGAGATAAGAGACTGCGTAAGAGGGAGCTAACACTATCCACCTTCTTAAAGAATGTAATTTATGTGAAAACTAGTGTTCTTACCTTAATATCGAATATCAGCCTGATGTGTCTCGATTACACATTTAGCGAATTACTGTAGTTATTAAGGCGAGGTTTTCCCGGACCGATAGGCATAGAAAACACTACCTCAGCCCCCGCCAGTTGAACGCGGCGTATTTAACTACGATGCGCTGAGCGGGACCGCGCCACGTGACACGCTGTGACCGCGACTAACCTTTGTGCAATGAATGCGCGCCACGAAACAGACAAATACAGTAGATCAACTTTGATGTTATATTTTATTTTTAATTAATAAAATTTGTATGTAGGAACTTATCATCTACGCTTGATAAATTCTCATGACAGTTTCCGGTTAGTAAAAATTAGGTTAGTTTGGCAAAGAAACGCACTATGTAAAAAATCTAAGGTAAGTTTGTACCTATATTTAAAATACACATACCATCAGTAACATGTCAAAAAATCTGACAAATCAGACTTTTTTCAAAATAAAATTTATCGGGAGGTGTCGCGGGACACCCGGATGGAACGACGTTCCTTTCACTATACATATACTATGCGTTTCAGATGAGAAGATATGTTCTGGACAACTTCACTCACAACTTATCAATAATGTAGGTAGTGTTAGGAACAAAAACAACAAAATCGATTAAGCAAACTTTATTTTTCTGTTATAAACAGAAAAGATTAAGAAAATGAAAATAATACACAATAAAAAATATAACTATCCGAATTGAGAACCTCCTCCTTTTTGGAAGTCGGTTATAAAACGTATTTAATAATTATTAAACTGTTTGTGACACACAAACAGTTAATTGAACAGTTAATTGTTCTGTTTGTAGACGCCACATTCTCAAAATTCACTATTTGTGATACAGAAGTGGAAACAATAGCAGGTGTTGCAATATTTTCTTTGTTTTCTCGCATTTTTATTTTTCTTATATCCATTCCTCTAATATGTCGGGGATCTATGATTTCAGGCAATAGACACTGCATATAAAAATTAATAAGTTTTTTTTCCCATTTTTTCTTCCCAAAATTTACTATCTTTCACTATCTTCATTACATGTACGGGTATTGGTTTCACCTGACCATATACCAAACAAGCAATATTGCCTCCCAGTAACATGGAGTTGGCCCTGAAATTATATTCAGAGATCAGACTGTAAACGTTCTTAAAATTACGAGAATTGCCCCTCTGGTGTGCAATCGACGTTTAAGAGATAGCTTACTATAATCACGTGTATTAATTTATTTTCGACTTTTTTTTACTCTGATATCATTTTAGTTTTTATACATCGTACTCGGTACTAGTACTGATCAACAAAGTTAACGTATGTATTTAGGCAATCGGTATAAAAACATTTAAGATTCATTTCTTCTCTACTTGTTAACATATAGTTTAGTAAGACTTACTTATTTGCTGTTTCAACTTCTGAATTATCGGCAGTTAAAAATTTCTCTGAAATCTTGTCTCTATCTTGTACTAATTTCTGTTTGACTTACCTGCAGTACTTTGAGGTTCACTAATAGTGTTTAAGATTGTTCTGTAACTGTGTTATAAACATTATGAGTCATGAATCGCAATCTATATTCAATTTATAACTTAACACCATTATCTCCATGATTAAGATGGTGATGATGATTATATTCATGACAATCATGAGTACAATCAATATTACTTTTATAATTGTTAGTATGTAATGACTAAAGTTTTATGTTTTGAAGAAAGTAGGTACTTACGTATGACTATGAAAAGTAGTATCAGGGTTATCTAAAGTCTGAACAACACCCCTGAGTATATTTTTTCTCATTGAAACGATGCAAAATAAATGTTGACATTATAGTGGCATTTCAAATCGTTTAAATTATACATTTTACAAGTATATTTTATAATTGTTATATAAGTTTAGCAATATTTCGAACTTATTGAGCAAAGAAAATAATCATTTCAACGAATTTAATAACAAACCTACTGTACTTTTTTGTACAGTGTCGCGTCTAAACAATGGTCGTAACATTTTCGTGCTTTTCCGTCAAAGAAAATCATTTATTTACACTAATAATATGTTATACAATATTATTGTTTTTTTTTTTTACAAGCATTTATTTTTTATATTATAAAGTGATAAAATTGCAAGTTTTGTATGTATAGGGTAATCTCTGAAACTACTGATCCGAGTTAGAAAATTCTTTTACAAAAAATTTTTCAATAGGTAGTTACATTATTAAGGAGTGCTACACGCTTTTTTTATTCTGATAAAGATGTATTTTCCATAGGAAATCATAAAAAAAGTAATTGAAGTCGGAAAAAAACTCGTCGCTCGGCCGCTTATATTGCTAACGCTGGCTAAACCATACGAGGAACTTCAAAATAATGTACTACAGAATTGTATATCTTGAAAATGCCCTCAAAAAAGTTCGCGGCGGTATATGTCTATATTATAAGGATAACTTACAGTAACCAATTTTATCTTTTTACAATCAATAAAATATAATGAGTGACTTTCGAAGCAATTTTGACATACATTGTATTAATCCTTATCTCATTAAATATGTTATTAAAATTAAGCATTCAATTTAGATCAAAACTGCAGTTTACAGCATGTCATTAGAATGAATACATTAGAAGATATCACAGTATTAAAATTACGCGCACAACAAAACAAAAAAAAAACAAAAGAACGGAAAAGTCTTCCTCAACAAAGTATTATTACGTATGCAAGTAATCTGATAAAATAAAACTACTAGGCAAAATTGTAGTGCTACTATAGTATTGATAATGAGTTACTTACCATTTCTCGAGTTGATATTTTCGTAATGCCCGAGGTGTCAATTTCCTGTATGAACTTTTGTTCTTTGATAAATTCTTGCAAATATTCTTACAAATAATTATCATTTATCAATTTCTTTTTCTCTCCGTCTTCGATATTTTCTGCCTCGTTTTTTTTTTATTAAAATTATATGTAGGTACTTTTAATAAATTTCTTCGTAGGTTTTTCAGTTGCATTAAATGTAGGTATAGCATTATTTTATTTCTATTTTACTATGTAATGTGCCTTTGATTTTCGTTGTGGACATTTTATTTCTTAGTTTAGTTTTCAAGTTGTTTACTACTGTTTTGTTAGACATAGATAAAAATTTATTCGCATACATACATGCATAACATGAAGCTAGGTATTTTAACTGGAGTTTTATCGTTTTAGACGAAATCTCCAGTAAATTATAATGAAAACTGTAGAAATTGGTACTTAAACAGAAAACAGGGATGTCATGGTGAAAACAGTAAATCTACTGTTAAAACAGTAGAGTTGGCAACACTGAGCGTAACGTTTCATATAATGGAAAGCGCAAACGCGGAAAAAAATTGGCGTGCGTCCGTCCTCGAAGACCTCTCGGCCGGCACTAAACGGCCCGCTCGAAATCGAATAGCTCAATATCGTATGATTTTTGTTCTTACAAAAATAAATAGCCACTAATATAAAAATCTACCTTACCCAGCGCTAGAAAATATTAAAACCTATTTTTTGATACATTACTTAGATGGTTTCGTAATATAATTTTTTGCTAAGAAGTACATTTGAAAAATCGATTTAGTGTCATCTTTGCGATTTTTTTTTATCGAGTCAATTATTAGTAATTACGTTTCCGTCTTTATACAGCGCTTGACCATATGTTCAATTTTGTTAAAGTGATTTTTATTTTACGGAATATTTACATTATTTAGATATACATAGCACCAAAAAACTTAAAAATGGTACAACCTCGCCTTAAAAGTTTTTTTTTTATATTGCACACCGTTGGAAAGGGGACAAACTAGAGAACATTTTTAAAAGAATTCGAAGATCCCGATCGCTTTTAGTTTTTTTTTTACAGCAATTTAAAGTTGAGTGTTAAGTTTATTTTTCCTTTTTTCAAAAACTTCGTGATTTATTAAAAAGGAACTAGATGTTATTAGCAAGTAATTTTGAATTTTATAGAACCATACGAAGCATAAGAAGCATAAGCAAATGAAGCATAAGAATAAGAATAAAAATGAAATTTGAAGGTACTCACAACTTTTAAAAAAATTTAAACTTAACTGCAGAGTTCTTGTATTTTTCTAAATAAAAATTAAAAAGTCATAATAAAAAAATCGGTGTAACAAGGAATGAGTTACTGGGCCTTAAGAGATAGCAAATGACCTCTCCTTTCGGCCAATTCCATTTGGAAAACGATGCACCAAACACCCTGTATTTTTAATATTGGCTATTTTTTCTTTATTCAGCCTATTCCGATCACTGATAATTAGGGTGGTACTATATAGAACGACACGAGGTAAGTAGTTTGTGCTGATACGAGAGATAAATAGAAAGGATTTTAGAACTTACCACGGTGCCCGGTCAACTGATGCAGCAATTCGCTGCCTTCCTTGTGATCTGGAAAACAATTTAATTTTAGGTGAACACGCAGTGGTAGACCGCGAAATTCAAACTTAAGTTTTTTGCAATTTGCAGGTCAGTCTCGGGTTGTATCTTGATCAAAATATGATTCGCGAATTTAATAGATAATATGTATTTACAGAATTATAGTCAATAAAATCATCATTAAAATATCTCTTTAAGTTAGATTTGCATAAGAGATTTGTTCTTCGTTGACCTCAAATGATAAATGATTTATTTTCTGTAAGTAGGTTTGTTCAAACACTTTTACACGTCATCATATTTTTTAAACTAGATGAGGTCGGCGTTTCCTATCTGACTATTCTGAGAAGAAAGGCCGAAACAAACTCAGAGGCGAGAGTCAGATAGGAAACGCTGACCACATCTAGTTTAAAAAATATGATGACGTGTAAAAGTGTTTGTAAAAACCTACTTACAGATTGAGCGGACCTGTCCAATCAGTGCACGCATTTGTCAAAAATCGTGCAGCTCAACTCAGAACTTGAGGAGCTCAACGATTCGACGAACAATACCAAAGAAAGGACATTTGGGTAGACCGCGTAAATTACTCAAACTGCCAGATCAAAAAAAAAAACATCAAACGTTTTCATTTTTATTTTATCGTGTTTTTGTTTCGTTTTTAGGGTTCCGTAGTTCCTACTAGGAACCCTTATAGTTTCGTCATGTCCGTCTGTCTGTCTGTCTGTCTGTCCGAGGTTTTGCTAAGAGACCGGTAGTACTAGCAAGCTGTAATTTTGTAGGAGTACGTATATCAATTACGCCGACAAAGTGGTAAAGTAAAATTAAATTTAAAGTAAAATTAGCAGTAATAGTCGTTGAACTTGGGTGTTGGATGATTTTATACCAAATACAAAATCCTCAGCATTAATCCTTTAAAGTGACTAAGATAAAGTAGTTGCTTGTTTATAACGGGTAAAGACTTGCATTGAAAAACAAAATATGATTTTTTTTTTAAATTCAGAATAAAGAACAACAGAATCGTACTACATTGTGATAAGGCGATTGGCACACTGCTGCGTTTCACGCAGCGGTGAGCGGGAAACGGAGCCAAATTCCACGCGCGTGAGTGCGTTTTTAGGGTTCCATATAAAAACGGAACCCTCTTACTAAGGCACTTGAAATATTCACAAAATACTCAGTTGTATTTTAACTTTAATAATAAATAATAAAATTAAAATAAAATAAATATTTAAGGGGGGCTCCCATACAACAAACATGTTTTTTTTCGGTGTTTTTGCCTTGTGGTACGGAACCCTTCGTGTGCGAGTCCGACTCGCACTTGGCCAGTTTTTTTATTGAATTTGTATGTAAAAAATCACGCGCGTGGGTGCGTTATCTGCGCCCCGCTGCGTGATGCGGTGCAGTGTGAGAATCGCCTAACGGGCTACTACGGAACCCTACACTGTGCGTGGCCCGACACGCACTTGGCCCGGGATTTTTGTTAGTTATCGTTACTGCAGAGTTTCGTTAACTAATTTAATTTGACCCTGTATAGTAAAAAATATAGAAAAAACTTACTTCTGACTCCCAAGATTACCCTCAATTCGTCAGAAATGTAGTGGACTGCTCCTGAAAAGATACATATTTTTAAGACGTATTCCACTTTGGCACATGCTTAAATGGCACCTGAGTGAATGCATATTCAAATTCAAATGTTTATTGCTCAACACAGTACATAATAAGCAGTGATCGGAATAGGTAGAGCTATTTAGGTTCATTGACCGCAAAGATTGATGTAAATATGGATATTCCACGGGATTCCGACTGATACTACGGGATTTTTACGGGATTTTATTGTCGCTAGAGTGACGCACCTGTTTTTGTCTTTTTCTGCGCCACTAGAATTCAATTCTTTACCAACAGTAACTTCGAAACTAAACTTAACTTCGTAACTAAAAGGGTGAAGCAGCCCACATACTAACGGGCATACGACACGTCCGTCCGCGCCGCCGCACGTGCCTCTATAGTTACTTTACTCTTTGGCCGCACGGCCGGGCACTGAGGGCCGACGCGCCGACCGCTCTGTATCATGCGCCCGCGCTGGCGGCCTGCGCCTCCTCTGCCGCGCTGTGACGTCATCGGACAACGTGCCGCCTTGGAGCCAAAAGATGTACTGACGCGCGTCGGAGAAATCGCGACGTCCCCGTAAGGGGGCGTGGCGGGCGGTACCGGGGCTATGCCCCCCGGCCGCGGAGGCAACACGTTGGCCTGTTAAAACAGGCCCCTCATTGGGGTGGCGACACGGCCAGCAGATTGTTGGGCGCGCGTGAGTAACGCGCGCCCATGTGTGTGGTTGCATATTGTGTCTCTGTAGGCGCGCCGCGACGCTGTTATGCAGCGCCGCTTTCTTCACGACACCTTGGCGGTCAGTCCCCGCCAGGTGAGACCCCCAGTTACCTGGGGGAGGCCCGGCGGAGGACGACCAGCGACAAAGGTGCCGACTCGACGCTCCTACAGAGTATAGGTGAGTTGCTCCCGCCCGCCCCGCTTCCAGAGCTAGCCGGTTACGGTCCGGGCTAAGGAGCAGTCGTGTGTGTGTGGGCGGTATTGTACTGTGTAACACCGCCCAGTGTCTACGCGTATCGCGTCCCGCGTTCGCGTACGCGTGTGAGTATTAGCGTCTGTTTAGTAGTGAGTGTCTGAGTTCGCCGCACGACGCGCCTATATTAACCTAGCACGCGCCGCGCGACGAGCGTATGTACTTTGTAGAGTTCAGTTGAGTCGGGTGAGCCGCGTGTAACCTGGGTGCGGCTCACTCGAGGCGTCAGTCCGGTGCGATGGGGTCGTCGTCCGCTACCAGGTCGCGGGGCAGGGGTCTCGCGTCAGGGGGGCGCGCGTGCCAGGGCGCGATGTCCTGGACATGGGGCCAGGCCGATGCGTCGGCACGCGCGAACATTCCCGTCGCGAGGCGCCGCACAAACTCATCCAGGCTCTCAATCCCGAGATCCCTCCGGATGACATCGTTCCTCACGAAACGAGGCGCGCCTACTATGGTCCGCAGCGCAAGACTTTCCTGCGCGCGGAGTAGCTTTCGGCTCGGCTCGCTCGTGAGGGCGAACCATGCCGGAGCGGCGTACGTCATGATTGGGCGTACGTACAACTTGTACACACCCAATTTGACGCGCGCCGGGATGCGGGACGAGAGCACTGGTTTGAGCAGGGTGCGGGCGACCCTACCCCGTGCGGCGACCGAGCGGACGTGTGGCCCCATCGTGAGCCGACGATCGATGGTGACCCCTAGGTACTTGACCCGGGGCGACCACGCGATGTCGGCTCCTTGTAGCTTCAAGGGTGGTGGGAGGGGCGCGGACCCGGTGATCAGCGCCTGCGTCTTACCCACGTTCACCGACAGCCGCCATTTCGACAGCCACTCGGGAAGCAAGTCGAGCGCGCGCTGCATCTTGACCGCCGCGTACTTCGCATTAAGCGATGAAGTAATGTACGCGGCGTCATCTGCGTACAGCGCGAGCATTGCGTCCGGAGTGGTGGGGATGTCGTCGGTGTAACGCGAGTAACACGCTGGCGAGACGCAGCTGCCCTGCGGTACACCCGCGAGCACCGGGCGGGCGCTAGACAGCGCCCCATCGACCACCACCCTGAAAGTCCTGTTGGAGAGAAAAGTAGAGACCACCTTTACAACGCGACGGGGCGCGCCGGATGTGGCCATCTTGTAGATGAGGCCTTCATGCCACACACGGTCGAAGGCCTTCTCCATGTCGAGGAGTACTGCCACCGAGTATTCCTTCTTATTTAGCGCGGCTGCGAGGTGGTGCAGTACCCTCGACAGCTGGAGCGTCGTGCTATGCTCCGCCCGAAACCCAAACTGCTCCGGGCGCGGCGTGATGTGGGGCTGGAGATGTCGCAGCAGGAGTGCTTCGAACACCTTGGAGACTGTCGGCAGCAGAGTGATCGGCCGATAGCTCTCCGGCTTCAATATGTTTTTCCCCGCCTTGGGCAGCATAATGACGCGCCCCTCCTTCCACGAAGCGGGGAAAGCCCCCGTGCGCAGTATCGCCGTGAACAGGCGCGCCAGCGCCGCTACCATACGGTACGGCAGGTGGCGCAGCACTGTGTTGGTGATACCGTCAGCACCGGGGGCCTTCCTAGGCTTTGTCTTAAGGATGGCGCGTCTGACTGCGCCCGGCGAGAAAAATATTGGGCTTTCCTCGGGAGCTATCGGCGTGGCGAAGTAGTCTCCAAGGTGTTGCTCGACCGCTGCGACATGTTCGGTGTCACTGGTCGGGTTTGGGCGGAACTGACGCTCCAGGTGCTCGGCGAAGACCTCCGCCCGGTCCTCCGCTGCGTACTTAAGCGCCCCGTCGCTGTTGAGCAGAGGGCGCACCGGGGCTGGGGTACTCGTGAGTTGGCCGCAAAGTCTGTGTAGTGACGGCCAACTGTCCGTCGCAGAGTCGATTCTTTCCTCCCAGCCCTCGGCGGTTTGCGCCTGGAGCTCGGCCTTGATCTTCTCCGCGAGACGGTTCAGCTGTGTTTTTAATGTTGGGCATCTCAGCTGTTGCCACTGTTTGCGAAGGCGCCTCTTCTCGGCGATCATCGCATTGATGCGAGCCGGCAGGGGCGGCAATGGCCCTCTCCCCTGCGGCTGCATGCTTGTCGCCGCTTGCAAGGCGCTCTGGATGCAAACAGTGACGTCACACGCTATCTCGTCCACGTCCGCGGAGGTGACGATAGGCCGAGTCGGCGTGGTGGTCTCTACTTTCTCTGCGAACTGGGTCCAGTCCGTGCGTCGACGTGGCGCTATGGGCTTCAGTCGGGTCGGCATCCCCGATAAGACGACGAGTACGGGTTGGTGGTCCGATTGTAGCTCGTCGTCTATCACTTGCTGCGTGATCTGGCGGTGTAGCCCTCGGTGGACTACGATGTCCAGCACGTCCGGCATGTACTGCCTGGCGTCCGGGTAGTGGGTGGGCGTCTCCGGGCCGGACACCGTATAGCCGAAGGCTTCCGCGTCCGCGAAGAGTCGTCTCCCCTCGGTATTCGTGTGGCACGAGTTCCACGCCGGGTGCTTACAATTGAAGTCGCCGGCGAGGATGGTGGCGCGTGAGGTGCTACCAAGCAGGGCCCGCAGCTCGGAATGGTCCAAGCGAGCCGCGGGCGGCTTGTAGCACGCGTAGATGTTGATATCCTCGCCGGCTACGTGTAGCTGCACACCCAGCGCGTAAAACGTGCTGAGCGACGGCAAGGGGAGTTCTTGATGGACGACCCTTCGCCTCACAAGTACCGCCAGACCACGGTACGTTGAATGAGCCGACCGTTCGTCCTTCCTGTAAGCGAGGTAACCCGGGAACCTGATCTTGTCCTCAGGTCCCAGGAGCGTCTCGCTTATGAGCGCCACGTCGACGTTTTGTTCCCGAAGGAGGTGGCGGAGGGGGGCGACCTTATCCCGTAGGCCGCGGGCATTCCAATGAATCACCCTCAACGATCTATCCATGGTACAGTGTCAATAACATGGCTAGACCGTCGAGGATGACGGTCTCAACATTTTGTCCCTGCCTAATCGCTTTGATTAAATCCATTAGTAATTTAATGGCGCAGGCTGTGAATTCTTTTTTTGTTGCTGTTGCCGCTGCGCTGGTGGCGCCAGCGCCGGCACTCGCAGCTTTCTTAATTTCACGAAGTTCCCTTTTTTCCCGCTGCGTAGTGCCGGCGCTAGTGGTGGGTACTTCGGTACTTAGTGTTTTAATTTCTACAGCCTGCGCCCCGCTTTCGGCAGGGACGGCCGTAGGGATGGCTTCCTGGGTCGCAGAGGGGGGGGGTTTGGGTTTCTTCCCCTTCCTCTTCCCCCCGCGCCTCTTCTTCCTCCGCCCGGAGGAGGTGGCCTGGGTTCTCTCAGTGGGCCCGTTGGCCGCCGCCATCAGCGTCGTGCCTTGGGCCTCTTCAAGCGGCTTATCCTGCGGCCTTTCTGTAGCCGCTTGTGGCTGGCGCACAGTGGCCGTGATGGCGGCGGTCCCCGCTCGCTTATTCCGGATCTCCCTCTGGAATACGGGGCACTTTATATTGCACGCGGGATGCGGACCACCACAATTTGCGCAAGTGGCCGGCTCTTCCCGCGGGCGCTGGCAGTCGCGCGCCGCGTGCTCGCCCCCGCATCTCACGCAAGCGAGCGGTCGGTGGCACAGGTGCGAGCTGTGTCTGAAGCGCTGGCACCTGTGACACTGTGCGGGCCCGCGTTTTCCACGCCAGGCCTCTATCTTGACACCACGCATATACATGAATATGGTGGTGTCAAATATGGCCCGGACGTCTGGCGTCTTTTTCAAGATCGCGTGGAACACGCAGCCGGGTCTTCCTGCCGCCCCCTTTATGTGGCGGACGTACTCCGGCTGGTATCCCAGCGTCCGGAGCTCCTCCTCAATCTCCTTCGGGTCAGTGTCTGCCGGCAGCCCTCTGATGGCCACCTTCAGGTTCTTCTCCGCTGGCAGCGAGTACGCGAACCAGGAGACGCCGCTGTCCTTCTCCAGGCCCGTCAAGTACCTCTGGACCAGCCGGTACTCCTCTTCGCTGTCTGGGGTGAAGCGAACTCCACCCCCGTATGGACGAGCGTTAGGGGGCCGGCCCAGTTTGGCACTGATGGCCCGGAAATGCGTCGCCCAGTTCGGAAGCTTCTCAACTACCAGCGGTGGGTATCTCAGCTTCTTCTTCTTCCCCGGTTGCTGCTGCGAGGCAGCGCCGGGGGCGGCGGCAGAGGGGGGTGGCGCATCAGTAGGTGCGGCAGGGGCAGGGGGAGGTAGATGGGTACTCACCCCTGAGGTTGTTGGTGGCGGCGACAGTGATGGCGAGCGCGGCGGTGTGCGGCGCGTCACTGCGGCGAAGGTGGGCGAAGGAGGCGCGCCCCGACCCCGCGGCGCGCTTTCGCGCTGTGGCCGCGGCGGGTCTAGGCAGTACCTTTTCGCCATTTCCTCCGCCGCAGTCTCGCCGGAGCTCCTCCTTCGTCGCTGGGGTCTGGGCTCGTGACCGAACCCCCCCCGCGACGGTGTCGGTGATGCAGGTGTCGCAGCCGGCGACATTGCCACGGCGTACGTGTCTCCCGCGGTGGACCGCGTGCCGGATCGCGGGGTCGTGTCTCGCGACACGTCTGAGCGACCGGACGCGGCCGAGCCCACTGATGCGAGCGACATACTCGACCCCGCGTTCGACGAGCATGCCGAAAGCAAGGCGGGCGAGTCGTACGCCGCGGACCTAGGTGGTGCCGGTGACTGGGGTACCTGGGTTGTCCTGGTGGTGTGTGCCGGGCGGGTAGATGGTCCAGCACTCGCTGGCCGCTCCTGCTCCGCTGTCGCCGGTCCCGCCAGCGAGAAGCGGGGACCGGATGTGGCGGTGCGCGATGCTGGCACAGCTTGGGATGTCTCCGTGGCGGGCGCCGGCGGCGATGTGAATCGCGGCGGCGGCGCGGCGCTACGAACGGGTGGTGCGCGGGGTCGCGCGGGTGGCGCGGGTGGTTGCGCGGGTGGCGCGGGGTTCACTGGCGGCGCGGCGGCGCGCGCGGCGGGCGCTGCGGTGCGCGCAGCGGGTACGGCGGCGCGCGCGACGGACGCGGGCGCGGGGGTGCGCGCGGTTGTGGACACGCGCGCGGACGGCACCGGGGCGCGCGCTGGCGGCGCGCGGCCTTGTGACGCGACAGGCCCCGGGGCCTGAATCGGGACCGGGCGGAAGGCCGTCGGACGAACTGAGACGGCTTGCTGGCGACTCGTCGACGGCGTCGGCGCAGCGCGCGCAGGCGCCGATGACGCCGGTGGGCCGGCAGCTACAGCGGCGTCCGACTTCCCCCCCCCTCCTCTTCCCTCTTCCTTCTTCTCTGGCTTTTCCTTTTTCTTCCGGCTGGTTCCCGCCGGCGGTGCACCGGACAGCGCCACGCCGATGTTCGGCAGCGACGTCGCCCGGTCCAGCGCCGGGAGGGAGTCCTGGGACCCGGCATCGCGGCCCAACGAGCCGCGCATGCCGGGTTTCGGCATCTTCGTGGGCGTGGTCTCCGCGACCGCGGCGGCGATTTCTCGCCGGGCAGCAGCGGGGGCTCCCTCTGTGTTTGCACAAGGGGTACTTGTAGCAAACACAGAGAAAACGATTAAAAAATGCGGTCCGCGCGGAGCAAACTTGACGCGCTAGACAGGACAAGCTCGCGTGACCACGAGCGAATCCACTGACGCGCGCGAGCCGGAGCGAGCCTTTTATATGTGTGCGCGTTCATGGAGCCGACGCCAAAAGTATAGAACGCGCGACGACCCCTGATTGGTCTATTCACAATCAGGGTAGAAGAACTACCACTACTCAACTAATTGTAAATACAATATATCTGGGCTACAATAAATGAATATTATTCAGATTATCATAAACCACTGTTTTACTACCTATAACTACCGACCTCCTAAAGTGGTGACCCCGCGTTTGAACACCATGTTGAGCCAGGAAGAAGTCGAGATGGTCAGCATCAAATCCCGCATTCCGCTGTTCTGGTGCGACAAGCCACGACTTTGGTTTGCCCAGTTCGAGACGATGGTCGCAAATCAAAAACTCGGCGATGAAGGCAAGTTCGGCCTCGTAGTGGCACAGCTGACGAAGGGCGACGTGGAGCAGATTGGCGACATCATCATGGCAGCGCCGAATACCGGTAGATACGAACTCGTGAAGAAACGTTTAATATCGGTATATGAAGAAAGCGAGGGTAAACAGCTGCGCAAGTTACTAACGGAAATGGACCTCGGAGATCAACGTCCATCGCATCTACTTCGGCGTATGAAGGACTTGGCGAGAGGCAAGATGACCGACCCCACCCTACGCTTGCTATGGATGGAACACCTACCTGCATCGTCCCGTGCAGTATTAGCAGTCAGCAACGAGGAGAATCTGGACACCTTGGCCGCCATGGCCGATAAAATGCAAGAGCATCTGAAGGAGGTCAGTACAGTGTGTTCGTGTCAAAATCAACCGTCAGCGTCACAAACACCGGCAACAGAAGAGGGGCGTATAATGAGCATGATCGAAGCCCTGACTAAAGAGGTTGCTTCACTCAAAATGAACCATGCAAGTCATCATCCACGTCGCCAGCGTTATTACCGAGATCGTTCCCGTTCCCGTTCCCGTTCAAGATCGCAGGGAAGACGCAGCAAAATGTGCTATTTCCACCGAAAATTCGGAAAAGCAGCATTTCGGTGTAAGAGTCCATGCGATTTCAAGAAACAGCAAGCAAGTCAGCCGGAAAACTAACGAAGACCGAAGCTGTGGCGGTAGCTGAAGTCGACGAAATATCCTCATACCGCCTATTCATAAAAAACACTATCACCGGACAAAAGTTCCTCGTCGACACGGGTGCGAACGTTTCCGTCCTACCCGCAACCGCGCTTGAGAAAAAGAAGCAGAAGCCGAACAATTACCTGTACGCAGCGAACGGAACACAAATACCGACATATGGTGAGCGAACAGTGGCACTCAACATTGGCATGCGACGACCTTACAGCTGGAATTTTGTGATCGCAGCAGTCGGTAGGCCGATACTTGGCGCCGATTTCTTACGACATCATGCCCTCATGGTAGATCTCCATGGGCGAAGACTGGTAGACAAGGAAACCAACCTATCGACATCTGGAAGCGTGTCAAACGCACCAGAAGGGAGCGTCAGGACGATCGACGACAAACTGCCCTATCACGACCTACTCGCAAAATATCCGGACATAACAAGACCCAGTATACGGAAGATATGTCACGGTGAGGTCGAACATTATATCGAAACTACGGGCCCGCCTATCTATACCAAGGCGAGGCCACTGCCACCTCACAAATACAACGCCGCTAAAGAAGAGTTCCAGATGATGATGGAACAAGGCATTTGTCGTCCATCCAAAAGTCCATGGGCAAGTCCACTCCACCTAGTGTTGAAGAAGGATGGCAAATATCGACCTTGCGGCGATTACAGAAGGCTCAATGCAGTGACAACACCTGACCGGTACCCAATACCTCGGTTGCACGACTTCACTCATAACCTACAGGGCAAGAACATATTTACCAAGGTAGATCTGCAGAAAGCATATTTTCAAATAAAAAACCGAGAAGAAGACATCAAGAAGACTGCAGTCATAACACCATTCGGCTTGTACGAATTTACTCGAATGTGTTTTGGTTTAAGAAACGCCGGCCAAACCTTCCAACGTCACATCGACAATGTTCTGCGCGGTCTACCCGCATTCCCATTCGTCGACGATATTCTTCTGGCATCAGACAACGAGGAAACGCACAGAAGTGACCTCGAAGAACTATTCAAGCGGCTCCACGAGTACGGTCTGCAAATCAACGTGGCTAAATGCGTCTTCGGGCAAACCCAACTCGAATTTCTGGGTTACACTATAAACTCAGAAGGTATCACGCCAACAGAAGAAAAAGTCAAGGCCATCAGATCATACCCACTACCAAACACAGTCGAAGAACTTCGCCGTTTTATTGGCATGATAAACTTTTATCGTTTGAACATACCGCACGCCGCCGAACACCAACGTGAATTGAGCAAGTACTTTCACAATGCAAAAAGGAACGACAAAACCAAAATACAATGGACTACAGATGCCAAAGAAGCGTTCGCCAAATGTAAACAAGACATAGAAGACGCAGTATTGCTATCCTACCCATCACCGAGCGAACCCTTCGCGCTGATGACAGACGCATCAAATACCTGTGCTGGCGCCGTCATACAACAGAAAATCAATGGCAAATGGAGACCGCTAGGTTTTTTTTCGAAGAAATTTAGTGACGCGCAACAGAAATACAGCACATATGACAGGGAATTGCTGTCCATATACATGGCGATACGTCATTTTCGTCGAGTGTTCGAGGGACGTGAACTAATTATATACACGGACCACAAACCACTGTTGCACGCCTTAACAGCTGACAGTAAATCTGAGACACCGCGACGAACCCGTTACCTTGAATATATCGGCCAATTTACATCAAACATTCAACACGTGAGCGGCAAGGACAACCAAGTAGCGGACGCACTATCAAGGATAGAAACCATAACCTGCCCCACTCCAATCGATTACACCGAGCTAGAAAAAATGCAATCACATGACTCAGAATTGAAGGCGTTAGAAAGTACCGGAAAGTACATCTTCAAACATATTACGATGCCTAACTCGAACATCAAGATCACCTGCGAGATGACTTCAAACACTGCTCGGCCATACCTACCACCTGACTTCAGAAAAACCGCATACGACGCCATTCACAACCTCAGTCACCCCGGAATAAGGGCTACGAGGAAGCTGGTTACGTCACGTTATTTTTGGCCGTCGATGAATCGTGACGTAAGCAACTGGGCGCGAGCCTGCGACCCGTGCCAGCGAGCAAAAGTACAACGGCACACGAAGTCACCAGTGGCAAGTTTCCCACAGGCAAATCGGCTGGAACATGTACACATCGACATTGTTGGGCCGTTACCCACTTCCAACGGGTATCGCTATTTGTTGACCATGATCGATCGAGCTACCAAATGGCCAGAAGCCTGCCCGCTTGAGGACATAACCGCAGAAAAGGTCGCGAGTACAGTATACGAGTGTTGGATATCAAGATTTGGCTGCCCAGAGACAATCACCACCGATCAAGGCAGACAATTTGAGTCGGAGTTGTTCAAGAAACTGATGCACCGAATGGGAGTACATCGTACCCGAACCACTGCTTACCACCCGCAGTGTAATGGGATTATAGAACGTTGGCATCGAACGCTCAAGACCGCGCTCACCGCGCGCCTCCAATCATCAACATGGTCGCAGGAGCTACCCACAGTACTGCTAGGACTGCGCGCATCAATTAAAGAGGACGTCGGTGCGAGTACAGCGGAATTATTATATGGCCAACCATTACGACTGCCAGGCGAATTTTATCAAGAATGCACAAAGTATAAGGACACAGCTTCAAGCGTCATGCGTAAACTTAATGAGGCATACAAGAAAGCACAGGTGCAGCGGACGTCCAACCAACACCGAGCGATGTTCATCCACGAAGCATTATGTCGCTGCTCCCATGTATACGTCCGTAATGATTCGTCGCACAAACCACTGACACCGACATACGACGGGCCATTCGAGGTGATTAAGCGCAACGATAAATATTACACAGTACAGCTACGAAACAGATGCGCAAATATAACCATCGACCGATTGAAGCCAGCATTCCGGTTTAACATGGAGCCAGAAGCAGCAGCGCATACCACAGCACCAACATACGCATACATTACCAGATCGGGGAGGGTGTCGAAACCCCCCGTACGCTTCGCTGGAGGGGAACCATGAAGCAGCCCACATACTAACGGGCATACGACACGTCCGTCCGCGCCGCCGCACGGCCGGGCACTGAGGGCCGACGCGCCGACCGCTCTGTATCATGCGCCCGCGCTGGCGGCCTGCGCCTCCTCTGCCGCGCTGTGACGTCATCGGACAACGTGCCGCCTTGGAGCCAAAAGATGTACTGACGCGCGCGAGCCGGAGCGAGCCTTTTATATGTGTGCGCGTTCATGGAGCCGACGCCAAAAGTATAGAACGCGCGACGACCCCTGATTGGTCTATTCACAATCAGGGTAGAAGAACTACCACTACTCAACTAATTGTAAATACAATATATCTGGGCTACAATAAATGAATATTATTCAGATTATCATAAACCACTGTTTTACTACCTATAACTACCGACCTCCTAAAAGGGAATATCCATATTATTCTAACCTATGGCAAGTACATAAAACAGCTCTACCTATTCCGATCTATGATAATAAGTAATACATTTCTAGATTTAGAGTTTTGCACCAATTCAGGCATGCAAAATTATCGTTAAAATTATACTATGTCATAAATTCCAATTAATACCTTACTATACCTTAGATTGAATTGGGGTCATTGATCCGAAACGTATATATATATTAATATGGACATTCCTCCGGAATTTCGGGATTGAAACGTTACGTGAAAACAGATAAATAATAAATTAACTTAGTTTTGATACCTTCCTTTAAATTTTGAATTTATTAGTAATAATAAATCACTACCAACATTAACAATACTTAATTGGATCCGGAAATACCGGAATTACTTTCAGGGAAAATGGCTTATCCATGTTATTCTTTCTGTGGGCATTTATGATACAAGTACCAAAAATCAATCTACCTACTCCGACCATTGTCAATGTCATTATTTCCAATTCTTCCATAAAAAAAATCATTTAAATTATAATTAGTACCATAGACACAGCGGCACATTCACTCAGGTGCCATTCAAGCGGGTGCCCAATGAGGAATACGTCATTTTTAAAAGAAAGTCGGGTTAGTTACACCCACCACCCACAGATATAGATATACCTAGATAACGCAAGAGTAACTACTTCGCGTGGCAAAAATTGCACCAACTTATGATTACAAATCGTAAGCCGCCCCTTTCGCGCTCAGTCCTTTGTACTGCTGGCTGGGTAAGTGTGAGCGAGAGCGCGAGCTTGTGACGTCATAGTAGGTAGTCAAAAAATGGCACGCTTGGTTTTCATACAGTTCGTGATACTTGCGTTATCTAGGTATATCTATATCTGTGGTTACACCATTTATAACTCAAGAACGGCTGGCCCGATTTTTATGATCTTTGATTTGTTGGATTTGTCTTCGCCCCGAATAGCAGAATCACTACTAAAATATTAAGGTCTTTGATTCTGAGGCGGTGCGAATATTGCCGGGTCCAGCTAGTTGAATAATTATGCAAATGGACACAGGACTTGCCTACAGACAGACATACATATTTATATCTCATTAATATTATAAGGGAGGGAGGAGGCCCGTGGCTAAATAATAACAGCCGCTCAGGTCGATCGTTCAGGTTAAGCTACGCTTGCCGCGGTAGGTCTGTGGAAGGGTGACCATCTTTACATACCGTGACCCCTCCGTGCCTCGGAAAGCACGTTAAGCCGTTGGTCCTGGCTGTCATTCGTGGATCTTTGACATTAGAACTAAGGAATGGAGTACTTTGGGAATAACCCAGTCAGAAGACCGAAAGTCTGACAACCAGTCTTACCAAGGGGTATCGTATTACCCAGTAACTGGGTTGTGGAGGTCAGATAGGCAGTTGCTCCATGTAAAATACTGGTATTCATCCATATTCATCATATGCATCCGGTTAGACTGGAAGCCGACCCCAACATAGTTGGGAAAAGGCTAGGCAGATGATGACTCATTAATATTATAAATGCGAAAGTGTGTCTGTCTGTTACCTCTTTACACTTAAACCTCTGAACCGATTTAGATCAAATTTGGTATAGAGATAGTTTGAGTCCCGGGAAAGGACATAGGATATTGTTTATCCCGATAGTCCCACGGGAAACTTATGCGGGTCAAACCGCGGGGCGCAGCAGCCAATAGTCCCCCATATTTTTTATTTTTTATTATTATTATTTTTTCACTATGAGCGGATGTTTTGAGTTATATGTATATTGACGTGTAGAGTGTGGTCCTCAGTAAGAGCAACCCCTCATTAATTGCTTTACATGATAATATCTTTCCTCTTGAAGCGCTTCACGTATGTAGCTGCGAATTGTGAGCTGCGTTGCCAGTGCATTGGGGTGACTCTTTAGTCTCTCCCTGTATCTTGTAGTAACACTCTGGACTTCCTTCTTCACTGTTGAAATCTCAGCATGCTCACGGAGTTCCGCGACAGTAGTAAAGCATGGTGCCATTGCAAATGTTTCGTAGGATGCATCCTTTGGAGGCATCCAAAGGATGCAAAACTTTTATGCTGGAATTGCAAGCACTCCCCCAGATCTGAATACCGTATATCCACAACGAGTCCAACATATTGTTACGAGCTTCGGGTTCGTGACAATAAAAAACTGCCGATTTAATAACCAAAAATTTACACTTTAATTAACAACACTAATTACAACTCAAACACACTAATTATAACACACAATTGCACTACTGA
This sequence comes from Mesoligia furuncula, assembly GCA_916614155.1. NCBI lineage: Eukaryota > Metazoa > Arthropoda > Insecta > Lepidoptera > Noctuidae > Mesoligia > Mesoligia furuncula. The sequence goes on along the minus strand of OU744817.1, from coordinate 13,125,218 downwards.
TCGCTCTAAGTCGCACTTGAATATCGTTTCGATGTTTTCACTTCGATCGCTGTATCCAAACTGTGTCGGTCTTGGCGCGTCTCGGCCTTATATAGCGCCAAAGAGAGTTCTAGAACCTTCCATTGTAGAAACATCTAGAATGTTCGAGTACATACAGGCCCCGATCGACCAGATGTCGAAAGTTCGGGAATGTTCTAGAAAGTTCACGCATCGAAATTTCTAGAAGGGTCTTCACTACTAGTTCCGCTACTCGATACTAGATGGCGCTAGTGGTAACTACTGTCACCATGTACCAGGCATTAATTGTGGCGCGCAACACTGCCCCCCTCCTAAGACATGCTCGTCCCGAGCATTATCGGCCCCATAATAACGCGCCAGTCGAACCACGTGGACGATCTTAGGAGTACCTCTTGCACCTTTCTGTATCCGGTAGGTTACGTCATTGATCTTTGTCACAATCCGGTACGGTCCGTCCCATTTAGCCTGAAGCTTAGGTGATTTCCCTTTTCTGCGGACTGGATTGTGCAACCACACTAGTGAACCTTCGTCGAACCCTTTATTGTTCATTTTACGGTCATAACGGGTTTTCATCTTTTCAGACATTTGCTGGCCCGATTGTCTGACATGCTCATAAATGTCATTCATTTTGTTCCGCAAGTCACTCGCATAATCGGTTATACTGCGTGGGGCATCAGGTGGTATTCCGATGATCAGATCTGCAGGCAGCGTTAATTCTCTTCCAAAGTTTGCGAAAGCTGGTGTCACCGACGTACTTTCGTGAACAGCGCTTCGATATGACAACAAAAACGGTTGTATGTGCTTGTCCCAATCTCGTTGCCGATTTTCCACAACTTTGGCTAGGTACCTCTCCAGTGTCTGATTAAATCGTTCCACCATTCCATCCGATCGTGGGTGGTAAGAAGTTGTTCTCGTTTTATGAGTACCCATTACTCGGCAAGTTTCCTGAAATATTTGGGACTCAAAATTCCTTCCCTGATCGCTGTGAATCTCCAAGGGTACTCCAAAACGGCAGAAGACTTCATGAACCAGTTTATCTGCAACTGTTGAAGCTTCTTGGTTTGGAATGGCAAAGACTTCCGGCCACTTAGTGAAGTAATCCATCACAACCATGAAATACTTGTTACCACTATCACTTTCCGGAAACGGCCCCGCAACGTCAAGGGCTATCCTCTCCCATGGTGCACCAACATTGTACAATTTCAATGCACCGTCTACTACGAGTCTGAGGTCCCTTTACAGCTGCACAACTTGTACATTTGCGACACCAGTCCTCGACATCGGCCCGACAGTGGACCCAGTAAAACCATTCTCGTATCTTCAGTAGAGTCCGTTTTACTCCCAGATGACCTCCTGAACAACCATTATGGTACAGCTGTAGAACATTCGGTACTTGAGCTTTAGGGACAACCATTTGCAAATGACAGCTGTCTCCCCGAGCGTTTTCCCATTTACGGCAAAGGACTCCATCCTGAATCACCATACTGTCCCATTGGGCCCAATAGCTTTTTGTGATAGAACTCATCGCTGAGACGTCGCTCCACCTGGGCTTAGGAGCTCTGGCTTTCATCCACTCCAGAATCGGCTTGATGTCCGAATCTTCCTGCTGTGCACGTTGTACGCTTTCCTTCCACTCGTTGCTGAGGTCTATCCTGAGCATCCTCACAGGTACCACTTCCTTATCCTCTTGCCTAGTACAATGCTTGCGGTCTTCAGGACAAGGTCTCCTTGACAATGCATCTGCGTTGCCATGAGATTTCCCGCTGCGATGTTTGACCACAAAGTCGTATTGGTGCTGCTGCTGGGCGGTGCTGTTAGCCGCACTACCCTTTAGAGACCAGCCATCTTCCCTTTCTGCAGTTCGCTTAGGGCAACTGGATCGAAGGTGGCCCCTTTCCCCACAGCCGTAGCACCTAGGGCAGTATCTTCTATTGCGGTCGCGAACTGTAGCCGCTGCAACCTCCCTGACGCGATGGGAACGATGATCCTGCCGCACAGCTTCCACCTCCAGTGCATGGGCCAAGGCGTTCTTAAGCGTCTCGTGGTGCCCGAGCCTCACAGCAGCTCTCACTTCAAGGTCGTGGATGCCGTCGATGAATGCCTGCACTAGGTTTCCATCAATAAGCGCAGGTACGGACTGGTAAGCTTTACGAACCAGCTTCTCCACTTCAAGGGCCCACTGCTGCAGGTTTTCGTTACTGCGTTGCACGCGATCCTTGAGCTGCGCACGAAACACGTGTTCCAGGTGAGCGTCGCCATACCGAGCCTCCAATGCCTCAAGGAGCTGCTCGTAAGTTACTTCCTTACCGAGCGCTTCCAGAATGGTTAAGGCCTGGTCGCGCAGGCCTAGGGTGAGGGCAGTCATGGCCTGACTTTTATTCCACCCGTTCGCCTTCATGACAGCCTCAAACTGGATTTTGTAGGCCGACCAGGAAGAAGTTCCGTCGAACGGTGGCACTTTGAATCCACGTAGCCGCCACTTTGATTCCATCCCCAAGTTTAAGGTTACCCAACTCCTGCTTCACATCAGCAATGACGTTATTAAACTTGCTGATCTGAGTTTCAGCTTCTGACAGGCGGTTGTCATGCTGGGCAACCTTCTCCTTCACCTCCTTCATGTCTTTCCCGAGGGTTGCGTGAAGGTCCTTTATGAGGAAAATCTGCTCTTCCTGGCGGCGCGCCTGCTCCTCCTTATCCCGTTTGAGCTGTTCTTCCAATCGACGAGTCTGTTCCTCTTTGTCCCGCTGGAGTTGTTTTTCCAATCGACGAGTCTGTTCCTCCTGTCGGCGGGCCTGTTCCTCCTTATCACGCTGGAGCTGTTCTTCCAGCCGACGAGCCTGTTCCTCCTGTCGGCGGGACTGCTCCTGCAGCATCATCATTAGGGCAGCCAAATCTGGTGCTGCTGATGCTGGAGCTGCTGCGGATGGGCCGGCCTCCATGGTCGGTAGCTGGCCCTCCGACCTCTGTGGCGTCTCTTGCTGGCGTTGACTCCGGGTACGGATACTCTCCGTGTCGTCTTTGGGTAAAACCGGCATGATTTTTAATCCCCTCTTCTGACACCAATTGTTACGAGCTTCGGGTTCGTGACAATAAAAAACTGCCGATTTAATAACCAAAAATTGACACTTTAATTAACAACACTAATTACAACTCAAACACACTAATTATAACACACAATTGCACTACTGATCGCTCTAAGTCGCACTTGAATATCGTTTCGATGTTTTCACTTCGATCGCTGTATCCAAACTGTGTCGGTCTTGGCGCGTCTCGGCCTTATATAGCGCCAAAGAGAGTTCTAGAACCTTCCATTGTAGAAACATCTAGAATGTTCGAGTACATACAGGCCCCGATCGACCAGATGTCGAAAGTTCGGGAATGTTCTAGAAAGTTCTCGCGTCGAAATTTCTAGAAGGGTCTTCACTACTAGTTCCGCTACTCGATACTAGATGGCGCTAGTGGTAACTACTGTCACCATGTACCAGGCATTAATTGTGGCGCGCAACAATATAATCACTAATCAGCGTTTCTCGTTCCTACTGTTGGGGCCCACACTAGCAGTAGCAATGGCTTCCATATTGACATTGACAATTCAACAACATTCATTGCGATATTCACGTTGTTAAGCAGACAATTTTTTCGAACATATGAAACAATGGGTTAGCAATATACTTCATAACCATTCAGCCTGTGGTTATGCAATTAGGGTGCTTGTGTCCGTTTTGTTGCGCAACCATACATACATTTTGTTGGCAGCGCGACCTGGCTGTGTAACCATGGCGTCCCAGTGAGATAAGGCCCTCAGGCTGCGTTTCCACCAGAGATGAGCGAGGATGCGTAGCGAGAAATGTGTGTAAAACTAATCAATAACAACGCTAACTTAGTTCAAGCTATGAAAATGAAGCGATGTTATTGGTTTGTTTCACACACATCTCTCGCTACGCGTCCTCGCACATCTCTGGTGGAAACGCAGCCGGGAGAGGACTGTCGGTATTGCGGTGCGCCGCTCTCTCTACCTTCCGCGGCCTTGACGGGGTCGCCACCGTTCGATGGCGGACGCGGTGGGGCCGCAGGGGAGGAGGAGTGTCGGTATGACGTTGGCCGCTCTCCCTATCCTCTGCGGCCGAAAATTGGCAGGCGGCGGGGCCAATGAACTGACCCGTCGCAGGGGGACCAAGGGTGCCCAGACACGGGGTCGTCTGGCGCCCATGTGCTGGTTTGGTCCCTGGGGTGGTCACGGCGTGCTATGTTTTCTGGTGCGCCGGTGATGGGGAGTACTCCTCAGAGGAGGGTCCGGTGACGGACAGCCGCGGCGGGTTCAAGGATGAGCGCTAACGCGTGCCCGTGTTCCCACCGTAAGCGGCAGACGAGGACACCGTGGAGTTTTAGTGGGTTAGAGTCCCGCATAATTGCACTATCTCCCCGTGGTAGTGCAGAATGCATGAGCATTTCTCCACGTAAAAAAAAAAGCTTAGACATAATAAAATTGACATAGACAAAATTTTTAGCTTGAGTATGAGGCTTTTGACTACGTTCTGTCTGTATATTGTATGTCTTTTTATCACTGACCTCTATAATACAAGTACTATAGAGGTCAGTGCTTTTTATGTACAATGTGCGTTTTGTTTGTGCAGAATAAACAGTTTTTCTTTCTTTTTTTTTCTTCTTCTTATATCTCACTGGGACACCATGGTTGCCGTGTGAGTTTTTTCACTCACGTTCCATTGCGAGCGCGTTAGAATTTTATATGGGAAAAGTTATAGCGCCACCTGGTGGTCACTAGGAGAAACCTAATTTCCCATACAAAATTCTAAAGCGCTTGCAATCGAACGTGAGTCGAAAAAACTCACACTAAGGCCACTGACAGCAAAATATATACAGCTTTATGGTGGGTATCTCACCGGGCGTCCAATCGGATGCGCAACCAACCATACATTTTTGAAGTGAAAACTTCTTCAGGGGGGTGGACATTTTTTTGAGATGGGAAAAAGCCATTGAACTCGCGACAGTGTTGCCGACACCGACACCTATGTATGCTTTTTAATCTTTGTTTTTTTTTTCTCTTTCACCTGTTTTTAATGTTTTTTAATACCTGTATTGTGTCTTTTGTTGCACTGAATAAACGTTTTATCTATCTATCTATGTTTTAAGTTTTGGCCATTATAAAGACATCAACGCGCGGTACATTTTCTTTGGGAAGAATGACCTTCAAAGATATTTATAAAATTACTATGCTTTTTCAAGTTTTCACTTCTGGAGTGCCACTGTTTTTGGCAATGCGACCATGTTTGCGACGCCATTGGTGTCCTAGTGAGATAGGGCCCTTATTCACTCACCGTCCTCCCTCCTCCTGTGATGTTTCCGTCTCCCATGCCAGTGCTCCTGTTCCTCCACGGAGGTATACTCGTTATCGTTGTGTTCGTCAGAGTGCTTCCTCGCCCTGTGGTGATGATGAGCTCTTACGATGTCATCGTCAGCTGTAGTGAAAGTTTATTTTCAGAAAAGTTAAATTAAAATCAAATCAACTCAAAGCATTTATTTCAATTAAACCTTGTACAGGCACTTTTGAATTGTCCAAATAAAATAGTCTGTCAGTTAATCAGAAAGTTGAAGCTAGTTGCCCATTCCAAAACGTAGATCTCTATGAAGAAGAACGGGCAAGAAACTCTATGGATACTCTTTTAAATCAAGATATTACAAAATCCTGGGTACATTATTCTTGTTGCCAATGACAAAAATCTTCAATCCCCTTTCAATTTACACAGTATAAGTTTGATACGGTATCTGTTTGCATGCGGAAACAAAGGTTTGCATAGCATATATAATCACTATCAATCATCATCATCATCATTTCAGCCGAAAGACGTCCACTGCTGGACATAGGCCTCCCCCAATTTTGGGGGGGGTTTGCCATAATCGCCACGCTTGGCAGGCGGGTTGGCGATCGCAGTATGGTATGGTGGTGGAATGCATAGAGAACGCTGCTGCCCATTCTCCGGTACGCCCCTTAGTCGCCTTTTATGACACCCACGGGAAGTATGGGGTGGTGCTATTCTTTAAGTCCGGCACCACACAGACAAGTCACTATCAATATGAGTAACTACTTGATGCCCTAAGCAATCCACGCCTGTAGGCCCTCCTATCCACTAGTCGCCTCGTATTTTTCCAAAACATCGACAAGCGATTTCTAAAGATTGGCGAACATCTCTATAGCTAGAGTGACTTTTGGGTCTTTTAATATCTTGCTGATAAACAGCCTTGCTTTTCATGTGCTAGCAAATACTGTTTCGGTGCTGTTTCTGCCTTATGGTGCCCCCCGAGACGTGATGCCCTAAGCAATTGCGTATTTCTACACAATAAAGTTCAACTTACGCTACAACTTAAAACATTTTTATAACTTTGTTAGTAGTGCTAGTCACTCTGAAATCCACTTAATTTTCATTGAAATAAAGTTGATATTTGTTTAACTTGAAATAGGGTAGGGTGGGCAGAACTGCGCACTTTTACTTTATGTATGTACCTATAACATTAAGCATATTTTCTCCGAAGGCTAGGCAGGGACGTACGAAGCCTTGAGTCTCGATTTGTAACCGATTGATGACAATAAGGGTCCCTCAAAACTGGCGAAATGTGGGATTACTGTAGGTATATACTTCGGCCTACGAAATAACAAAGTCTACGCGATCGTAGCACAGTGTGTGCTACGCCGTAGGCCCGTAGCACTGCACGTAGCGCACTATCTTTTGTTTGGGAAAGTGCACATTATTTGAGTTTAGCGCTAAACGTGTTTAAAACATCGTTCGGTTTCTGTCAATTGTTTCAAGATGACAGAGACATAAAATTATAATTTCAACATGCATTTAAGCTGCGGTTTCTTAGAAAACCAAAGCATTCGTGATTTGTGCCGCAAGCGGGCGTAAGTCTAATAGAAAATCATTTGCTAACTTCTCCGTGGAAATAATTTGTAAAAAATAAGAAGAAATATATGTATATACCACAGGTTTTAAATAGACGTCGTACTCGTACAGTGTGTCGGTATAAAGGCTGACTGGGACATTGACGCACAACCTGTTATGGCGAAAGCGCCAGGGTATCTCGCGAAATTCAATTTTTTTTTACGTTTTTTGAATTTGCTGGTCAGTTTTAAGTTGAACGTTGATTAAAATATGATTCGCGGCCGTAACAAATATGTATTTTTCATCTTGTTTTTATATCGGCACCTTGTTTTTATATTATAATCATGTGGGTAGTTTGGTTATCATCTAATATTGTACTTTTGTGTGTTGTGCTGTCTTTTTGTGTGCGCCAAATAAATGGTTTATCTATCTATCTATCTATCTTGTGCGGCGATGTGTCTGCCATTGTATAAAAATACTAAAAGAAATACATCGTGGATTATAATACTTCGTAGATAGATCAATAGGTAACATGTGGTCTTACCTGATTGTTCAGCCACTGTTAGCGTCACTTGTACCTAAAACAGAAATTATAATATTCGAACACTGATTTAAGTTATTTTTAACTTTATCATAATACATTACCTGTAAGACTGTAAGGCACAGTATTTTTTTTCATTGAATTCGTAAATATTATTTTATTAAGTGACAGACTTCAGAAAAAAAATCAGCTGTTCCCTACATTTTGACTAGTTATACGAACATAAATGTAGGGAACAGATGATTTTTTTTCGCGATTTCAGGTTTGGTCCCATAGTAAAAGTTGTTCATAATGATGAGTACAATGACCTCTTAAGAGGTTGTTAATGTTTTACCAATAACCCTGTATAAAAAATAAAAAAAGGAAAGGGGGAAAGAATCATAGGGGCATTTAAAAAATTCGTCTGCGTCGCTGTCAACAGGAAAAGTGCCCAAAAGGCTGGCAGCATTGCCCCGTTGAATGGCGATGCTGATTCTTTGACCAAAAACAGGCCAGCCCTCAACTCCATTGTTGCGTTACACACTATCAATCAGAAACTAAATAATTTTGAAGGATAACTTATTGCTAATCCATTGCTCCATATGTTCGGACCATGCGTCATTTTTGGCCCACTTTTTCAACATTGTTCAACAGTGATGAATTATATGTCATATGAAAGCTCTTAAAGTGTACTTTATTTCATTCTATGGCAGCTAAGTTCAAATCCAGCGCGGAAACGGTTTTTTATGCGTTTTTTAAATGCGTCATTTTGGGCCCACTTTTTCAACATTGTTTAGCAGATGGCAGATGTTCAATTCAAGAATGAAATGAGGTATACGCCAAGAGCTTTCATATGACATATAATTCATCACTGTTGAACAATGTTGGACATTTTTTTAAAAACGCAAAAAAAAAACAATTTTCGCGCTGGATTTGAACTTAGCTGCCACAGAATGAAATAAAGTACACGCCAAGAGCTGTCTCATATGACATAGGTTTCATCACTGTTGCACAACTTTGAAAAGTGGGCCCAGTGTTCATTCAAATGTGCCCTGCATGGCCCTTTGTCTGCTAGAAACATCACACTAATATTATAAAGGCGAAAGTTTGTGAGTGTGTGTGTTTATATGTTTGTTACTTCTTCACGCTCAAACGGCTGGACCAATTTTTATAAAATTTTGTATGGAGGTAGCTGACACCCTGGATTAACATATAGGCTACTTTTTATCCCGATATTCCCACGGGATCGACAATTACGCGGGTGAAACCGCGGGCGCAGCTAGTAATAATGCAATGAATGTTGTTGAACTGTCAAAATGTAACCCATTCCTACTGTTAGTATTACGCAGTTACCCCGCTGATCACGTGAAGAGTCGACAAACGGCTGGTTTAAGTGCAGTGCATTAGAAGAACCTTCACTTCGAATGGTAATACTTCGCCCAGCACTCTAACACAATTTACACAATCACAATCCACAAAAAACACTGTATTTACACACTTGTAGGTATAGGTAAGTAGGTACCTATTATACACACACGTAAAACAAACAAAAGAACATCATACCTAAGTACTTACAAGTAAAAGAGCTAATATCAATCCAATTATCAAACGCATTTCGTTGAATTCTAATTTTAACACTCTTCAAGTGGGCAGACAAAAACTATCTGCTAACCACTGTGCGTTTACATTAATTTGACAACATTTATATAATTATATATACAAATACTAAACAGCTGTGCAAACGCCATATTGTAATTAGTTAAATACTAATTTTCATTCGGTTTTTGGGTTGTGACGTGGTTGTGAATATTTCAAGATATTTGGGTAGGTACTATAGAAACTATATATAGCCTATTTTGTCCTTAAATGCAACCTCCGTAAGTCCGGTAAAAGTTATTGGCAATAAAATCGACACAAACATGAACTTAATTTAAAATTAGAAGACGGTTGACGTCAGATTTGGCTGACAAGTACCCTACATTGTATTGTAGTCTGTGCTGACAAGCCAAGGGACAAAATGTAAAAATGTTATTAGTATACAGATCATAGTGGCTTAGTAATAACAGCCGCACAGGTCCCCGTGGTACCCGTGGCTAAATAATAACAGCCGCACAGGTCGTTCGGCAAGTTAAGCTACGCTTGCCGCCGTTGTTCTGTGGATGGGTGACCATCTTCATATACCAAGACCCCTCCGTGCCTCGGAAAGCACGTTAAGCCGTTGGTCCCGGCTGTCATTCGTGGAACTTTGACAGTTGTTAAGGGTCGTCAGAAGCCCGGAAGTCTGACAACCAGTCTTACCAAGGGGTATCGTGTTACTCAATAACTGGGTTGTGGAGGACCGATACGCAGTCGCTCAATGTAAAATACTGGTATTCAGCTACACCCGGTTAGACTGGAAGTCGACCCCAACATAGTTGGGAAAAGGCTAGACAGATCATGATGTTTATTTGAACGAATCTCTGGAACCCACCAGTCGGATTTGAAAAATGATTTTTGCATTTGATAGCCCAATCCTTGAGGAAGGCTATAGGCTATTTAGCATTATGCTATGAACCTTAGGAGTCGAGCAAAAAGAGAAAAGTCAGAAAGGACGCTAAGCGAAAACGAAGTGTGACTGAAATATGTGTGAAACGAAGTGAGCCTCGGTATGTAAAGATGGTAACCCATTTATGGACCGATCGCAGCAAGCGTAGCTTAACCTGATCGATCTATCCATGCGGCTTTTTAAAATGATACCTTTTTTTTCCTTATGTTTTTCTGCAATCAATCCCTGGACTAAGAGCAGATTTGTTGTTAGATTTGATGGTGCAGAGTGGTTTCTCCAACGAGATTTCCCTCAAAATATTTCATGGCAGTATGTCCTAATTGGCATTGGCAAGGTCCACCATATTTTTTTGTTAACGTGGATGTATGCTCATGCATTCTGCACTACCACGGGGAGATAGTGCAGTTATGTGGGGACTCTAACCCACTAAAACTCCACGGTGTCCTCCTCTGCCGCTTACGGCGGGAACACGGGCACGCGTTAACACTCATCCGTGAACCTGCCGCGGCTGTCCGTCACCGGACCCTCCTTTGGGGAGTACTCCCCATCACCGGCGCACCAGAACACATAGCACGCCTTGACTACCCCAGGGACCAAACCAGCACATGGGCCCAGACGACCCCGTGTCTGGGCACCCTTGGTCTCCCTGCGACGGGTCAAGTCATTGGCCCCGTCGCCTGGCTAGGTCCACCACAGCTAACCTTTTCAGCCGCCTTTTATGATCCTGCTTAGTGAGCGCTTTCGCCAAAGGATTTAGATGATTCTGAAGGCGTGCTCTGAAGCGTTCTGCCCAGTTTTTCACTTCCTGATGCACTGTGGATATTCATGAACCTCGCAGTTTCTTGTAAACCATGGTGCATTTGTGATGTTTTTAAGGATGACATTTTGGAATCTTTGGAGCATGTTAATATTAGAGACACTAGCAGTTCCCCATAGTTGGATGCCATATGTAAAATGATACCTAAGTAAATGATTTTATTTCTGTAAGTAGGTTTGTACAAATACTTTTACACGTCGATCATATTTTTAAAACTAGATGAGGTGCGTCTATCTGACTACTCTGAGAAGAAAGGCCGGAACAAACTCAGAGGTCACAGCCTCTTTTAAAGTCCAGACATAATCTTGCTCAGATCGTTTGAAGAGGTTGGTGGCTGAAATGGTCTTTAAGCCTCCTCTACACGTCGACAGATTCATCAGCAGATGGCCATCTGCGAATGCCTCCGCCGACGTGTAGACGGGGTAATTTGCTAGTCTGTCGTAGGTATTTAGCATCTGCCGACATTCGAGAGGCATTCGCAGATGGCCATCTGCTGATGAATCTGTCTACGTGTAGAGGAGGTTTAAGAACCACACAGATTGAGTGGACCTGTCCAGTCAGTGCACACAATTGTCAGTGATTACCTCCGCTAGGAGTAATAGTGTTCTGTGGTGATTACTGCAGCTGAACTCAAGGCGTTATGTTCTGTTAGCCACGTCAAAGCAGGTAAATGATTATGAATAATTTTAGTGTGAATATTATTATTATATTACACTTTACGCTAATAATATTAAGGCGAGAGTTTGTGAGTGTGTTTGTTAGTTCTTCACGCAAAAACTACTGAACGGATTTGGATCAAATTTGGCGCACAGATAGTTTATAACCAGGATTAACACATAGGATAATTTTTATCCCGATATTCCCACGGGATCGAGACTTATGCGGGTGAACCCGGGGCGCTGCTAGTTAAGTATAAAACTTACGTTTACGCGACCAATACTTACTACAAATACAAATAGATGTTAATATTGTAACAACCGTATTTGCATTAAATGACTACGTCATGATCACTTTATTGTTATATCAAAGTTGGGCGTCTTTTGTTATCCACTGCTGGTTGTCCTAGTCTCGGAAAAAAAAATCCTGGCATTTATAGACGTATTTGTCTATGGGTGCACATGGTCAAAATGACAACCGCCTCTAGTCCCTTCGCCCTTTCTCGCCTGTGGAATCGTCGCCATATTTGTTTGCTGTAAGTTTATCGTAGTCTGTGGTTGTCTACAACCGCCATCGCCCTTATAGCACGGGAGGTTACATGCTCTGTGGCACGGGGGTCGCGGGCGCTCAAAGTGGGGACTCTGTCCGCAGTGTCCGTCGGCGTCCACTGAGTGACCTCAGGGATAAGGGGGAGAGGTCCTCGTACTAGCCTTTTCCCAACTGTTAGGGTATGCTTCCAATCTAACCGAATGCAGCTAAATACCAGTATTTTACATGGACCGACTGCTTATGCTGACCTCCACAACCCAGTTACTGGATTACACGGTATCCTTGGAGAAGGGTACGAACTGGTTGTCAGACTTTTAGGCTTCTGACTACCCGTAACGACTGGGCTGGTATCAATATAAAAATAAAAAATCCTATCCTACTAATATTATAAAGGCGAAAGTTTGTGCGTGTGTTTGTTACTTCTTCACGCACAAACGGCTAGACCAATTTTGATAAATATTGGTATGGAGGTAGCTGACATCTTTTTATTCAATATTCCCATGGGATCGTCACTTATGCGGGTGAATCCGCGGGGCGCAGCTAGTGACACTTGAATATTATAAAGGCGTTTGTGTGTGTTTATATGTTTGTTACTTCTTCACGCTCAATCGGCTGGACCAATTTTGATAAAATTTTGTATGAAGGTAGCTCTGACCTCCAATAAAATCTTCCTATCGGTTTTTTTTTGTTTAGACATCTATAGCCATGACACAGCTGCAGAGTTTCGCTAACTTATTTAACTTGACCCTGAATGCTACGTTCTGAATTCGTCGTTTGTGTAACGGTCGCAAGTGCGACTAATTCCTTTTTTTATGAGGTTTGGCTCCCCCCCCTATTACATAGGACTTAAACAACTGGAGAAATGAGGATGAACAGTCGCCAGCACATCAAGCTACTACAATCTGTCAAATTTCTTTAATAGATTTTCAACTTTATCGGTGAAGCAATTAGGTTCAAAGCTGATTGGGAAAATTTGACAGTTTGTTGTTAAAGTTGACAGATAACTTGATGTGCTGGCGTCTGTAGGTACTATACACTTCTGCGTATCCCTTTATAATGCGTATAATGTTCGCACTGCTGGGACACAGGCCTCCTCTCTGTGAGAGCGAGTGGGCCATAATCCACTACATGGGCCCAGTATGGGTTGGTGGATGTCACATGTCTTCTTTGGGCGTGACGTAAGGTGTGATAAAAGAAACAACAAAACATACATTTTAAAATAATTTATTTTCTTTAATACACTTTGGTACATGTCTATAGGTACACATTATGTATCTAAAATTATTATATCTTTGATTAAATATCAACCTTTTATCGTTTTTTTCTATCGTAATTGTCAATTTATGTTCAAAGACATTAGGTACCCTCCTTTTGGGCTTGGCCGCAGTTCTTTCAAAAGTACTTCTTTCGAAAGGTGGAAAGGTGTCGTGGGCCTGTTGGAATGTAGTTTCCTTTCGATCTTGCACACTCGACAAATGAGAGCTAGACCGAAAAACCGTAACATTTTGATTATCACGACAATTTTCATACGAATCAAAGTCAAAACGGTACACTTTTTCGATCAAGCTCGCAAAAGCCATGAATGACATCTCTCAGTTGTTTTTTTTACGTCATTTTTACTGATATTTTTATACTTGTTTTTAACATAAATTGACAATTACAATAACATCAATTCTTCTATTAATTACATAGACAGTCATCATTAGAAAATAACAGCGGTCGAATGGTCTAACTCACATCTCAACAAAGAAGAATACAAAGTCACCGCTCCAGAACAGCCCACGGATAAGCTACGCGTTTGTACTTAGCTTTGCTCGGGAGCGTCCACTGCGACCCACGGACAAACCAACAATACACTTTCGCATCCTACTAATATTAACGCAAAAGTTTGTGAAGATGGAGCGATGAATGTGTGTTACTCTTTCACGCAAAAACAACTGAACGGATTTTGATGAAACTTTACAGTAATACAGCTTTAACACATCAGTATAACACATAGGATACTTTTTATCCCGATATTCCGTTCCATTCCATATCCGACAATCTTTTGTACGTTTCTTGAGCGAGAAAACCGTTGACCGTCCCTTCCTCGTCGGTGATAGAACAGGTGCTGTCCACTGCTATGCAGGATGAAAAAGGGAGCTTTGCCACGTTCTTACGCAGTTCATTTGTTTGTCTGTCACGCATCCGAGCGTAGCGTGTCCGTGGGTTGCAGTGAACGATCCCGCTTACATTTTCATACAAAGCGAAGTTGAGTACAAGTTCGTAGCTCAGCCGTGGGCTGCTGTGGAGGGACGCCTTAACCTGTTCAAAGCCGTTATTACAGAAACAATTAAAAAACCATTGTCTCGCGTGGATCCACGTTCATACGAAGGGTTAATTAGTTACTAAAATGTGAGTTGGACCATTCTAGCGCAGTTTCAACAAGTCTTTGTTAAACAACTTCCCATATTTAATCAACGATTCCAAGATATGATTCAATAATTAACTCGAATTACATAAAAACTATGCTTGACTAAAAAATAGTCTAAAAATAAGAGAAAAAAAAATGCTTTTTGAGACTAAGAATTTATTAAAATAAATTCAGCTAAGCGTAATGAGTGCACATTTTTCGTGCATTTTGACAAATTGAGTTTCATTTTGTGCAATGTGGCGGAGTTACATAAGTACCGGTTTTACTCTAAACAAGATACATTGTTTTGTTGATTTAAAATTAATTTGTGACAAATGTACTAGCAGTTTTAAAATACACTGATCAAAAAAGTCTTGCAATATTGTGAAATATTATGACTTATCTTTTGATCAATTCATAATATTTCATATTTAATAACTTGAAACTAAGCTTGTTACTTAAAGAAGAAGCACCAGGGTACCCCACGAAATTATAAATTTCTTAATTTGCAGGTTATTAATATTTCATGAAATAGTCATTCAATAGGGTTATATGAACTTGAGAGGATTGTATTGATGAGTTTAATGATTATTATTATGTAAATACTTTTTTTTACGGTTGCGAATCATATTTTGTTCAACATGCACCCAGACCCTGACGCTTCCCCCTTAAACATTTTTTTTGTTTCTTTTCTTATTTGAGCCCATAGATAGCTATATTTATTTATTTAAACTTTCGCACAAAAAGGTACAAAGGCGGACTTAATGCCTTAGGCATTCTCTACCAGTCAACCAAGGGTGGTGAAGAGAAATCATCATCATCATATCTAGAATATGATATAGCTATCTATGGTCTTGATTTTCTTAATACCTTTTATTTATTTATTTAGAACTCGGGCAATACACTTCTTGATCAGTGCAATTTGTAACAAATTTTACAGAATAATACAGTCTATCTTATTTAACACAAGATTTTGTGCATTTTAACAATTTTTTTGTGCAATCTGGCAAAGTTACATTAACAGATACTTTCAGACTTGTGCAAATTGTGCACTCGGGCTTAACAACGAAAACTACAGCTAACAAGAGAAAAAATATAATAAAAAAATAATTCCAAAAAATTTCCTAATAAAAAGTATAATAACTTTGGTATTTTTTTGTCGTAATCATTAAAAATAGAGAGAAGTCTGAATTATCAATCAAAATTATTTAGTACTGTGGCTTGGTAGCATATCAACGATCATCAATATTTTTGTCTCACGAAGCGGCGCGCGCTTTATTTGTGGTAACCAAGTGTACAAACGCTGTGAATGTGTGCGTGAAGACGAGTAGCGTCAGCACATAACACACACGCACATACTTCCGAAGTTCCGACTATGTCATTGTCTCGGACGGGACGGTACCGAGAGCTCCTGCGCTCGTCGCTTCATGAGAAAAACATACTGTATGAGGAAACCGACATGTCTTAGAACCAGAAATTCGAAGACATGTGACATCCACCAACAAACAATGGTGGATGACGGCCCACTCATTTTCACAAAGCCTGAGTCCCGGCAGCGGGAACACTGGAAGCTGATCATGCATTATCATATCATGACCGTGAACTTGATCGTTTTACACATACCTACGACTTCATAAGATTTTTTTTTCAGTTAATCCTTATTTAAAATATGCAGCTTTTACATGGGACTTCAATATAACTGACAAAATATGGGTAAATAATTACATATAAGCTCCGCACGTTGATATTGCGACTGGCGGCCATCTTAGTGACGTAGTCGAACTGTCAGTACCGTTCAGCGCTTACGTGCATGTGCGGTGGATGACGTCACGCAGCTGTTATTGTGACAAGGTTCCATCGCAATATCAACGTGCCTTCATCGCGGTTTATCTCGCTACCTCGATGTCACCATCTCCATGTAAAACAAATGCATGCTACAGGCCGACCGCTCAACTGAGACGTTGCCTGAGGTAGCCGCGCGGTGCGGGAGGGGTGATAGTTGTCACAAGTTGACGAATCACTCTCGCATCACGTCACCACACCCCTCCCGCACCGCGCTTCTACCTCAGACAACGTCTTAGTTAAGCGGTCGGCCTATAATAGACACACGCCCAAGCCGAAGGGTACCTCACTGCGATACATTGCGGACTGCGTGGGAGTTTGCCTCAATGCCTGGCATGTTCGAATCAGGAGCCAGATGTAAAAACAAAATATTTTTGTTTTCACGAAGGTATCAAGGTAAACCCTTAAGGCCTACGCAGACCGGGACGGCATGGCAAGGGATTTAAATTTTTACTAATGGACATTCAAACGTATCGATATAGAAATACGACATAAATTGCTATGCTTTAAAATGATGCCGTGGCATCGAAAGGGATTTCATTGCACGGCATTGAAAGCCGCGCCACGGGCTCCCGCGGCGTCCTACGGTAGGCAACAGCATGCCAAGGACTCCGGCGCTCGTTGTGACATACCGCGGGGTGAGGCGGCGGGGGTAGACAAGCGGGGAAGCCGCTGGAAGGCCGCGGTATCTAAGCGGCTAGTGTGCGTTGACTGACGGCAAAATCCCTTGCCATGCCGTCCCGGTCTGCGTAGGCCTTAAGCAGCCCGCGTTGTATAGCGGTGAGGCATCGGCATGTAATTACCATAACCCGGAACACAGGTGTCGTAATATTATGCTATTTCTATGTTAAATGTGTAATATCACTTTCACACCACAGTACTCGATTATTTTTGTCTTATTTCTTCCTAATTAAATATAATTTGCTAACATCAATGGTATTATTACACTGAAGGCGAAACATTTGAATTTGAATTAAAGAGAAGACGATTTTTAAATCTCTAAACGGCTGGTTGACACTTCCCGTGACCCAAGGGCTGGCTTTTACCTTGGCCAGAGGCTAAGCGTTGCCATACAACGTGGCAATGCCGCCAGTCTCTTGGGTACATCAGCGATGCAGAGAAATATTTCGACGCAATATTTTAGTTTTTTAATAGTTTTAGTTAGAAAAGACTATTAGTGGAAGACTAAACACTAAGATTTGCGATGCAAGTTTCAGCAAATGACTTGCATCGTATGAACACTGTGTGATGAAAACTGAACGGAGAGATGAAAACTGAACATACGAACGTCAGACCGGTCTTACTGGATGAATTTTGGTTCATATCAAGGTCTAAAGTTACAACTGACGATGTCAGCGTCAGATAGTATACCTAATAGATGAACTACTTGAGTGTTCGCCTGATTTTACGTATTGTCGGCGATCTCGACCTAGCATTATAAGTATACTTTATCTGTGGTATACCTTTTGTGTCATCTGACATTATGATGAGGCCCGTTTGGCATTGTAAACATTGTTTTCTGTTTTTTTTTTTGCTGCAATGCAAATGAACGCATTTGTCTTTCTTTCGAAATATGGTTATTTTTGTACGCCAACTTTTGTGATTTCTTATTTCATTACATTTGGTCCTTTTTTACAAATCGGTGGGTAGTAATTTTTTGGATTGTAGTAAAATCTTTGGTCAAGTCTTTTAATAAAAAAAAATAATTTGCTTAAGAAAACATGTATGAATAAAAATTATTATTCGCAAAAATGAAGGTACTTTTTCTCCATTTTATTTTGTACTAAATTAACAGTAGTTTTCAAATGTTTTCGCCCTCAGTGACTCTACTTAGCCTAGTATTAAGTAACATACGACGATATGACTATGATTTGATTTAAGAATTTTCTTCACAAACGCTTATTAAATATCCAGGCGTCAAAAATATCATAATGAAGTAAGCAATTCAAACGGACTGTTAAAAATGATTATGGACAATTTTTTTTTAATTTCATGTGGATAATATTCTTATCAGAACGACTACTGTCTTGCACAATCTTCATTCTAAAACCCCCAATTATTAGATTTATTTTACACAGTAATGTCCGTCCCGATATACAACGCCAGGAGGTTATTTTGGCGCGTGGCCAGAATCGGAACTAAAGCCGCCATCTTGTTTCACCATCAAGATGTGACCGTGACAATGGATGACAGTGACAATTTTACAAATGTTTACCCTAAAAGACTCTTGTAACACTGTACAAGGTCTCAATAAATTAGCTGGCGAAACTTCACAGACGGGATGGGTATCTAAACATGATAAAGCAAAAATATCACACGAATATTATAAAGGCGAAAGTTTGTGTGTTAGTATGTTTGTTACTTCTTCACTCAAAAACTACTGAACGTATTCGAATGAAATTTGGCACACAGATAGTTTATAACCAGGATTAACACATAGAATACTTTTTATCCTGATATTCCCAGGGGATCGACACTTATACGGGTGAAACCGCGAGACGCTGCTAGTGATTTCATAAAATCATAATTTTAAGTTCAAACTACACGACCTGTGGTCAACGAGGTTTTTGACCTCGTAGTCTTGTCTGTGAAGTTTCGCCGTGAGGCACACTTTCCATCACTCTGACAACGCAATTTTATTAGTTTTTTTTTTATTTGCAGAATATGTGGTCTGTCTACCTTTTTAGTCTGTGCTAGACATATTTTTTTCTGTCTTCGTAATTTAGGGGCTTACATGACCTATAGCGCGGTCACTGTCGGACTGCATAGAAAAGAAAGAGAAGCGCGATGAAACAACGCTGGTAATTTATTGCAAAATATGAAGCAATTATTTAATTATAAATCTATTGTTCGGACAAAAAAATTAAAACACTAGTGTTTTAGTATGTTGCTTGTAGAATAATCTGCCAAAAAATCAGAAAGATTGTATGCATAATTATGGTTTTTATTGTAAAAAGGAAGTTTTTAGAGGTATCTTCATGATTTTTTTCAGTTGTATTATGTTTTCACCACACTATCTACCTACATATAACCTGAAGAATATCATATATTTTTCTGATTTTGTTTACTGTAGTCGATCATATAGTTTTATTGTTTCTAAAACTTGCGTTTTTTGCTTTTGTATAAATTATCGTGTCGCAGTCGTATCGTCGTCTTGTCGAAGCTAAAATCTTAATATACCACAAATATATAACAATACCTTTGAAGGAAGCGACTGTTACCTACTTTATATAGATGAAGATCTTATACAAGAGAAGATAATACTGTAGCTCAACTTCTACTATATGGGACTTAAACAGAACTGGGGGCCTAAAAAGGCCACTGGCAGAATCATAAAAGGATAACATAGACAGTTAACTGTTAAGTTAATCATATCAAATCCCATTGGTGAAGGATTTTTCAGTTACTTTTTTTTGTCTGTGCTAAAATACCAATCAATCCAATCCAATCCCAATCTCTTTGATTATACCTACGTAGTGCAGCGAAAAAAAGAAAAACACGGACTGTCTTCGCCATATTATGATTCATAAGGATATCTTTTTATGATTCTGCCAAAGAGGCCTTTTTAGGCCCCCTGATCAATGTTCATGCCTTCTCTGTATGTCTTTTGCCTTACAGTAGGAAATATAGGCTGGTATTTTTTGAAATGAAAATTAGGCGCGCTGGGCTGTTTTAGAGATGGGTAAAAACCATTGAACTCGCGCCACTGTTACCGTAAGCGACACCGCGCGTGTTTTGTTTATAAAACGATTCAAATAATACCCGCTTCGGATGTGTTCGGCTGTCCTCGGGATGTGCTCGGTTTTAATGTATATCCGATATGTCAGTGAGTGATGGCAAAGTATTCTGTTTGTGTTTTGTTTTCACTTCTGTCGGCACTCCCGGAGTGCCACTGTTTTTTTTTCTTTTTTTTTTTAATTGTAAACAGAGCTGGCGAAATGAGTACTATAAATACACTACTGCCTACGCCTTCGACGAATACAGGCGTAATGTTTATGCAAATTTTTCTTTGGCGAATTTGCTTGCAATGGATTATTTTCTTTACTTTATGTTTTTATGAGATTAATAAAACCGTTATCTGCCAGCCAGACGCCATTTATTTTTGCTTGTAACTGACAACTGTAGAATGCGCCTAAATACTCATCTGAAGGTAAGCGATAGTGGTCGACAACGCTTGCCTAAAATTAACCTAATCACTCGAGACTTGAAAACTCCCAGGTTATATCAGGGAGACTTGAAGACTCCCAGGTTATATCAGGGAGACTTGAAGACTCCCGGGTTGCATCAGGGAGACTTGAAGACTCCCAGGTTATATCAGGGAGACTTGAACACTCCCAGGTTATATCAGGGAGACTTGAAGACTCTCAGGTTATATCAGGGAGACTTGAAGACTCCCAGGTTATATCAGGGAAGACAGAGCCAGGCATAGAGTCCCACTCCTTCATCATCTGCCTAACCTTTTCCCAACTATGTTGGGGTCGGCTACCAGTCTGACTGGGTGCAGCTGAATACCAGGATTTTACACGGAGCGACTGTTATCTGAACTCCACAACCTTTAGTTACCTACTGGATAACATAATACCCCTTCTTAGTAAGACTCGTTTTAGAGTCAGTTCACACTGCGACGAGACGCGGCGCGCAGTTTTCAAGATAGCAATACAATTATAAACCTTATCTACTACAGTAAAAGGTACACAATTCAGTGAGGTGGTGTCTACTACGTCGAGCTACGCCGCGCGGCGCTGCGCGGCCCACCTAACTGCATTGTGTACTTTTTTGTGTAGTAGATAAGGTCTATAATTGTATTGCTATCTTGAAAACTGCGCGTTGCGTCGCGTCACGGTATGTTCTGACCCTTAGTAAGACTTTCGGGCTTCTGACGACCCGTAACGACTGTCAAAGATCTACGAAAAATTGCCTTCTCTTGTATTAAATCTATTCACATTAAATTCCATTATCACCTAAAATCTAAACACGACTATGAGACATATAAGACATATTTACAACAGTAATTTTTATTCAATTTTTAAAAACTTTTTGAGTTTTTTTCTTTTTAAAACAAAAAAAAACGGGCAGTATCTCTTTTTAAACAGTCTTTTTTTTATCAATTTGTATTTTTTTTTTAAAGAATAACTTTGGCTGCGCAAGTCTCTATGGGATGATTAAAGAAAAAATTGTTTGTTTTTTTTTATGTTAAGATTTTTTTGAGATGCATCTGATTGATCGAATATAGGTCAAATTAGATTGACTGGCAAAACTTAACACATGTGTCGAGTATGAATATCAAATTATGATAAAAATCAACCCTGGGCCGGCGTGGTGAATTACGGCCCAATCCCTCTCACAGAGACGAGGCTTGTGTCCCAGCATTTGTGATTACAATCATTTGATTTCAATACCCGTTAAGTCTGTGAAGTCTTGCTAGACAATTTAATTTGACCCTGTATAGCAGATTTAAGAGGAAACGCGGTCACGTGGTAGTTGGCATTAATTTCACGATAACTACTCCTCTGTTTTCTCCCTGTTTAATGAATCTTTGGAATTAATTGCTTTTCTTTTGAGGGAGCGATGCGTAAGGGAGGCGCGCCCGAAAAAAATCGCGCTCGCTTGTGAACGCGCCCTTAGGCATGTCCTTGAACCATAAACTCGAAGACATGTGACATCGCGTGATTGAATATGGCCAACTCTCACAGAGACGAGGCCTATATCCAAGACAATCAGTTGCAATCCCAATATTTTTACAAAAACAAGTGTTTTAATCTACTTAACATAATATTAATTATTGCAGTTTAGGAGCATATGCAATGACAATTGCCTGTCTTTTTAATATCATTATTATTTTATACTAACAAAAAGACTATAGCCTCCTTTTATATGAGAAGTGCTCCCGGTCTCCGGAAGGCTTAAGAATCTATCCATATTCATCAGCGCCATGCAATTGTGATCTCTTATCACTGTATTTGAAAATGTTGGTTCACCTGTTATTGGCAACTGTATATGCACATAACTGTTACCTACTGTTATTTGTAAAATTTTATATTTTTTATATTATATATAATTTGTATAAATAAATCTCTGCGCTGCCACTGAGAACGCCGTGGAATTGGCGAAGTTTTCGGCCTACAAATTTTAAGTTACTGTCTTGCCAGCGATACGAAGAAGTAACGCTATTCCCAGGACGAGGTCGTACCGTGTTCCATAAAAATATGGGTGTGTACTTTTTATATGAACTCGTACACAAACGGCCGTGTCCGGGCCGGCGATGGAGTTTCAGTGCCTGTCTTGAGTTGAGCTGCACGATTTCTGACAAATGCGTCCTCTGACAGGGGCCTAAGTCTGCTGTTTTTATAAATTCGTCATTCCAACACGAACCCATTGTCATTTTGCTAAAAGTTCGTCATCTGCTAAATTCATAATGGTCGATCATTGGCACAGAACATATACGATACTCGTAACGAATTAAAAGCAATGACTGCACAATGACGTTCTAATGGTAGGTCACTGATCAAAGGAACTGTAAATTTTTTAGCAGATTACCGCCTAAGTCAGGCATTCATTTGTCATTATGTACGAGATTACTATTTTATGGCATTTCTTTCAATTGAGTGTCAGTGGTTGACCATTGGAAAGTCATAATGACGCCATTATATTAGTGGATTACCAAACTTGTCAAAATCAACAATTATGAAATCAATGATAGACCATTCTGACACTATTGTAATAGCAGACTAGAGGCCCTGGACAGGTCCTCTCAATCTGTGTGGTTCTTTTATCAAAAGACCATCTCAGACATCGATCTACATGGTCTTCATATAACATGACCAAGATTATGTCTGGACTTTAAAATAGACTGACCTCTGAGTTTGTTTCGGCCTTCCTTCTCAGAGTACTCAGGTAGGAAACGCCGACCTCATCTAGTTTAAAAAAAATATGATTGACGTGTAAAAGTGTTAGTGCAAACCTACTTACAAAAATAAAATCATTTATCATTTGTCTGATGTGTGCGACGGCCCTGTCACGTCCAGAGCACAGTTCTGATGTGTGGATAGACATTTAGAGCAAGTTTCACTTCTAAATGTTCATGAGCTGTCAATGTCATCATTGTTGAGGAATGTTAACACTCTTGAACGCAGTTTGGATGTGCTGATCACGTTGAGTTTAATTTGCGAATTTCGCTCTTAGAGCCAATTTCACCAAGTTGTTAAATTAATGTGATTGTAAGCATTTTGGAGGAGTTATTGAGGTATGAGGAACAGTGTGTAAAGTTCACTCATACTTAAAAAAGGGAGGATCCTCCGACCAGACGGGTGTTGTGTCTGGCGGGCAACTGCCCGATGATTCATGTCGGGCCGTTGTATTTATGCTAGTTGCGCGGTAAACTCTGCTTGCGCGATGCAGGATTTTGCGTGACGTCAGTATGACGCTTTGTTCGCATGTGGCGTTATAGATACCGCTACAGACTGTTGACTGAGGTTCTTGTCAAGATCTATGCAACTTAGCAACTTGTAATTTTCAATGTTACGTCTCGATGATGCAGTCGCAGGATTGCCAGTAAAAAAATATGAAAAGATTTATTTGTTCAGCAAAAACGACGCCGATTCCTGGGCAAAGGCTTACCTTCTGGAAAGTTACAATTGGCACGTAAAAAATGCTTAACGGGCCAATTTTAATAACGACTTTGGCGAAAATGGCCCTTATTAACACCTAAAATGGCATAAGGATAGCCAAACTCGAGTCTAGTGAATTGATTGGCTTTTGGTATTTTAGACAACTAATCACAGCAGTTACCATGTGTTTGACAATCGGGCTCGATAAAGGAAAGGTATCGGCACCGTATCAACTCGAGCCGTTCAGTATTCTTTGTATGAAACTCCCTACTGCAACGCACACTAATCGGAATCGTAACGTAATCGCCTCGCCTCGGGAAAAGCTCACGAACCACGGCGCGGTGCGTTACGGCTCGTCGACTCCGCGCTTACGTCTCTTCGTCCACCCTTGCCTCTCTCACTCCTCCGGCCTGCCTGCTGCACCATCAACCAGCGGTCGGCGAGCCGTAAGCGCGGCGTCGCCTAGCCGTAGCCGAGTCGACGTATCGGAGCTTCTGATCCGCTTTGGTTACGTGCTTACGTTAGGTTGACGCCTGTTTGACGGCGAGGCGAAAGGCGATACGGTGCCGATCCCTTTCCGATTTGATACGTGTGCTATGAGCTGTAGTCGTGAATTGGCCTTCCAGAAATAGGGAGTTTGGGTTTCAGGGTGTTGCCCGGTTGATGGCAATAGGCTTGCCCTCTTTTGCGATAGGGACTTATTACACAATTGGCAATATGTGGGTATACTATACAGGGTTACTTTTCAAAGACCATCCAAATTTTTACGTGGTGTTCTTCCCATGGATATAAACAACTCTCACTATGGGACCAACTCTGAAATCACGAAAAAAAAAATCTGCTGTTTCATACAAAACTTCAATACCTACTTGACTAAAATGTATGAAACAGCTGATATTTTTTTCGAGATTTCAGAGTTGGTCCCATAGTGAAAGTTGTTTATATTCCCCTACCCTATTTCAAGTTAAACAAATATCAACTTTATTTCAATGACAATTAAGTTGATTTCAGTGTGACTAGCACTATTGAAAAAGTTATAAAATGTTTGAAGTTGTAGCGTAAACTGAACTTTATTGAGTAGGAATTAAAGTTATTTTTTCATTAATTCGTGTTTGTTTACATTTTTGGCAAATAAATTGCGAACCAAGTATTATGTACTTTTGTTGTCACGACATACAAGGTCGAATTAAATTAGCTAGCGAAACTCTGCAGATATGATGGGTATCAATATTTCATCATCTACCTAACCTTTTCCCAACTTGGGGTCGGCTTCCAGTCTAACCTGATGCAGCTGCCTACCAGTATTTTACATGGAGCGACTGCCTATCTGACCTCCACAACCCAGTTACTGGATAATACGATACCCTTGGTAAGACTGGTTCTCAGACTTTCGGGCTACTGACGACAGTCAAAGATCCACGAATGACAGCCGGGACCAACGGCTTAACGTGCTTTCCGAGGCACGGAGGGGTCTTGGTGTGTGAAAATGGTCACCCATCCACGGACCAACCGCGGCAAGCGTAGCTTAACCTGATCGATCGACCGGTGCGGCTGTTATTACTTAGCTACAAGCCCCGATATTTAAACACGATAAAATAAAATAAAAAAATATTACATGTAAGAAACATTTCTGTCTGTGTGGTGCCGGACTTAAAGAATTGCACCACCCCTTACTCCCCGTGGGTGTCGTAAAAGGCTACTAAGGGTCTTACCGGAGAATGGGCAGCAGCGTTCTCTATTTATTCCACCATCATACCATACTGCGATCGCCAACCCGCCTGCCAAGCGTGGCGATTATGGCAAACCCCCCCCAAAATTGGGGGAGGCCTATGTCCAGCAGTGGACGTCTATCGGCTGAAACGACGAAGAAACATTTGGGAGTCAACGACCGCTGGTAATGTTGTTACTTGAATTATGAGCATAGATCGGAGTAGGTAGAGCTGTTTTATGTACTTGCCATAGGTTAGAATAATATGGATATTCCCTTTTAGTTACGAAGTTAAGTTTAGTTTCGAAGTTACTGTTGGTAAAGAATTGAATTCTAGTGGCGCAGAAAAAGACAAAACCGGTGCGTCACTCTAGCGACAATAAAATTCCGTAAAAATCCTGTAGTATCAGTCGGAATCCCATGGATTATCCATATTAACATCAATGGTGTGAATGCATGTGTGTGTCACACACACACATGCATTCACACCTACACACACACACCACTCACACATACTAACACACAACATACAATTCTACTCTTTTATACCATACAGTAGAATGACACAGTCCACTTGAGATATAAGTTTTTGTTGATTATTGACCGTAAACTACCTCTTATAATACAGGTATTCCCTAGCTTAAGAGGTAGAGAATATTATTCTGTACAGATTTTGCAACATTAACTATTAATGTACTTTCTAAACCAAATATCAAACTGTATTTCAAACTTTGTATGTTTTTTTTCTTTGGAAATGTTTGCGGTCAATGAAACTAAATAGCTCTACCTATTCCGATCACTGATTATGAATTAAGAAAATCTGTTTTCTTTTGTTTTATCGTATTTAGATATGGATACTCATCTGGACAATCACGACGAGACGACGAGTTGACGAGTTATACGAACATAAATGTAGGGAACAGCAGATTTTTTTTTCGTGATTTCAGGTTTGGTCCCATAGTAAAAGTTGTTCATAATGATGAGTACAATGACCTCTTAAGAGGTTGTTAATGTTTTACCAATAACCCTGTATTTTATGTTAATACAAGGAATTTCAGACCAACGGAGTCGCGGGTAGAAGCTAGTAAATCATAAATTGACCTGCTTTGTGTCAAACTAGCTTCTATCTGATGTACATTCGCGACTTATGTAAACAACGACAAAAATGTAAACAAATTTATGAGTTTAAGGAAAAATAACTTTAATTCCTACACAATAGAGTTCAGTTTACGCTACAACTTCAAACATTTTTGTAACTTTTTCAATAGTGCTAGTCACTGAAATCAACTTGTTTACTTACCATTGAAATAGTAAAGTAGATATTTGTTTAACTGGAAATAACACAAATCACACTAATATTATAAAGGCGAAAGTTTGTGTGTTTATATGTTTTTTACTTCTTCACGCTCAAACGGCTGGACCAATTTTGATAAAATTTTGTATGGAGGTAGCTGACACCCTGGATTAACATATAGGCTACTTTTTATCCCGATATTCCCACGGCATCGAAACTTATGCGGATGAAAACGCGGGGCGAAGCCATAAATTTGAAAGTTTAGATCTGTAGTTCCGAAGATTACCTCCTACATACGAACTCAAAGATGTTATCCATACTAATATTATAAATTCGAAAATAACTAGCTACGCCCCGCGGTTTTACCCGCGTAAATGTCGATCCCGTGGGAATATCGGGATAAAAAGTCGCCTATATGTTAATCCAGGTTGTCAGCTACCTCCGTACCAAATTTTATCCAAATTGGTCCAGCCGTTTGAGCGTGAAGAAGTAACAAACATATAAACACACACACACACTCACACACACACTCACAAACTTTCGCCTTTATAATATTAGTGTGATTTTCACGCCTAAACCATTAAACGGATTTCGATAAAATTTGGCAGAGAGATAGATTGCATCCCGGGGAAGGACATAGGATAGTTTTTATCGATATACCTCGCTGGCGAAGCCGCGGGCGGAAGCTAGTATGGTTATAAATATTACCATAGATGTAGAGGGTTGGGTTACCATACCTAATTATATCCCATGTTAGCTATTATGTTTGATTGAATAATAACAACTAATTATAGAAGTTGACTATTAGTAAAAAAAACGAAAACTGAACCGAGGTGAAACCGATTTAGATGAAATTTCGAGTTTTCAGATCGGTAGATAAAATTGAAGAGGTTTTCAGAAACCGATTCAGATGAAATTTCGAGTTTTCAGTTTGGTAGGTCGAATTGAAGAGCTTTTCAGAAACCAATTCAGATGAAATTTCGAGCTTTCAGATCGAAAGTGAAGCCTAAAAATTTTTACTGTTTTCTAGTAAGTATATATACATAATATAATTAGAGTTATATGCTTTCTCTAATACACATTTTAAGCTACAAGTCTATTCAAAAGAGTAAGTTGATAGAAATAACGTAATACTGAGTAAATAGAGATAAAATTTATTCTTTACGGAATAGGTTTAAAAAAAAAACGTGAAAGTGGAGTTTCTTGCCCATTCTTCTCCATACGAAAACTACCTTTTGGAATGGGCGACTAGAATCAATTCTATTTTAGTAATTTTTGACGTTCAAAAGTGCCTGTTAAGTGCCTATTTGAAATAAACGCTTTGACTTTGACTTTGGGAGGATCCTCCTATCAGACATGTGGACGATTGATGTCAGGATGTTGTACAGGTCGAAATTTTAATCACCGTTATCCTCTTTATTGCACTCATCATTATGTACAACTTTTACTCTGGGACCAAACGTAATGATGAGTACAATGAGCCCTTAAGAGGAACACGGTGATTAAAATGTCATCCTATGCTAGTCGCGCGGTAAACTTTGCTTGCGAGATGCAGGATTTTGCGGAGATGCCGCCACAGCTTGTATTTTGATTCCTAGACGCTAAGCGCCGGCGAGAGCAGAGGTGGTCCAGTTGTATCGGACTTACGGGTTGTAGGTCGTGAGTTCGAACCCAGACAGGGACCTTACATTGTGTATTTAATTTCATCACCACTGCTCTCAAAACGGTGAAGGAAAACATCGTGAGGAAACCGGCATGTCCTAGAACCAAAAATTCGAAGACATGTGTGACATCTACCAACCCGCACTGGGCCCGCATGGTGAATTACCCACTCCCTCTCACAGAGAGGAGGCCTGAGTTCCAGCAGTGGAAACACATTAATATAATAGATTGATTATGATTTTAAAATAAGGTTGCTAATGCAAGTCAATTCAATATTTAAATAACTCAGTTTACAACAACTACACACATTCCTATCAACATACCCACACAAAAAATATCAACATACGGTTCCAAAGTTAATTTTACAATGAGTATTTTCAATTTTAAACCACTAGCGCCACAGTGGCGTGTAGTAGAACTAAACTAAAGCACACTGGCGCCACAGACAAACTTGACCGCATTAGCGCCACAGCGGCGAGTTGTGGAACTAAATAATCTTACTACTAGTAACAATATATGACTAAAGGCGGAAACACACTTATAACACAGCACGTTACGCGACATCAATGAAGCTTACTCATTGGCCATATTTTTCATCTCGTTGAGCTATTTTCGTAATTTGGCCAATAAGTAAGCGTGTGATGGCGTGGGATGGCGTCGCGTCGGGTGTTACAAGTGTGCTGCGACCTTTATGCTAGATAGGTAGAATCACAGATATAGATACACCTAAATAACGCAAGAGCAACTACTTCGCGTGCCCAGCTTACGTACAAAAATCGTAAGCAGCCACTTTCGCGCTCAGTCTGTTTACTGCTAGCTGGGTGAGCGTGAGCGCTGGCGCTAGGCCTCGGGGGAGGGGCGAGACGGGCGTCTTTGAATCGATTTGATTTTCCCATCAGTAATAGGGCCCGTGGCTAAATAATAACAGCCACACAGGTCGATAGATCAGGTTAAGCTATGCTTGCCGCGGTTGGTCTGTGGATGGATGACTGGTAAAATACTGGTATTGAGCTGCATCCGGTTAGACTGGAAGCCGACCCCAACATGGTTGGGAAAAGGCTAGGCAGATGATAATAGTGCTTGTGACGTCATAGTAGGCAGTCAAAAAAATGGCACGCTTGGTTTTCATGTCTGTGTGGTGCCGGACTTAAAGAATAGCACCACCCCATACTTCCCGTGGGTGTCGTAAAAGGCGACTAAGGGTCGTACCGGAGAATGGACAGCAGCGTTCTCTATACATTCCACCACCATACCATATTGCGATCGCCAACCCGCCTGCCAAGCGTGGCGATTATGGCAACCCCCCCCTTTTGGGGGAGGCCTGTGTCCAGCAGTGGACGTCTTTCGGCTGAAATGATGATGACGATGATGGTTTTCATACAGAAAGTGATACTTGCGTTATCTAGGTCTATCACTCTATCTGCGGGTACAACGCTACAAGGTGACAGTACGGCCTGCGGTCAACAATAGAACAAAAACATCGCTGAAGTGGCCGCAATTTCATATAACTTGATTATAAACCTTAACTCTCAGACATAAAGGTGTTTGAAGATTTTTATATGAAGCCTGGTATAACTATTGTCGCGCCATTTTGTTTAAGCACCAAACGATCTGTTTACAGTCCTTTCACAGTCATTTTACCTTGACAGCTGCAACTTAATAACAACCTTATTACAACAACAATAAAGATCACTGTGATTTTGACAGACTTGACAGTTGCAGCAATCCAACAACAACCTTATTGCCACGGGCTTAAAGATCACAATGGTAAGGATGGAAAATCAGAAGTAAAATATCTGTGAATGGACTCTAGACACGTAGGGACTAACCACCGGCGACTGGCTAGCGATCAAAGACGCTAGCACATCAAGCTACTACAATCTGACAAATTTCTTTAATAGATTTTAAACTTTATCGCTCAAGCATAAGGTTCAAAGTTGATTGGGAGAATTTGACAGTTTCGGGTAGCTTGATGTGCTGGCGTCTGTACCTAGCATGAGTAATCTTATGCCCAGGTTACACGAAGCAAGTTTTTGAAGCTAGAATAGCAAGTAAGGGGTTTTTTTGATGTTCATTTATTTTTGGGGGGAGTTTTGAGGGGGGAGGGGGGGGTGCAGTGGGATTGTCCGAAAGGGTTACCGCTGGCCCGGAACATACAGGGCTGAGGAAGGAACACGGGTGGGTTTTAGTCAGTAAGAGCCTGATATTCCCTTCCGCTCCACCCAGAGCGGGAGGAGTCATTTGATGATTTCCCATCCGAAAAAAAAAACGGGGTAGGGGGTCCGAACAAGTCTTATTATTTCTTACGTGGGGGTGGGAGGGCTCTAGGATGTTCTTACGTAACAAAAGTAAGCAAAAAATATAAGCTTTTTGGTATATTTTTGCTTAATTATAATGTTTTTTTTCATTTCTACTCTACGTCTAGAAACAGTTACTGTTTGCGCGTCGAGTAAACTATTTGTTTTTAATTAAATTAAATTGCTATTTTTTTTTACTAGCTTAAAGGCAGGCTTGATTGTGCGTTTGTGAACCATTGCTGCAAGGTTTCCGCTGAGCCGGTCAGCGTGCAGCAGTGATGTCACAATCTGTTTTGTGTTTTGTCTTTGTAAGTGTATTACTAAGACTATGAAGTCTTGTTGCTCGAAATAAAATATTATTATTATTAAAAATGAGGACAGTTCTGTATGCACGAGGCCATAGACTAGCTTGCTAGTTCACTAGCACAATCTAGATATTCTAGCTTGAAAAACTAGCCTTCAGAAACCTGGGCATTATGGACATAAAATAAATCGTTTCAGAAGACTTGCCTGATCTGTGACCGGTCCGACATTCACAACACACTGTCTCAGGAACATAGACAACTAACTTCACGGCGAGTAGTAGAACTATACAATCTTGCAGTCGTGGCGCCACTGTGCGGCGAATAGCATAACTAACAGAGTTTTTTCAAGCCTCCATGGTTGGTTTTTGACATATTATTTTCTTTATTAGTTGGATGAAGCCTCTTTCCGTGCTGTAAAGGATACTATTGAACGTATACCTTTTACTGAAGTCTGAAAGAAAAAAAAGAGAAGTTCTGAAAATGAGAATATGCAGAAATTGGTTAATTATGTGTTCTAATGAGAGGATATATGTATGAACGAAGTTACGGAACTGGAAAGCCATAGAGTTGTGAAGCTATGGAAGTGAAAAGGCATAAAGTTGGGTAGGGGCTGTTCATTTATTACGTCAGACAATTTTGACCAATTTCTGACCGCACTCCTCCCTGCCCCTACGTAAGCGTAAGAACAATTTTTGGAACCCTCCCACCCCCACGTAAGAATAAATAAGACTTGTTTTGACTCAAATCGTCTTACGTAACAAAATGAACAGCCCCGAAGCTATGGAACTGCAAAGTCATACAGAAGGAAGCTTTGAAACTGAAAAGATACGACATCAATAAGTAATATACTCTAATGAATGAATGTTGAAGACTGAACGAGCGAAGTTACACAACTGAAAACTTAATAAATTAAGAAGTTATGAAGCAGTCACCCTAAAAATATGAAATTGTGAAGCTATGAAACTGGAAGTTATGAAACTAAAAACGAAAGAAATTACGAATCAAAGTTGTTGCAAAGTTGATAGAAAATAAAAAGGAAAATATGAAGGAAATATAAAAAAAATATTATAACTTAGGGCTGATTTTTGCAACGCCAGATAATTTTGAATTTTAGACGGTTCTTCCAGGGGCCCGTGGTTAAATAATAACAGCCGCATAGGTCGATCGATCAGGTTAAGCTACGCTTGCCGCGGTTGGTCTGTGGATGGGTGACCATCTTTACATACCGTGACCCCTCCGTGTCTCGGAAATCACGTTAAGCCGTTGGTCGCGGCTGTCATTCGTGGATCTTTGCCAGTCGTTACGGGTAGTCAGCCAGCCTTACCAAGGGGTATCGTATTACCCAGTAACTGGGTTGTGGAGGTCAGATAGGCAGTCGCTTCATGTAAAAATACTGGTATTCAGCTGCATCCGGTTAGACTGGAAGCCGACCTCAACACAGTTGGGAAAAGGCTAGGCAGATGATGAGACAATCCTTCCATGTAAAATCTGTTAAGACGTCAATTTTATTCCACGAATATAAATTATCTGTCGATTGAAAAATCAGTCCTTAGTTTTATATTGTTATAAAGCCTATTTCTACGGAAGAAAGAACTAGTATTCAAACTCTGCAAGACATAAGTACCTTTTTCTTAGACCCATTCAGATAATCTTTGTACATTTCAGATCTTAAGTATCTTGAGTAACTGTCAGACTTCATCAGGTGGTACACGTGAGCCTGAAAATACGTATATCATTGTTAGAAGTAGAGGTGGGCAAAGTGTATCATTTGTGCGATTGGAACATTTGCATCTCGATCACTGAAATGATCCGAAACACTGATATGTTTCATTTGGCTCATAATGGATAATCGGTTCAAAGGATATAAAATACAGAATCAAAATCTGTATGAGTGATACATATCTCATTTGGTATCTCTTTCTGACTTGTATAGATTGTAATTATGTCGCCAGCTCTTTCTGTATTGTTGCGTTGTTATTACAAAGTACTTACATATAGGTGTATAGTAGTTTCAACTACGACTGCGATAGATGATACGGAACGTATGACACAGAAAGAGATAGCTATCTGTAGGGTGTTGCGCTTGAAGTATACTAATCACTTTGCTTCGCTCGCTGCTATTAGCCGACTAATTGAAACTACAACAACTTTCTGAATTTGTCTGCAACAATTTGCGCGCGCTAGTGCGATATCGAGGTAGATATCTTTTTAAGGGGAAAGCGCTAAGGTAGCCCGCGAAATTAATTTTATTTACGTTTTTTCAATTTGCTGGTCAGTATTCAGTTGTACGTTGATTAAAATATGATTCGCGGTCGTAACAAATATGTATTTACAGAATTATAATCATTACAATCACTAATACAACTTGTTAAGTTAGTATAATCCCCAAATGTCAAGATTTCATGAAATAGTCATTCTTGGGGATTACTTGGTCTTAGAGAGTTGTGTTGATGACTTTAGTGATTATAATTCTGTAAATACATATTTGTTACGGCCGCGAATCATATTTTAATCAACGTACAACTTAATACTGGCCAGTAAATTGCAAAAAACGTAAAAAAAAATAATTTCGCGAGTTACCCTGGCGTTTTCGCCTTAATATAATATCATTGCCTTTAATAATAAACATAGGTACCTGAGCTTGGTCAAAACAATATCTGTCAGCGGTGCTAGATTCCACTTTCTGACGTGTCAGTTCCCTGCAACAGAAAAACAATACATACAAACACACAAACTCACACCCTCTTCCCAGGGGGGTAGGTAGATATTACAGAAGGCCACCTGCTACGATACTTATATACTTTTTTTTTTGTGAGGATGGGATATCATCAAATAGGGGTCATTTATTATGGGGTATAGAATTATCTGGGCCCCTGCCACTCTCATGTAAGAAATAATAAGACTTGTTGGACCCCCCCCTTCCCGGGGTCCCCCTTTTTTTTTTGAGGATGGGAATCAAATGACCCCACCTGCTCTGGGTGGAGCGGAAGGGAGTGTCAGACTCTTACTGACTAAAACTCACCCGTGTTCCTTCCTTAGCCCTTTATGTTCCGGGCCAGCGGTAACCCTTTCGGACAATCCCGCTGACCCGGCAGGCTTCGGCCCTAAGGGGCCCCTCCCCGATGCTGACATCTCTTTGAGGCGCGCGTGGAACACGTACGAGCCCCCCGGCACGGGCCTGGTCCTGATCGGACGGTGAGCTACCCATTACTCTCCGCCCGCAGGCCCGCGCCTACGGTGGCCGGGAGTCGTCACGCGGGCACGCATACTCCTTTTGTCTCGTTTACGTTCATACATGAGATGGCCAATTTCCGTGATTTAAAACGTTCAAAATCTAGTCATAATCTCATTTAATTATGCATACACGCATCACTTAGCAGTATGAAACTGATTTACATCCGTCACCTCACACATCAGGTCCAGTTGAAAACCAGCGTCAGGCACTAGTTGTCTGGCATTTTTGCTGAACTGGGCCTTTTTGGCGCAGCCGTGAGGCACACATTCCTGCTAATTTCTTAGATCGGACTTTGCACTTTTTATTTTTATCTGATGTACGACTATTATCTGAGTATCTGGTGTATTGTGTGTATTTTAGTCTGTGCTAAATAAATGTATTTTCTTTTTTTCTTTATCTCAGCGACAACAAATGTCAAAAACTTGTCAAAAATGTAGGGAAATTAGAGGTATTTTTGACAAATTGAGACTGAGATCAGACTGTGAACATTAAAAAGTACTGGCTAGTGGCACCTTAAGACATTAAATCGACGAACGACGTACTTTTATTATCTCATACAGCAGTGCGATTCTGTAACCATCTCACCGTGAAAACTTAGGTGAAGTGAGCGTGGAGTGAGCTGTCAATAGTGTCAATTCATAGCAAAAACAAACTCACATGAGTGAGATTTTTACAGAATCGACCAGCTGTTCACAATCAGCGCAAGGAACACCGATGCTAGTGTATTTGTGTAGTGTCACCTGCTGGCCGCGTCTATGTTGATAGGCATGGCCGCGTCACACGCGAGGTACTCCTTCCAGATCTCCTTAGCGCGGGCCGACACGCGGCGGATAGGCAGCGCCTTTAGCTCTTGTACTGCGAGCCAGAATCTGCGGACAAATAACAAAAGGTACATATACTTCCGCGTGGCCGGACTTAAAGAATAGCACCACCCCATACTTCCCGTGGGTGTCGTAAAAGGCGACTAAGGGGCGTACCGGAAAATGGGCAGCAGCGTTCTCTATGCATTCCACCACCATACCATACTGCGATCGCCAACCCGCCTGCCAAGCGTGGATATTATGGCAAACCCCCCCCCCCCCCCCCCCTTTTGGGGGAGGCCTGTGTCCAGCAGTGGACGTCTTTCGGCTGGAATGATGGCTTGAAAGTTTGTATGAAATGCCGTTCGGCGTAAACGGTCTTAACGTGCTTATTTTCTGCATTTTCATTGTAAAATAAAAGAAATAACCAAACAAACGACGAGGACGCCACTTGGCGGTCGGCGCAGCCTTAAGATTTTAAGTAACAACAATCATTTACAAAACTGGCCTAGTGCGAGTCGGGCTCGCACACGAAGGATTCCGTACCACAAGGCAAAAACGCCGAATAAAACATGTCTGTTGTATGGGAGCCCCCCTTTAATAATTATTTTATTTTAATTTTATTATTAAAGTTAAAATACAACTGAGTATTTTGTGAATATTTCAAGTGCCTACCTGTTGCCATTTTCTTAAATTTAATTTAAGTGAGCAAACAAAATGATAAATAAAAAACCGGGCAAGAGCAAGTCGGACTCGCGCACCGAGGGTTCCGTAACATCTGGGTTTATGCATAAGGTTAATGTTTATGAAATTAAATGTTTTTTTTAATTTTATATTTGAGTTGATTGAATAAATGGTAAATTGCGGTTTACGCTTTATGACGTATTAAAAAAAACTACTTACTAGATCTCGTTCAAACCAATTTTCGGTGAAAGTTTACACATCATATATTTTATTTAGTTTTATCATTCTCTTATTTTAGAAGTTACAGGGGGGGGGCGACACATTTTACCACTTTGGAAGTGTCTCTCGCGCAAACTATTCCGTTTAGAAAAAAATGATATTAGAAACCTCAATATCATTTTTAAAGACCTACCCATAGATACCCCACACGTATGGGAAGGAAGAAAAAAAAATTTTGTGTTTAATTTCTAAGTATCCCCCCAAAATTTATTGTTTTTTTTCTATTTTTTGTGTGAAAATCTTAATGCGGTTCACAGAATACACCTACTTACCAAGTTTCAACAGTATAGTTCTTATAGTTTCGGAAAAAAGTGGCTATGACATACGGACGCACAGTATGATAAATGCCTCGAAAAACGGACATCGCTTTTTTATTTTTCTAATCTATAGTATACACTGTTTTGAATGCTAGAGTAGAACTCCCAGAAACCAATTCAGCTTAGAACCAGAGCTATATTTTTTTCAATATTTTATTCTGGTTATCCATAGAAATCAAAAGAATTGTATTATCTTATTATGTATGCAACGTTTTTATGTTTTAATTATACTATGTGATAAAGCCAATTATCTGCTATTTTTAGAAACAATTTTTTTTTTATATGTTATTTAAAGCAAGCTACGTAATTTTTTCTGTAATTTTGAAATTATTTTTTTGCGCAGGTTCTATAAGGTAGTAGCATTTTATTTTCACACACATTATTGCTTAGGATTATGATAACCTGCCTGTAAAATATCAGATGCTAAACACGAAGGAATTCGGATTTTTCGAGTATCGATTTTTTGTTGTTAGGGTTTTCACAAATCAAACATCTGAAAGCAAAAATATTTTAATTTTTTAATTCTTAAATTGAAGTAAGTATTACTCATTAAGTATAAACAGTAGGTATAGAGGTACCCATAGGAAATTTAATGGCTCATAAAGTTTTCTTGGCTTAAAATAATATTGTGAAGTTCAAAAATTGCCCTTAGTGACTGTTTGTAGGTATACTTTGTAAAGTTTATTTTGTTTCACGTGTATTTAATGTATTGTTATATAAAACCGTTTGATTTAAAAATATTTTTTATACATTTACATAATTTATATTTTTTTGATGAAGGGGTAAATGTGGTATAAGGAAGGGGTCCGCGCGTATTTATTGTATTTTTTGTGTTCTGAGACAGACAACCCTATTATCAGAGAAAAATTTGAAAACCATAGAATCATAATATCTTCGAATTCCTGATAGATTTGCATCAGATTTTTTTTACAGTTAATAGTACAGATCTGAAGAATATTTTAAGATAAATATTAGGTGCTACTGACAAAAGATGTCCGAGGGAAAAAATAAAAAGGAATAAAGATAAAATCAGGCATATTTATTTTTCTATTATAGTGAAATCTTTTCTGTTTCGCCTATATAATACCTTGCATATAATGTCAATAAACTTCAAAAACAAATGTTCAAATATTTGCATCACATCGTTTATTTTTGCGTTTTTCTGTAAATCCAAAAAAATCGAATAAAAATTATAACTCTGTTTTAAAGTATATTTAAGATCCGGGAGTTCTACTCTCGCATTCAAAATAGTTCATACTTTCGATTAATAGAATAAAAAAGTGATGTCCGTTTTTTGAGGCATTTATCATACTGTGGGACGGACAGACAGACGGACGGACAGACAGACATGACGAATCTATAAGGGTTCAGTTTTTTGCCATTTGGCTACGGAACCCTAAAAACCAAAGAAACCAGATTTTCTTAACTCATAATTACTGACTGCCTATCTGACCTCTATAAAAGGCCCACTTACTTACTTGAGATTCTCTCCACTGAACTCCTTAGATAGAAACTTCGCGAAGTGCTCCTTGCCCGCGTTGTCTTTGAGCAGCTCTCGCAGACTGAACGACCAGCGACGTACGCGGCGGAGCGGAAGGGGTTCCTTGCTGTAATAGAAGAGAACAACTGTATTATTACCTTTTAAGAGTAAACTAGTCGCGAGCTCGAACTCATTGGTGGTCATGGCCAAAAAGCACGCTGTCTCACCTGGCTTCGTGCCCGACATAGCTAGTATCAGTGATGAACAGTTAGACGCTAGTCTACACGAACAACGCCTAGTTCTCACGCACAGAAACACCATACCAAACTGATAGGCGTGTAAAAAAATTCGAAAAGTGCTTCGGAAAATCGAGTTTTATGAAAAAAACTACTGCATAAATCAATTACAAATAAAGCTTATTGAACTCTTCGATAACTGAGCTTTGTCGGTACGGACTTGGTTTTGAATATTTTACAGTTCTTTTATTACTTATTTGCACCCAAAGTTACGTTAAAAATAGCAAGAAAAACGAATCTTTGTTGGCTCATAACTTTTTAATGGCTCTTTATTTTACTATTCTGTTTGCGTACAGACAACATTCATAATAGTATAAAACGATACCATGTTTAACTTTGGATGCACAATGTCAAACAGTGGAGTAATATTCTCCCGAAATTTGTATGGAAAAAATATCGACTAGTGGCACCTTAAGCGCTTGACTAAATATCAATTGCCGTGCCCCTAGCGCGCGGCTACAAATCGATAAAATAATCATCATCATCTGCCTAGCCTTTTCCCAACCATGTTGGGGTCGGCTTCCAGTCAAACCGGATGCAGCTGAATACCTAAATCGATAAAATAATACCTACAACAAACAAGGAGAAGCAATCGTTGAATAGAACGAAAAAATCATGCATGTTCTCTGTCGCAGAAATACGACACGATCACGGAAATATGTTAAAAGGAGAAACAAAATGGTGTTATGGTTTATTTTTGCGTGACAGGTACAGACGCCAGCACATCAAGCTACTACAATCTGTCAAATTTCTTTAATAGATTTTCAACTTTATCGCTAAAGCATAAGGTTCAAAGTTGATTGGAAAGATTTGACAGATTCTGGTAGCTTGATGTGCTGGCGTCTGAACACCCAAATTTTTTTTTTTCTTATTTTTCAGAGATTATTAATTAAAATTTGCTTTTTGACAAAGAAAATTAACAAAGAAATGTCACTTTTTAGCATTCGTAGAGTACTGGTTTTGCTAATCGTGCAAGTATTTTGTTAATTCCTTTTATCGCAAAAAAAATCAGCTGTTCCCTACATTTATGTTCGTATAACTCGTCAAAATGCAGGGAACAGCTGATTATTTTCGCGACTTCAGGTGGTCCCATAGTAAAAGTTGTTCATAGTGATGAGTACAATGACCTCTTTTTTTTTGCGGATGGGAAATCATCAAATGACTCCGCCCGCTCTGGGTGGAGCGGACGGGAGTGTCAGACTCTTACTGACTAAAACCCACCCGTGTTCCTTCCTTAGCCCTTTATGTTCCGGGCCAGCGGTAACCCTTTCGGACAATCCCGCTGGCCCGGCAGGCTTCGGCCCTAAGAGGCCCCGTACAATGACCTCTTATGTTTATTTATTAATAACAACTAGCTTCATTTTTCTGACTGACCGACTTCTTGACAATTCAAAAGTGCCTGTTAAAGGTTTAATTGAAATAAATGCTTTGAGTTTGAGTTTAATTACCTCTGTTTCTCCTGGTCCCACATGTCGGTGGTATCGCTAAGCCAGGGGTTGGGCCACTCCGGCGCAGTGAAGAACGCGTCGTACTCTGTGTACTGTTCGCAGTACGCTATCAGCCTGCGGACAAATTTAGTTGGATGTTAATTTATGGAAATGGTGCAGATTTGAGCAAGTAAAAATGCCGCCCGTCTCTAGGGTATACAGGATGACTGGAACACCTTGTGTTGTCATCTGACATTATGCTGAGCTGAGGCCCTTTTGGCATTATAATCGTTGTTTTCTGATCGATTTCAGCTTGAGAG
Organism: Mesoligia furuncula; assembly: GCA_916614155.1. Lineage (NCBI taxonomy): Eukaryota > Metazoa > Arthropoda > Insecta > Lepidoptera > Noctuidae > Mesoligia > Mesoligia furuncula. The sequence continues at coordinate 13,085,271 of OU744817.1, read as the reverse complement.
GGCCTTTAGATTCGTCTGAATTGTGAGAGTGACACTGGGTGACACACACACAAAAAAAAAATGGCCGATTTAATTTTTGGCGCAATATGTCTTATAAACATTTTTTTTTTCTCAAAACCTATCGAGTGGGTTATCAAAATAAAGGGTTTTAAAAGGTGATTACAAAAATATATACAACTTATACGGTTAAAAGTAATTCGAAGTGACAAATCGTAAAAAACACGTACCAAGAACTAAATCGTCTGCGAAATCTTTCACATTTATTTTGTAAACTAAAAAGATGGAAATAAAAAAAAAGTTATTTAGTTATAAGGTGTATATATTTTGCTGTAATGCCAATAAACGTATTTTTCTTTCTTTCTCCTTTCTAATTAGTGATTAATACTTAAACACATGATTTTACTTATCATAACAAACAACTTTCCCAAAGAACCAATTCTTAAAAATTAACTTTCCTAAAAAAAACACTCCAATAGAACCGCGCGCGCGATCCGTAAGACTAATGCATGGTAAAAGTGGAATAGTTTTGTTTGTAAAAAGGATTAGTATCATCTGCCTGCCTTTTCTCAACTACGTTGAGGTCGGCTTCCAGTCTAACCGGATGCAGCTGAATACCAGTATTTCTACATGGAGCGACTGCCTATCTCACCTCCACAACCCAGTTACTAGGTAAAACGATACCCCTTTGTAAGACTGGTTGTCAGACTTTCTGGCTTCTGACGACCCGTAACGACTGTCAAAGATCCACAACTGAGAGCCGGGACCAACCGCTTAACGTGCTTTCTAAAGGTCATAGCCCACTTACACGACTCTGCTCCCACCCGGCAAAAAGAATATAATTGAAAACCGGCTTTAAATATTGCTCTTTAGATATATTTTACATTGGCATCATAAATTAGCAGGCAGCTCGCTGTCATCGAGCTTACTACCGTCAGACTGCTCGGTAGTTGACGCCACGCTGGCCGCACGTTGCAGACGAGCAGTGAGCGCGCGGACACCGCGCCGACAGGCGCGCCGGCTGCTAGCAGTCGCCGCGCCGTCGCCGCTCAGTCGGTCAGTATCTACCAAGCAATCCGCAGGCTCGATCTCTTTCCCAGTGTTTTCGCAGGTATTGAAACATCCATTATGCACAAAGAAAAACTTATAGAAGAAGTGCGAAGATACCCCTATCTGTATGATGCCAGTCTAGCTGTCGCCGCGTGGACTGCTGGGTGCCTGCTAGCTGTCGCCGCGTGGACTGCTGGGTGCCTGCTAGCTGTCGCCGCGTGGACTGCTGGGTACCTGCTAGCTGTCGCCGCGTGGACTGCGAGCAGTCGTCTTAGTTTAGGGCGGTGTTGGGTGGGAGCGGTGTTGGAACAGAGTCGTTCAAGTGTGCTATGACCTTTAGGCTCGGAGAATCTCGGTATGTAAAGATGGTCACCCATCCACAGACCAACCGCGGCAAGGGTAACTTAACCTGATCGATCGACCTGTGCAGCTGTTATTATTTAGCCACGGGCCCCTCAACTATATTAAATGACAGCTTATGGTGTACTAGCTGCACCCCGCGGTTTCACTCGCGTTTTTGTCGATCCGGGAATCATCATCATTCTCCTGCCCTTATCCCAATTTATTTGGGGTGGGCGCAACATGTCTTTTCCTTCCACACTTCTCTATTAGTCGTCATCTCGGTAGTCACCCCCTTTCTAACCATATCATCATTCACACATTCCATCCATCGTTTCTTTGGTCTTCCCCTACTCTTATACCCATCGACATCCATACTCAAAACTCTCCTCACGACATTTTCTCGGAATATCGGGATAAAAAGTAGCCTATATGTTAATCCAGGGTGTCAGCTACCTCCATACAAAATTTTATCAAAATTGGTCCAGCCGTTTGACCACGAAGAAGTAACAAACATATAAACACACACACACACTCACAAACTTTCGCCTTTATAATATTAGTGTGATTAATAATACTTGTTATGTACTCAATAATCTATTGAGGTAATTGGGGCCAAGCGCTTGGTAAAGGCAATGCTCATGGATGTATGGAATGGGGCGTCCCCCCCCTCTAAAAGCTAAACTACTGGCTTGAAAAATCTGGTAAAATTCTCGATGATAGTGCATTTCATGAACTTTAAAGGAAAAGTATAGCGGTTAAGATAACTTTATTAGTTTAGCAGTAATAGTCGTTGAACTTGGGTATTGGATAATTTTGTACCAAATACAAAATCCTTAGCATTAAGAGGGCTATCACAATTTTTTCTTGTTTAGAGCGTTTGACTCGAGTTTTGATGTGTGATTATGATTTAACTAAAGCCACAATAGTAAAAATAATACATGCCCGAGAAAGTTTGATTCCTTCTTTTGGGAGCGCATTCAATAAATATTCCAGTTTGTTCACATAAATCAGTAAAAAACTTGTTTCTGCAAAGGCTGTTTCATAAAATTTTACTTTCGGGCATCTCGCGATGCCCTGTTACATCGAAGATATAATAGTTTAATCATTTATAAAAATATCTACGATACAACTGTATCTTCTACTATGGTATGCATACATCAATTTATGATGTTTCATACAGTAATACACCAAAAATAATTCCGTAAAACAGAGAGTTAATGATAATTTTTCGCCCGAAATTATATTTTTTATCTATGAATATATAAAAGAAATTCAAACAAAAAGTATTTAATAACTAAGGTTACTTTGTAACCTTGCTTGAAAAAAAAAATAACTCTAATTGAAAGTAAATTAATATTTTTAAATAATTGTTGTATGCAATGCTATTTATCAATATAAATCTCGGGACGCGCGGTCTTAGCTTTAGTCCGCGCCGAGCGCGTCCAAAGAGAGGACGTATCGCTCGCTCGCTGTTGCCGTCACGTGGTCTCGCTCACCAATTCGCCAAGAATAAAGCGCGACCAACACATCTTAATACAAGTGTTTTTTTTTTTATTAGAGAAGGTCGGATTGTAATGCATAAGTATTTTCCTATGATATTCTAACGCGAATATGTATATCCTGTATTATAGAAAAAAAAAACTTACGTAAATATAAGGTCCCATTAAAATAGATGGAGAAACTTTCAGAACACATTCAGACCACCAAAATAAGGAAGATGGTAAAAAATATACAAGAAAAACGCATAGATACTTATAAGAAAAATAATCAGCTAACGAAAATACACTAATGTGCCTGCAATTGATTATTTTAGGTCAAAATAAAATCTCTTTAAACAGTGTTTTTTTTTTTTGTTTGGATGTCTTTAGTTAGACGTACTGAGCGCTGTGTTAAAATGTCCATCTATTTTAATTAATAGTTGTTGTTGTCTTCGTTTTCTGACTTTTTTTTTTTAAATTCAGATAATTATTTTCAGACATAAGTAGTTGCAGTGTGGACTGGTACTCAATATCAACTAAAAGTAATAAAAGTTTTCAAAGTTAATGATTTCTGGGGGGCTAAAAAGGCCACTTTGGCAGAATCATAAAAGGATAACATTATGAATCATGATAATATAGCGAAGGCAGTCCGTGTTTTTCTTTTTTCGCTGCACTACGTTAGGTATAATCAAAGAGATTGGGATTGGATTTTGATTGGATTGATTGGTATTTTAACACTGACAAATAAAAATAACTGAATAATCCTTCACCAATGGGATTTGATACGATTAACTTAACAGCTAGCTGTCCACTATGATTCTTAATTTTATCCTTTTATGCTTCTGCCAAAGTGGCCTTTTTAGGCTCCCTGGAACCTCAAAATACCAGAACCAGAAAAAACTAGTTTTATTAGGAGTACGTGCTTCTTGAAATCATAGATTAGAGAAAAGCACGGTCTATGCCACTTCAGAGATTTTTTTTTTTTCCATACCTAAAGGGTGCCAACGGGACCCTATTACTAAGTGTCCGCTGACCGTCCGTCCGTCTGTCTGTCAGTGGCTCATGAGCCGTTATAGGCAGATAGTTGAAATTTTTCGAAATGTGTATTTTATATTGCGATGTGATTTTTTCAGCGCATATTATTGCGGTGGTACGAAACTCTTCGTGTGCGAGTCCGAGTCGCACTCGGCCGGTATTATTTTTTTAACAACAGACCTGTACTGCTGGGGAGTTTGTTGCGCCACTTCTTCTTCTCAGTGAAAGCGCTAGGAAATGGTGAAGGGCGGGCGTTTTTGGGGACTGTCTTATGTAATTTTAACGTTCTAAAAGTGCAGATTCTCAGCCTAATTTGAATAAAATTACTTTTGATTTTCCTTTTTTACTTTCTTTTGACTTTTTTATCCAAACTGTAGATACAACATCACATTGCACTTATTTCTATAAATAAGTACTTAAATGTCTACCTACCTGCTGAAAAAATTACATATAAAGAAACTTCGTAAAAAATTTGGTACCTACCAACAAAAAGTATCAGTGCGATTCCTTTCTTAGAAACTGGCAACGCGCAAGTAATGCTTCTGGCATCGCAAGCGTCTATAGGTTGCGGTAACTACACACCATCAAGTGCTGCTGCGTGCTAGTTTGTGAAAAAAAAATCAAGTATATGTTTATGACCCTATAGTAATTCTATAGATAAACTGCTGTTCTAGGAAACATTCATTGGTACAAATAATATTTCATGAACTATGTATAACAGTAATTTAATTTATTTCGAAAACAAAGTAGCAAAGGCTCTTGTTGGTTTGTTCCTGGCATCGGACGCATAGCCGTTTGCATGTGTGCGTAGCATACCTCTTTAGATGCACACGTGCGCATCCGCTGCCGCGCGCCGTCGAATTTACCTAAAACTGAGCACTTCGATTTTGTAATAGCGCCCTTAATCCTTTAAAGTGACTAAGATGAAGTAGTTGCTTGTTTATAATGGGTAAAGACTTGCATTGAAAACCAAAATGTTTTTTTTTTACCTATTCAGAATAAAGAACAACAGAATCGTACTACATTGTGATAACGGGCTACTACGGAACCCTACACTGTGCGTGGCCCGACACGCACTTGGCCGGTTTTCATAGATTACACTTATCATATTAACCCCTACCAAAGTTCTTTTTGTAAACAAAACCCGGGTTTCGGAGATTTTCAAAAAAATCGAAATAACCTATAAGTCATACACGAACGGCCATTATTGCTCTAAAAACAGCCTATTCTATTCTAGTTATTTGAAACGGAACGTCATGTAAAGGGAATAAAACAATATCAGCAGTAATGTCGTAAAAAATTATGAAAAAAATTACAACAATATTTAGATCTTGAGGGTCGTCCATCCCCCTTGGTGATACATGGTGAGGTTTAAGAGTACCCCCCCCCCCCTATTAATTTTTTTTTTGTATCTACAAAGTTTTTTTTATATTTATAAAATACAGGTATCTATTTCGATTTTGTAAGCGATTGACGAAAATACACGTGATATATTGCTACACCCCCCCTTCCCCCCATGTGATATTTCGTGATTTTTATGGACGCCTCCCCCCTTCGAGCCTCACGAATGGAAAGCCCCCTTGATGCATGAGACTTTCAGGTACGACTTTTGGTCATTCTCTTTTAAAACAATCATTTATTTGGGAAAGTTGTTTGTTATGATTTAATTTTGAAGAACTTACATGTCTTGTACTTTGCTCAGGCGCACGTTGCGTCTCTCGAGGCGCGCACGCAGCATGGACACTTGTCGCCTGGCCGTATCTATCTGTTGTTCAATGCTGGGGGTTTTTGTGGGCTCCGGGATGCAGGTTACTGAGACGTCGGGTTGTGAGGTTTCGCCTGTGGAAGGAAAACTATTGTAGCAGCTCATACTTACATATAGACAATAATAGACATGCAAATTAGAGGAGCGCATACGGCCGTGCGCCACATGCGTTTGCGCGTCGAAATTTCTCGATAAAGGCGAAAGTTTGTGAGTGTGTGGGTGTGTGTTTTATATGTTTGTTACTTCTTCACGCTCAAAATGCTGTACCAATTTTGATAAAATTTGGTATGGAGGTAGCTGACATACTGGATTAACATATCTAGGCTACTTTTTATCCCGATATTATCTTGGGATCGAAACTTATGCGGCTGAAACCGCGGGGCGTAGCTAGTATATCATAAATGCGAAAGTGTGTCTGTCTGTTACCTCTTCACGCTTAAACCGCTGAACTGATTTAGATGAAGTTTGTTATAGAGATAGTTTGAGTTCCGAGAAAGAACATAGGTTGATAGTTTTTATCTGTGTGGTTCTTTCCTCAAAAGACCATTTCAGACACCAATCTACATAGTCTTCACACGATCTGACCAAGATTTTGTCTGGACTTTAAAAGAGACTGTGACCTCTGAGTTTGTTTCGGCCTTTCTTCTCAGAATAATCAGATAGGAAACGCCGACCTCATCTAGTTTAAAAAAAAATCGAATTGACGTGTAAAAGTGTTTGTACAAACCTACTTACAGAAAATAAATCATTTATCATTTATCCCGATGTTCCCACGGGATCGACACTTATGCGGGTGAAACCGCGCGGCGCTGTTAGTAAATAATAAAAAGACTCTCACCATTCTCCTTGATAGTATTCTCATTCTTCTTCTGTATCTCTTCTTCACTCTCCTGTGGGTTTGTGATCGTCACTATCGGGTTGTTCTGTAAAGTTAAAAAAAAAAAATTAGAAAACCATTAAAGCTAGGGGTCTCTATAAGGTAAATGGGTAGTGGTAGACCGCGAAATTCAAAATTTCTTACGTTTTTTTGCAATTTGCAGGTCAGTGTCAGATTGTATCTTGATCAAAATATGATTCGCGACAATAACAGGTACATCATCATTTCAGCCGAAAGACGTCCACTGCTGGACATAGGCCTCCCCAAAAGAGGGGGTTTGCCATAATCGCCATGCTATCGCAGGCGGGTTGGCGATCGCAGTATAGTATGGTGGTGGAATGCATAAAGAACGCTGCTGCCCATTCTCCGGTACGCCCCTTAGTCGCCTTTTACGACACCCACGGGAAGTATGGGGTGGTGCTATCCTTTAAGTCCGGCACCACACAGACAATAGCAGGTACATATTTAGAGAACCAACCATTAGAACCATTAATAACCATAACCATTAGAATCATTAATATGTCGTGGATAAATAGCGCCACAGTACAGTGAACAGCGCCATCTAACAATTTGATTGGTAAACGAAGAATCATGCGATCGGAATCGCAAGCGAGCCCTACCGCTTGGACACGATCGTCGGTGGAGGGGATGCAGCGAGGACTGGTGGCAGTGTTGCCAACCCTACTGTTTTAACAGTAGATTTACTGTTTTCACCATGACATCCCTGTTTTCTCTTTAAGTACCTGTTTCTACTGTTTTCATTATAATATTTACTGGAGATTTCCAGTTTCTCAATATTTACTGGAGATCTCCAGTTAAAATACCTAGCTTCATGATATGCATGTATGTATCCGACTTAATTTATATCTAAACATTTTGAAAAGTAAACTAAGAAAAAAAATGTCCACGACAACAATGAAAGGCACATTACATAGTAAAACAGAAATAAAGTAATGCTATTACATTTAATGCAACTGAAAAACTTACGAATAAATTCAATAAAAGTATGTATAATTTTAATTAAAAAAAAGAACGGGCCAGAAAATATCGAAGACAGAGAAATTGAAAATGATAAATATAATTATTTGTAAGAAAATTTCTAAGAATTTGTCAATTATTCATATTTTTACATAATAAATAATAATGATTATGTACTTGCGTTTTCAATACTATTAAGGGTTTCATTTTCAATTCTAATAAAGTAGTAGATTTTAAAGTTACCATTTTACTGTTTTCTGCTGTTTTTTTAATTCTGATCTGCTGCTTGCATGCTTCGGTTAGGTTGGCAACACTGACTGGTGGAGAGACCGAGTGTTGCGACATTCTACAGTCGACCGTCGAGCTCGGACAGTCTTGGCACACGCTCAATACCAACGCACGTGTTTGTTTCCGACGCACATGTTGTTAGTCGCTAGTTTATTAAAATTACTTTAAAATTCAAATAATCTTTTCGTTCGAGTACCCACTGCAGCGCCCACACCTATCTAAACTATGTCGGATCGTGAAGAAGACCCGATGTATCGCATCTCGGCCACCCGGTGATGCGGCAAATACATCTTTCTAAGTTAGATTTCTACTATAAACACTTTTCCCTATGAGATTGGTGGTTGGTGGTAGAACTCTAACTTAGAAAGTTATATTAATGATTCTGAAAATCGGTTCATTCATTTAAAAAATTAAGGTCGTGAAAGTTTGTATGAAATGCTGTACGGCGTAAACGCTCTTAAACTGTAACTATTGTCAAACTCAAAGCATTTATTTCAATTAAACCATTTACAGGCACTTTTGAATTGTCAAGAAGTCGGTCAGTCAGAAAATATGAAGCTAGTTGCCTATTCCAAAGCGTAGGTATAGTTACCGGCACGGATCTTGAGCGCTCGGCGGTAGAGTGGGTATCGCTTTGCGCATCGTATACTTATGGCAAAATAAAACATAATATTAAATAATATTATTATTATGAATTTACGAAATATTAAATTCATAATAATAATATTATTTAATATTATGTTTTATTTTGCCATAAGTATACGATGCACAAAGCTATCCCCACTCTACCGCCGAGCGCTCAAGATGCGTGTCGGTAACTATACCTATGGAGAAGAACGGGCACGAAACTCCATGGACACTCTTGAATCTCCATTGTGTTAATATTGTTGTCTTGTGGTTGCTTACCTTCAAATTGTGTTGTAATATCAGCTCCTGACATTGTCGCAGACGTTTCGCTTTTAACGCGTTGATTCGAGACAGCTTCTTTGGGTCTATTTCTGTTGTGTTTACGCAGCCAGGCTGAAATAGAGTTTTATTATGTTAAAAATAGCAAAATATTTATTTTATTTCTTACTAGCTGCCCGGCGCTACTTCATTCGCGTGGTGTCCTACCCCTTACCCTACCCTACCCCTACCCTACTCCTACCCTACTCCTAACCTACTCCTACCCTACTTCCAACCTTCTCCTACACTACAAAAAAAGTCCGTCTCCTGGTTGTAAGCTACCTCCCCACCAATTTTAAGCCAAATCTGCTCAGCCGTTCTTGAGTTATAAATAGTGTAACTAACACTTTCTTTTATATACTGGGTCCCATTAAAATATATGGACAAATTTTAACACAGCGCTCAGTACGTCTAACTAAAGATATCTAAGCAAAACAAAAGCTGATTAAAGTGATTTTATTTTGACCTAAAATAATAAATAGCCAGTAGGTACATTAGTGTATTTTCATTAGCTTATTATATATTTTTCTTGTAAGTATCTATGCGTTTTTACCCAAAGGCTAAAAACGGGACCCTATTACTAAGACTTCGCTGTCTGTCCGTCTGTCTGTCACCAGGCTGTATCTCAAGAACCGCGACAGCTAGACAGTTGAAATTTTCACAAATTATGTATTTCTGTTGCCGCTATAACAACAAATTCTAAAAACAAAATAAAATTAATATTTAAGGGGGGCTCCCATACAACAAACGCGATTTTTTTGCCCTTTTTTGCTCGATATCAAAAATGGCAACAGGTAGGCACTTGAAATATTCACAAAATACTCAGTTGTATTTTTACTTTAATAATAAATAATAAAATTAAAATAAAATAAATATTTAAGGGGCTTCCATACAACAAACATGTTTTTTTGGGCGTTTTTGCCTTGTGGTACGGAACCCTTCGTGTGCGAGTCCGACTCGCACTTGGCCAGTTTTTCTTTTTTTTACCATCGTCCTTATTTTGGTGGTCTGAATGATTTCTAAAAGTTTTCTGTTTTCTATTTTAATACCTAGTACCTTATATATAGATTGTGTTATTTATATCTCATCGTATAATGCACCGGTAGACGTCATCTCGTCAACGCTGTCGCTAAAACCAGCACTGGGGCTCTGTCTTGCATAGGGTCGTAGCATTATGCTGAGCAATGGCCATTATGCGTGGATGTGACACAAATTTTCCCCCAAACTTGCAATTTTCTGTTTTTTAAGAAAATTGCCCCCACACTAGGAATGTATCCTGTATTGTGGGTGGGTTTACAAACATATAAACTCACATACACAAACAGCCAGACCCGGAACAACTACTTGTAGATCATACAAATATTTGTTCCGTGCAGGAATCGAACCCGCGACACGCGGCGCAGCAGTCAATCGCTTAACCACTGCGCCAACCGTGCCGTTTTTATCTGCGTCATGTTTACCGCAAATCGTATTTTTTTTTTCTTTTCTAATCACCAGGGGCTTGTCGTTCCGTTACCACTAATGTTATCGTATAACGTTCCAAAATTTGTAACGATACTAAAACCTAAAAATATCAATAACGTTACAAAGAAAAACGTTATAGAATATAATTTTCGTAGAACAATATTATAAGTAACGTTATAGGTAACATTAAGCTTATCTGCTTGTAATAACGTTACAGGTAAAATGTTACAGATTCATTTGTAACATTATTCTTCATAATTTTTCGTGTTTTGTGTCATCTTTTATGTCATAAAGCTGGCAAAGTTGAGTATCGAAATGAATAACCTTATACTAATAACGATATATTGATCATATTGATAGTGAACAGTTTAAGATTTCGTTCCGTTTGTCAGTATCGTTATAGCCAAGGAATTAATTGTGTTACAATCCTAGTGGAACGGTACAAATTATCGGTACTGGAACTACGCGTAACGTTATTTTGCGTAACGTTTCAAGTCCCTGCTTATCACAACGAATTTTGATGTATGAGTTTTATTACAGATCGCTACTACAAAATAATAAATGAGTTTACGAGTAGTAAGTAAGGTATATTAATTTGTTACCATGGGTCGGTGAACGTCCCAGAACGCTCGCTCTTGACTGTCCAGCACTTTCCTCTCAAGTTTATCGCGTTTCTTGTCCACCTGTAAATAATAAATTAATAATATGTATGATTTAGGAATAATTTATATGTCGGAAATACGTCATTCATTTGACTATTTGGAACGTCAGCGCCATCTGGTGGCGCTAGGCAGAGTCTAGCCTGAGTCCGTGGAGGGGTCGAGGAAAGCGAGCTTCGAGGTGGAGCGGCGGACTTGACCATTGGACATCGTACGGACAACATGTGCTCAGAAACTGTCGCGCGTACCGTATCGTTGAGTGTGTACCTACAGTGTGTGATTTGCTAGTGTAATTAAACTGTTCGTGAAATTATAATCTGATTTGAACTGCAAACTGTTTTTCTATTGCGCAATAACCAGCACTACCCAAAGTACGCCCACAATAAATAAAATATGCCTCATGATAACGAGACGCACTATACCTTCTCCGACATATATTGCAATTAAACCATAACATGATAATACTTATTTACAAAATCTATGCTAATATTTAAAATAATAATTATATGAAAAATAAGCAAAATAATCATAGGGCATCAAAAAATTCGTCCGCATCGCTGTCAACAGGAACAGTGCCCAAAAGGCTGGAAATTAATTAATTAATTATTTTAGGGATTTGAATGATTTTTCTTTTATACTATTACAATTTTTCTTTTATAAGTATAAAACTAAAAAAATCAATCAATGGGGACACAAATATATTTTTATAATTATCATCATCTGCCCAACCATGTTGGGGTCGGCTTCCAGTCTAACCGGATGCAGCTGAGTGCCAGTATTTTACATGTAGCGACTGCTTATCTGACCTCCACAACCCAGTTACTGGGTAATACGAAACCCCTTGATAAGACTGGTATACACCCGACCTCCGGAGAGGGAGGTCGGGGAGGTTGGGATTTTACGTCACTAAAACCACCCCGGTGATCACCATCAGCTGATATGGGTGGTCCCGGTTCCTCTTAAAAGACCAATTCCGGAACCCCCCGTGCAACGCCTGTAAGGCACATCCCTGGGGAACTATTTACATACTTACAAGTTTGTACGGAACCCTCGGTGCGCGAGTCCGACTCGCACTTGACCGGTTTTTTTATAACAAAAATACCCATTGTAAGGCGTGGCATGGTTCCGATAGTTATTATATACGATACCTTGCCCTCAGCCTTTATGGGGAATACAATCATAATATTATACGAGGGACCCGTGGCTAAATAATAACAGCCGCACAGGTCGATTGATCAGGTTAAGCTACGCTTGCCGCGGTTGGTCTGTGGATGGGTGACCATCTTTACATACCGTGACCCCTCCGTGCCTCGGAAAGCACGTTAAGCCGTTGGTCCCGGCTGTAATTCGTGGACAGTCGTTACGGGTCGTCAGAAGCCCGAAAGTCAGACAACCAGTCTTACCACGGGGTATCGTATTACCCAGTAACTGGGCAGTCGCTCCACATAAAATACTGGTATTCAGCTGCATCCGGTTAGACTGGAAGCTGACCCCGACATAGTTGGGAAAAGGCTAGGCAGATGATGACAACTATAATAATGATATGATTTTCCTTACCTTGCTCTGAGCCTCAGCCTGCATGAATATGAACTCCCATTTTCTGCTGAACATTTTCTGAAGTCTGGCTAAAGATTCGGCCTCATAGTCAGCCAACTCCAAACGTGCCTTGTTCTGCATCGTGCGCTTGCACAGGTATACCGCTGAAAACATAAAAAAAAAATTAGAACACCGAACACCATTGTCAACCATTAAAAATCAAACTCAAACGTCATTTATTCAAAACTAGCTTTTAGAGGGGGGACAAAAATTTGCACTTTAAAGTTGAATATTTCGTAAATGGAGCATTAAATCGAAAAATTATTTTAGCAACCCCCAAGTCATTTTAGAAGACCTATTCAACGATACCCACACGATGGGGTAGACGATGAAAAAAATATTCATCCCCACTTCACATGTAGGGGAGGTACCCTAAAAAAAAATATTTTCCAAAATTTTATTTTACCACTTTGTCGGCGTAATTGATATACACACTCCTACAAAATTACAGCTTTCTAGTACTAACGGTCTCTTAGCAAAACCTCGGACAGACAGACAGACGGACACGACGAAACTATAAGGGTTCCTTGTCAGAACTACGGAACCCTAAAAAGAAAAACATAGAGACACAGTATATATCCTTCTTATTCAGTACTAGCTTCCGCCCGCGGCTTCGCCCGCGAGGTAAGTCGATGAAAACTATCCTATGTCCTTCCCCGGGACGCAATCTATCTCTCTGCCAAATTATATCAAAATCCGTTCAGTGGTTTAGGCGTGAAAAGGTAACATACAGACAGACAGAAAGAGTTACTATCGAATTTATAATATTAGTATGGATTGGCTGAGAATCAGAACTTTTCGAGCGTCAAAATTACACAAGACAGTCCCCCGGCACGGCCGCCCTTCACCACTTTTTAGTGCTTTCGCTGGGGAGAAGTCAAAGTCAAAGCATTTATTTCAAATAAACAATTAACAGGCACTTTTGAATTGTCAAGAAGTCGGTCAGTCAGAAAATATGAAGCTAGTTGCCCATTCCAATGCGTAGGTACCTATGGAGAAGAACGGACAAGAAACTCCATGGACACTATTTTTAAATTATGTTTTACAAAAATATTAGTACATCATTACTTTTGAATTTAAAATTATATAATGTGAGAAAATAAAAAACACGTACGCGTTAAAAGCGTCCAGAGTTCAACAAATAGTACTTGACAAAACAACAATCCAAAAATAAAATAATTAAAAATAAGCCGAGGCAGCTGAGTGATGACCCAACTGACGGCGCCCGTTCACGGACATGACGCATAGATCAGCACCATTCAGCTCAACCATTTCTCTCTCAACAGAAGAAGTGGCGCAACAGACTCCCTAGCAGCACAGCTGACTTAGTTCACATAGAAAAACGTCAGTAAAAGTTGGAACTTTGACCTTCAATATCTGCTTAACCAGAAGGTTACCAGTTATGATCCAGTACAAAAAAATTATTACAATGTCTGGGAGTACAAGTGACTCTCGGCTTCGGTACGGGGCTTTCAGGACCTAAACGCAAAAACGCAAGTTTTATAAACAATTAAAGTATATGATCGACTACAGTAAACAACATCAGAAAAATATATGATATTCTTCAGGATATATGCTAGATAGATAGTGTGTTGAAAACATAATACAACAAATTTGATACGATAGAAAAAAATCATGAAGATACCTCTAAAAACTTTCTTTTTACAATAAAAACCATACTAATATTAGTATGGTTTTTATTGTAAAAAGAAAGTTTTTATCAACATACAACTTAATACTGACCAGCAAATTGCAAAAAACGTAAAAAAACAGAATTTCGCTGGCTACCCATGGGGCTTTCATGACCTGAAGCACGGTCACTGTCGGTCTGCATAGAAAAGAAAGAGAAGCGCGATGACACAACGCTGGTAATTTATTGCAAAATATTACAAAAAATCTATTGACTTAATTTAACTAAAACATTAGTATTTTAGTATGTTGCTTGTAATTCTACAAGCAACATACTAAAATACTAATGTTTCTGACTAATGAATCTGACAAAAAAATACAGAATTATTGTATGTAAGTATACTTACATATGTAAGTATTATTGTATGTAAGTATAATTATAATCATTAAAATCATCAACACAACTCTCCCACCAGATAATCCTACTGAATGACGATTTCATGAGTTCTTGACATTTTAGGATTATACTAACTCAACAAGTTGTATTACTGATCCTAATAATTATAATTCTGTAAATACATATTTGTTGCGGTCGCGAATCATATTCTAATCAACGTACAACTTAATACTGATCAGCAAATTGCGAAAGAGAATTTGAATTTCGCGGGCTAACTTAATCGTTTTGAATTTTAGATTTCTTTTGATAGCTGCCTGTTAGGTTATTTTTGTTTCATGACCAGAACATTTAAATAACACCTACTTGACACTTTTATTGTAAGAATTTGTATTTACTTACCATAGTCAGTGTTTTCGGGTTCCCATTGGTTGGATGGCCAAAAATACGGTGTCTGGAATCTGTAACGAGAAAATATTAGGACATAACTTGTCAGTCAGAGGTATACACTCACATTTTCTTGGTTTTTATTCAGGCGAGTTTATTGCCATCAATGGGGTATCCCATTGATGGCAAGACTCGTCTCTGTTACATGGGATACTGCCTGAAGTAGGCTTGAGGTATTTGGGGATTATTTACTTTATGTCACCCTTCTTAACAGAAAACAAGTACCTACATACCCAATTTCCCTCATTTCCACCCAATATCTCTCCCTTGTACCCTGTTCCTCACTCAATTTCTCTTCCTTGAACCCTATTTCTCACCCAATTTCTCTCCTTTCCACCCTATTTCTCAACCAATATCTCTCCTTTGCACTCTATTTCTCACTCAATTTCTCTCCTTTTCACCCTATTTCGCACCCAATATCTCCCCTTTGCACCCTATTTCTCACCTAATTCCTACCCTTTGCACCCAATTCCTCAACCAATTTATCTCCTTTGCACCCTATTTATCTCCTTTGCGTCTATATTTCACTCAATATCTCTCTTTTGCACCCTATTTCTCACCCAATTTATCTTGTAGTAGAGAAATTGGGTGAGAATTAGGTTTCTCACCCAATTTCTCTACTACATACGATGTGCCAAAGACTACAATATAATGCGGTTGTGCCATGATTAAATGCGATATTGTTGTTTTTCATTTATTGATTGTCGATTTTTTTTGTGATGCAAAATTAGAGGTTTAAAACTTTGAATGGACTATTTGGTGGAAGTTCCCCGGAAGAGTTCCTTCACAAGGAGATCTACTACTGTATTTAAATCAAATCAAAATATTTTATTTCACATAAATCTACATGGGCACTTATGAAACGTCAGAAGCTAGGTGCACGGTTCCAATTGGTCGTTTCCTATGAAGAAGAGCCGGCAAGAAACTCCACGGTCAGGCTGCGTTTCCACCAGAGATGAGCGAGGATGCGTAGCGAGGGATGTGTCTAAAACTAACCAATACCAACGCTAACTTAGTTCAAGCTATGAAAATGAAACAATGTTATTGGTTAGTTTTACACACATTCCTCGCTACGCATCCTCGCTCATCTATGGTGGAAACGCAGCCTTACTCTTTTAAAAATAATTGGCTTTTACAATGTTTTCAAATTACAGTAGTTATGGGAGGACAGCGTGGGCCTGTCAACAAGTACCAGGCACTTTAAAATAAAAAATGGTCTACAGATCTAAAGGATAAAAAAAAAATCCTATTAAAAATAGGTGGCAACTAATAGCTGTGTGCGAGCGAGACAGAAATATCACGCGCACTACTCTCACCTGTAGTAAGTGTTGTCGTTCTTGACAGTGAGACAGTGGTCGTCTATCGGGAACAAGTATCCGTGAGCAGCTAATAAGTTAGCCAGATGAATTGCTTCCCAGGCTTCGTCCAGGTTTAGGTGGCGGTTTATCCAGGCTATTAAGTCTGTGCCGGTGAAAACCTGTTGAAAAATAAATAGTAATTAAAAAGAAAGAAAGAAAAATTGTTTATACTGGATAAACAAAAAAAAACTGGCCAAGTGCGAGTCGGACTCGCACACGAAGGGTTCCGTACCACAAGGCAAAACGCCAAAAAAAACATGTTTGTTGTATGGGAGCCCCCCTTAAATATTTATTTTGTTTTAATTTTATTATTTATTATTAAAGTTAAAATACAACTGAGTGTTTTGTGAATAGTTCAAGTGCCTACCCGTTGCCATTTTTGATATCGAGCAAAAAAGGGCAAAAAAATCGCGTTTGTTGTATGGGAGCCCCCCTTAAATATTTAATTTATTTTGTTTTTAGTATTTGTTGTTATAGCGGCAACAGAAATACATAATTTGTGAAAATTTCAACTGTCTAGCTATCGCGGTTCTTGAGATACAGCCTGGTGACAGACAGACGGACAGACGGACAGACAGCGAAATCTTAGTAATAGGGTCCCGTTTTTACCCTCTGGGTACGGAACCCTAAAAATGACGTTGTATATAAATAAAACAAAGTCGGGTTAGTTACACCATTTATAACTCAAGAACGGCTGGACCGATTGCGATCATTTTGTGATTTACAAAATTTTGTTATACATTGCTTGTAGACACCGCAATATTATATGTAAAAGGTGCGCAAAACATCTATCATGAAAATATCGGTTTTTCTACGTTAGGTTTGAATCTACTAGTAGTCTTTTTAGGGTTCCGTCTCCAAAGGGTAAAAACGGGACACTATTACTAAGACTTCGCTGTCTGTCCGTCTGTCCGTCTGTCTGTCACCAGGCTGTATATCATGAACCGCGATAGCTAGACAGTTGAAATTTTCACAAATTATGTATTTCTGTTGCCACTATAACAACAAATACTAAAAACAAAATAAATTAAATATTTAAGGGGGGCTCCCATACAACAAACGCGATTTTTTTTGCCCTTTTTTGCTCGATATAAAAAATGGCAACAGGTAGGCACTTGAAATATCCACAAAATACTCAGTTGTATTTTAACTTTAATAATAAATAATAAAATTAAAATAAAATAAATATTTAAGGGGGGCTCCCATACAACAAACGTGTTTTTTTCGGCGTTTTCGCCTTGTGGTACGGAACTCTTCGTGTGCGAGTCCGACTCGCACTTGGCCAGTTTTTTTCTTATTTGCGTGAACTGAGAATTAATATCCTTTTTTCGGGAACACCCAAATATTCCGAAATATTTTATTCCGAATTTCGATGTTCCGATTTTCAAAAGTCCGAATTTCATAATACCTAAGAATTATAATCTCTATTATTAAAAATCACGAAATTTATGTTTCCGAAAGTCATAAATGCGATTTGCTTGTTTTCCGATTTTCATATGTTCGAAGAATCAAATGCTCGATGGGTTCTCGGTCCGAGAAACGTCATTCCGATTTTCAATTTTCCGAATAACCTGTTAAAGTAGGTACTCCCTTTCTTCTCCTAAAATTGTTTGTCCGAAATTCATTATCCATAACACGTTTGCTATAAACTTCAGTAACCATAATGTTCAAAAATTCGAAATTTTGTTTTACATAATTATCTTTACTTCTAAATCTATTCTGTCATAATATCGAGTACTATAATAATTGAATCTCCTAATTTTGCATGAAATAAAGTCATATGTCCTAAGTTTTGTATTATATAATGTGTATTATTCCGAATGTTCATTTATAATAAAATTGTTAGCTCTAAAACGTTTGCTAAAAATTAGGTTTTAGTGACAGAAACGAATCGCTGTAAATCCGACTCCACGCAGTCTTGTCTGCCCTACCCCTAGAGTGTAATTTAAAATCGCGTAGGCGCGTAGGGGCGAGGCGGCCCGCGGGCTGAGGAGCAGGAGGCTGTGAGCGAGCCGCCGCGGCTGAGGTTGGCCGGCGAAGCCGGCCAGCAAGCCGAAGCCGTGGTGGTGAGCGAAAGCCGTCTGCGACGATTAGCACGCGTGGGGCCGCCGGAGAACCGCAGTGCCGGAGCCGTGACAGAAACCATGCCTGCTGCATGTTGCATGCTCGCTTGCATGCTGCATGCTTGCTGCATGCTTGTTGCATGCTTGCTTGCATGCTGCGTGCTGCGTGTTTGCTTCCATGCTGCATGCTTGCTGCATGCTGCGTGTTTGCTTCCATGCTGCATGCTTGCTGCATGCTTGCTTGCATGCTGCATGCTGCGTGTTTGTTTCCATGCTGCATGCTTGCTGGCATGCAGCATGCTGCGTGTTTGCTTCCATGCTGCATGCTTGCTGCATGCATGTTACTTTAAACCCTTTACACAGAAATAGGGGCCCCGCGAAGCGGGGCTCCGTCGATACTAGGATGCAAGAGCGAGCGGTTGACAATATAAATACTGCATGCTACCGTGCATCGAAGTCTAGTAGTGTCGCAGTGAAGATCTATCGCGGTAACGTGCATGGAAGTGTAGTGGCGTCGCAGAGACGGGTCTTTCGCAGTTACGTGCATCGCAATATTGTAGCATCGTATTAGCATTTATCGATATTTTGTGCTTCGATATTCCGTATTCTACTCGTATTTTTGTCTTGCTATTCAGTTTTACAAGGCGTTTTTATTTCGGAATTATAATTAATTCGGAATTCTAATTCATCGGAATTCGTATTTTTGATGTTTCGAATTTTCATTAATTCGGACTTTTTGTTATTCGATCTATTGGAACTCGGTATTTTGAGAATAGTACTTATAAACGTTAGGAATATTGAAATTTCGGAATTATAAAAATAGGATGAATGATAAATCGGAGTTGTTATATTAGGAATTTTGAACCATTCGGAATTATGAAAATCGGTATTTTGAAATTCGTATTTGTGACTGTCGGAATAAAGTTTTTCGTATTTATGTAGTGTACCCCCTTTTTTCACTCGCGATTTGAAAATGTTTTGCGGGCCGGATCAAAAGCCGGATCTAGAATGATGCTTAGTGAGCAGTTCAAGTTCAAGTTATTTATTTCATAACAGAAATACACTAGTGTCGATATATTTGCACGGTAGGTACCTACACAAAGAAAAGCAACATAAAAAAAAATTACAAGTAACCTCGTTCGTCATCCATCATCGAAGTTAGAACGTCTATCCAAACTCAAAAATACTAACTTTACAAACATTAATACATAGTCTTATTGATACAGAACAAACAAAAATACACATAATGTCAAAATATTAAGTATAAACGAGGGCGAGTCGGACTCGCACACGAAGGGTTCCGTACCACAAGGCAAAAACGCCGAAAAAAACATGTTTGTTGTATGGGAGCCCCCCTTAAATATTTATTTTATTTTAATTTTATTACTTATTTATTATTAAAGTTAAAATATAACTGAGTATTTTGTGAATATTTCAAGTGCCTACCTGTTGCCATTTTTGATATCAAGCAAAAAAGGGCAAAAAAATCGCGTTTGTTGTATGGGAGCCACCTTAAATATTTATTTTATTTTGTTTTTAGTATTTGTTGTTATAGCGGCAACAGAAATACATCATGTGTGAAAATTTCAACTGTCTAGCTATCGCGGTTCTTGAGATACAGCCTGGTGACAGACAGACAGACAGACGGACAGACAGCGAAGTCTTAGTAATAGGGTCCCGTTTTTACCCTTTGGGTACGGAACCCTAAAAAGCAACATTTATAACAAAGTCAAAGAGCAATGGGTACACTTATTTAATTTAAGTACTAGTTTTAAGATTTTTGTCATTACAAAATTCGTCAATGCTGTAATAGGCTTTCATCATCATCATCATCATTTCAGCCGACAGACGTCCACTGCTGGACATAGGCCTCCCCCAAAAGGGGGGGGTTCGCCATAATCGCCACGATTGGCAGGCGGGTTGGCGATCGCAGTATGGTATGGAGGTGGAATACATAGAGAACGCTGCTGCCCATTCTCCGGTACGCCCCTTAGTCGCCTTTTACGACACCCACGGCAAGTATGGGGTGGTGCTATTCTTTATGTCCGGCACCACACAGACTATAATATTTATTGATTAACAAAGCCTTGAGTTTATTTTTAAACATGTTCACATTCTGAATAGTAGAAGTAGTAGTAGATAGTAGACAGGGTTCGAAAGGATAATTATCATGATAATAATGATAATGTATTTGTTATGAAACAATACAACAAATGAATTTCTAACACAGGTGATAATTATCCGATAATTATCGGATAATTATCAGATAATTATCAAAAAGCTTAATTATCTTGATAATTTCGAACCCTGATAGTAGATACTTACCGAAGGAATTTTCGTCATGAAACTCTTCACAGTTTTAACTGGTACACCGGTACTCTCATCTTGCATCTTCTCGATAATTGCCTCCATCTGTGAACAATGTTATTTTTTTTTTATTTTGATTTCTATTTCAACAAGGGATCCTGCCGCTTTGCCGAAAAGATTTTGCCAAACAAATTTTACCAACCTTTTTATACCAATGCAATGTTTGGAATCATTTTAGTACGCACATTTTCATTTGGTCAAATTACTTGGCAGAATATTATCAGAGATAATGTCATTTAGGCATTTGGTCTTTAATCAAATGATTTATTACAGCAAACAATCTTTAGACAATAAACATACAAGGTGTAACAGAATAAACGCAAGTCCTGGAAGTAGTTTGTTCATAGTTGACTACTGAATCGATTTCAGTAACTTTCAATATAGTTTTTTTTTTTTTAATTACCTATGTATTTTGCTATACTGACCGCCGATTGAGCCAAAGAAAATGAAATCTTATTCCATGGCAATAAGACTCAATTTTAAATGCGTAAAGTAATGTTAGAGTCAACACATCATCATCATCATCTGCCTAGCCTTTTCCCAACTATGTTGGGGCCGGCTTCCAGTCTAACCGGATGCAGCTGAATACCAGTATTTTACATGAAGCGACTGCCTATCTGTTAGAGTCAACACGATTTTCTTAATAATAATAGCTTTAAGAAAAAAAATTTTGGTCATTGTATTATGCTTTTAACTCAATGCTCTGATTGGGGTGTATGAGGTCTTGCGTTAATTATGTTACACGTTGTATAGTCAAATGATTTGTTATGAAAAAAAAATACATAGACGAAAATATTTTTTTTAGATATTATATGGTTTTATTTACATAATAACTTTTTTAATTACATAGCATGGTTGCGGTCGGTCGATAGCGGTCGACGTAGGATGCAAGAGCGAGCGAAGGGCACCCCGAGGTTAGGTTTTGTTAGCTTACTTTAAACCCTTTTCACAGAAATAGGAGCCCCGTCAAGCGGGGCTCCGTCGACATTGGATGCAAGAGCGAGCGAATGAGAATACAAATACCTTTACCTCATATCATATTAAACAGGGCCAATTGAAATGAAATAGAATTAGGCAGACAGAAATAGGGGCCCCGACGGTACTAAATATTTGGCTTATTTTATTTTGCGTAAAATATGTTATACCAACTGAAATATTTGACTCAATTAAAATTGGTAAAAGTACTAGTTGGTAAGCAAGTTATTGTTTAAACGTTCACTTGTCAAACATAAGGTTTGCGTTACAATTTTTTGTGAAAAGTTTATTTGGCAAATGAAATTATGCGGAAAATTGTTTGGGAAGTGATAATTTGGCAATTTCTTTTTGACGAAACAAGGGAGGCCCATTTCAACACACATAAGTAATAATCAGTGATCGGAATAGGTAGAGCTATTTAGGTTCATTGACCGCAAACATTGATGTTAATATGGATATTCCAAGGGATTCCGACTGATACAACGCGTTTTTTTACGGGATTTTATTGTCGCTAGAGTGACTCACCTGTTTTTGTCTCTTTCTGCGCCACTATAATTCAATTCTTTACCAACAGTAACTTCGAAACTAAACTTAACTGCGTAACTAAAAGGGAACATCCATATTATTCTAACCTATGGCAATAACAAGTACATAAAACAGCTCTACCTATTCCGATCTATGGTAATAATTCACATAAGTATCACTTAACAATTATTTAAAAATAGATTAAAGTTGTATTTGGCTAACCAACAATAATAAATCATTACTGACTATGTACTCGACAGATCGAACGACTACGTTTGTTAATTAAGGAGCTTACATGACCTAAGGCGCGGTCACTGTCGGACTGCATAGAAAAGAAAGAGAAGCACGATGACACAACGCTTGTAATTTATTGCAAAATATGAAGCAATTATTTAATTACAAAAAAATCTATTGCTTGGACTAAAAAATTAAGTACGGTTTCTATTGTAAAAACAACGTTTTTAGAGGTATCTTCATGATTTTTTTTCTATCGTATCAAATTAGTTGTATTATGGTTTCAATACACTATCTACCTAGCATATATCCTGAAGAATATCATATATTTTTCTGATTTTGTTTACTGTAGTCGATCTACATTTATTGTTTCTAAAACTTGCGTTTTTTTGCGTTTAGGTCCTGTGAGCCCCTTAAGATATTTTTGACCAGTCTATTGGGTACATTACTAGTCGACAGCGATGCAGATGAATTTTTCGACGCTATATTTTAGTTTGTTTATAGTTTTAGTTAAGTTAGAATTTAATTTAATTTTTATTAATTAATTAGGTATTAGTTATTATTTGCTTGATTATTTATTACTTTAATTTGCAACAATAAAGATATTTTATTAAGTTGCTCATATTTAAGTGAACTACGTTGAGAAATAAATTTCTTTAAAACAAAGTTTATGTACACTCTTTTAAGAAATACAAAGAGAAAAGATTCGGTTTTATACAGGGTCCCATTAAAATAGATGGAAAAATTTTAACAGCGCTCTGTACGTCTAACTAAAGATACATAAAAAAACACTGATTAAAGTGATTTTATTTTGACCTAAAATAACAAATTGCCAGCACATTAGTGTATTTTTTTTTATATGTTGTTTCTTATATGATTTTTTTAAATTTTTGATTTAATTGATTTGATTTTTATTTTTATTATTATTGTACCCACTTAATTTTTATTGTAATTTTGATTTGTAATTTTGATTTTGATTTTAATGTTTATCTTAACTTTGATTTTAATGACAAGATAATTTTAATGTAATTCTAATTTAAATTTTCGATTTAATTTTAATTTAATTTTGATATAATAATATTACGTGTACTAACATAGTTTTGAAATATTGTATCTACTAACAAAATATGGGTTATTATCCGAAATAAACGTTTTGATTGATTGATTGATTGATTATATTTTTTTTTACCATCGTCCTTATTTTGGTGGTCTGAATGATTTCTAAAAGTTTGTCCATCTATTTTAATTGGACCTTATGTATATGTTTGTTTGTTACGCTTTCACGCTAAAACGGCGGAACCGATATGGATGACATTTGTCACATGGGTAGACCATGACCTGGAGTAACACAAAGGATACTTTTTATCCCGATATTCTCACGGGATCGAGACTAATGCGGATGAAACGGCGGGGCGCAGCTATTACTTAGTTACCTACTGTATAAAGATATTTTATGTGATAACCAATGTGATAACCAATAATAGTACCAATGTACTATTATTTTTGGTTCTAATCGCGTTGTTATCAATTTTATTTCGACTCGAAATAAAACTGTTCAATGTCGACAAATAAATTAAATAAATATCTAACCTAGAACAATCAATTTAGTGAACAAAATGCGTAATACAAATAAAATATCGATTGTTATTGACCCGTTTGCCCAATCAACTACAAAGTATTTAATAAATATACTTATTTAAGTAAGTAACCGTAATTAAATGCGAAAGTAAATTTGTTTGTTTGTTATTTTTACACGCCTAATCCACTGAATCGATCATCATGAAATGCATTATACTGAATAAGGATATACAGGAAGATTATTTTATCACCATCCAAATTTTTACAGGGTGTTCTACCCATTAATATGAACAACTTTCACTATGGGACCAACTCTGAAATCACGAAAAAAATCTCCTGTTTAATACAAAAGTTCAATATCTACTTGACCAAGATGTATGAAACAGCAGATTTTTTATTCGTGATTTCAGAGTTGGTCCAATAGTGAAAGTTGTTCATATTCATGGGTAGAACACTGTAAAAATTTGGATGGTGATAAAAAAATCTTCCTGTATACTGTGTCCCTATGTTTTAGATTTCATGAATAGTTGTCAAATTTGTACACTAGGCCTCTGATGACAACGGTTTAAATCGGCATTTTTTCACGGTTCTAGTGCTTATAAAAATAATGTATCATCAAAAAAGAAAATGTATGGACATACAAGTAGTTAATATTTATTATTCTGTAAAAAAAGCATTGCCTTATGGTCTTAGCCAGAAAAAAAACAGGCCAGAGGGTTTCTATAACGGACATGTAGCATGTAGCTGTATTATACGTACTTGTATGATAGAGGTCAGTGGTTTTTATGGAGACACGACCACCCGTACTTCCTCATAACCACCTTCTAACACGAGAGACTGAACCAAAGTGATGCTATTTTGTTTTTAAAACATGAAGAAGATTATGATAAACATGATTGAAAGAATAGGATATTGTACTGGTGTGTATATGAAGATTCTGCCTAGCTTTCCCAACTATCTTGGGGTCGGCTTCCAGTCTAACCGGATGTAACTGAATACCAGTATTTTACATGGAGCGACTGCCTATCCGACCTCCGCAACCCAGTTACTGGATAAGAGAGTCTGGCATCCAGTCTTACCAAGGGGTAATACTGGTTGTCAGACTTTCGGGCTTCTGACGATCCGTAACGACTGTCAAAGATCCATGTATGACAGCCGGAACTTTCCGAGGCACGGAGGGGTCTTAGTATGAAAAGATGGTCACCCATCCACGGACCAACCGCGGCAAGTGTAGCTTAACCTGACCGATTCACCCGTGCAGCTGTTATTACTTAGCGACAAGCCCCTCATACCAATCATCATAAAACGAATACTTAAGGTGAATGGATAGTGATAGACCGCGAAATTCAAATTTTCTTACGTTTTTTGCAATTTGCAGGTCAGTGTCAGATTGTATCTTGATCAAAATATGATTCGCGACAATAACAGGTACATATTTAGAGAATTATAATCACTAGAATTATTAATAAGTATATCTTTCTTTGTTAGATTTCTACCACTAACTCTTTTTCATAAGAGATTGGTGGTTGGTGGTAGAAATCTAACTTAGAAAGATATACTTATTACCAACTTCATAAAGGTGTAAGAACAAAAAAAAAAAACAGAAAAAGTAATTCCTACAGATTTATGAACTTAGAGCGTTTTATTGATGATTTTGATGATTATAATTCTGTCTTACAGCCGCGAATAATATTTTAATCAATATGTTGATTACCACCTAGCACTGGCCTGCAAATTGCAAAAAACGTAAGAAAATTTGAATTTCGCGGTCTCAACTACCCATTCACCTTAATAGATGATGATAAAGGTTTGAACACTATTAATACTACTCGTCCCAGTATTTAGCACAGTATTGTTCCACAGTTGACACTCTCATTAACCATTCAACGACGCCCGCAGTAGTATGCGAGCCGGAAGAAGCTACTAAATTGGAATGTTTCATTTCCGATACGAAATAACTATGACAACGCTGTACCTATTCCCTTAAGGGGTCATGACCTATAAGCGCAGTCACTGTCGGACTGCATAGAATAGAAAGAGGAGCGCGATGACACAACGCTGGTAATTTCTTGCAAAATACGAAGCAGTTATCTATTTACAATTTTATAATCTATTGTTTGAACTAAAACACTGGTATTTTAGTATGTTGCTTGTAGAATAATCTGACAAAAAACAAAATGATTGTTTGTATATTAGTATGGTTTTTATTGTAAAAAGAAAGTTTTTAGAGGTATCTTCATGATTTTTTTCTATCGTATCAAATTAGTTGTATTATATTTTCAACACACTACTTAACATATATCCTGAAAAATATCATATATTTTTCTGATTTTGTTTACTGTAGTCGATCATATTACACTGTTTGTCTCTGCATCACCCAACGGTTGACTAATAGAAAATACCTATGGCATTAAGTCCGCCTCTGTACATTTATGTGCTTGAAGTATTAAATAAAAAAATAAATATACTTTTATTGTTTCTAAATCTTGCGTTTTCTGTGTTTAGGTCCTGTAAGCCCCTTAAGGGCTACATCCTGTTTATCTTGGTGTATTGCAATATGCAAATTAAACAGGATTCAATCTAATAGGTGAAATAGCCAAATGAAAATATCTTAGTCCACGTTTTATAAGAAAATTTAGAGCATGTCATTATGAGGGGACGTGGCCTAGGAGGAATTTGAAAAATAGGTATTTGAAGAAACTATTGTCGTCGCTTTACCTCAAGTCTGCTCCCGTAGTGTGTGATAGGGACAGCTGCAGCTCAGACCGAAATTATCACAAACATTTTGACGAGATCGACGTTTCGTATTTTTCTCCATTTTAAGACAGACGTTTAGGTTCCTAACATTTTTTTTATGTTAAAAACTTTTCTAATTTGTCTGGTAGTCCCTCTTAAACATAGGGCATTTTTCGTAATTTTTAGAGGGCCATATGTTCTTTACTAATAACTTGCTGAACAATATTCATTGCGTTATTTACATTCTCGTTCAGACATACTTTTCGAACATACGAAGCAATGGATTAGCAATATCCATCAAAATTATTCGAATTGAGCTCAATAGTTTCTTACGCAATTAGGGTGTTGTTCTCCTGTAAAGTTAGCCCTATTTCGCTTAGAGCTGGGCCCCATTAATGCGTCGTTGCAACGGATCGACGCATTGTATGCCACACCTGCGTTGAGTCCACAGATATAGATATACCTAGATAACGCAAGTATCACTAACTGTATGAAAACCAAGCGTGCCATTTTTTGACTACCTACTATGACGTCACAAGCTCGCGCTCTCGCTCACACTTACCCAGCCAGCAGTACACAGGACTGAGCGCGAAAGTGGCGGCTTACGATTTGTAATCGTAAGCTGGTGCAATTTTTGGCACGCGAAGTAGTTACTCTTGCGTTATCTAGGTATATCTATATCTGTGGTGGAGTCATTATGAATATAATAATGGCGCCGATTCTGTTGTTTACAAACTAAACTAAATTTAAGTTCAGGCATCTTTTTCATTAAGACAAGGACAGAAGATAAACATTAGTTTAATCCTGTCAAATTAGTCAGCGACGGGCGTAAATTGACGTATTTTTAGTAGCCAATTTTTTAATCTCGTCTAAAGTTGTCTATGGAGTATCTTGATTTGACAGGACTCAACTAATATTTATCTTCTGTCCTTGTCTTAAAGAATTAGAAAGAAAAAGATGCCTGAACTTAAATTTTGTTTAGTTTGTAAACAACAGAATCGGCGCCAATGGTGTCGATTTTCTTGTTCGCAAACTAAACTAAATTTAAGTTCAGGCATCTTTTTCATTCTATTTCATTAAGAAAAGGACGGAAGATAAATAATAGTTCAGTCCTGTCAAATTATTCAGCGCCTGACGTACTCCATATAAGTTTAGACGTGATTAAAAACTTGCCTACTAAAATGATGTCAATTTACGTCAGGCGCTGATTAATTTGACAGGACTAAAGTAAAATTTATCTTCTGTCCTTTTCTTAATGAAATAGAAAGAAAAAGATGCATGAACTTAAATTTAGTTTAGTTTGTGAACAACAGAACTAATTGAAATAATAATAAAATTATCATAATTTAATTAATCATAGGTATTCAGTATTGAGTCGACGATGCGACGACGCAACGCTCTAATGGGGCCTCGCTCTTAGTCAATTTTGCCTTTCAAGTATTGATATTTATGTTGACTAATGTTTGCGGTTTTTTTATTTCTGGCTTTTCTGACTAGTTTCGACTTCAGAGCTCCTTTAGTCATGAGTTCATCAAGCGGTGATACATCATATATTTTACTGGAAACTTTGCCCTGTGGTGAGATGTTTATTCTTTGTAAAACTCATCGTCATTGTCGTAAATCACCCAGAAGGTACAATACCTAATTAATTTTCGTAAATAAATTATTTTGTACGACTGTCCCTATTTCTCTCTTTTGTGGTCTATTTCTCTGTATTGAATCCTGTTTCTTCTTTTTGCATCTTATTTCTTTCTTTCGCACCGTTTTGCTCTTCCTCTACACAATGTTTCTTCCTTTCTCTGCCCATTTTACATAAAAATGGAACAACGTGCCTTCTTCTATCAGTTAGGTGACTCGTCTGGCGATAGAATGGTCGACATCAGAGCTTGCACCTAGGGCGGTAAGCTCGTCGGGTCCTATTTCTTGCCTCTGTCCTTAATTCTCTCTCTCCTTATTTCTCTCTAATGTACCATGTATTTATGTCTTTCCCTGTCCATCTCTTTTGCACTGTATTTTTCTGTTTTGGACCCTATTTCTCTCGTTTGATCCCTATTTTCTTTTTTGCACCCTATTTATATCTTACGCCGGATTCTCTGTTTATATCTTTTGCACCCAATAATAGTTCAACAACATACCTTCTTATACACCAGGTAGTTAGGTGACTCCACCAGCGATGGAATGGTCGACATCAGAGCCTGCACCTGGGGCGGTAAGCTCAATGCCCCTGTCTCTTTATTACTCACCCTATATCTCTATTTCGTACACTATTTTCTAATTTTCACCCTATTAAAATCTTTTGCACCCTTTTGTGTCCTATTTCTCTCTTATGTTCCCAATACTCCCAATAAGTACTAATACTTGAACAACATACCTTCTTATACACCAGGTAGTTAGGTGACTCCTCCGGCGATGGAATGGTCGACATCAGAGCTTGCACCTGGGGCGGTAAGCTCGATGTCGGGTTCTCCTTCTTGTCTCTGTCTTTTT
Source organism: Mesoligia furuncula (assembly GCA_916614155.1). Lineage (NCBI taxonomy): Eukaryota > Metazoa > Arthropoda > Insecta > Lepidoptera > Noctuidae > Mesoligia > Mesoligia furuncula. The sequence continues at coordinate 13,056,004 of OU744817.1, read as the reverse complement.
CTTTTTCTTCTTTTATACATTTTGAATTGTCTCTGGAACAGTTATGAGATCATTTTAGGTTTTTAAGTCTGGTCGATTTTTTTTAAGGTTTGAACAAACACTTTTAAGTACACGTCAATCATATTTTTTTTAAAGTAGATGAGGTCGGCGTTTCCTATCTGACTACTCTAAGAAAGGCCGAAACAAACTCAGAGGTCACAGTATCTTTTAATGTCCAGACATAATCTTAGTCAGGTTATATGAAGACCATGTAGATCGATGTCTATGATGGTATTTTCAACTTTATCGCTAAAGTATAAGGTTCAAAGTTGATTGGAAAAATTTTACAGTTTCGGGTAACTTGATGTGCTGGCGTCTGTACATTTGTAATTGGTCTAAACATAAGAACTTATACCATTAACTTTTATTAATTAATGTAAAATGTATACAGGGTGAACTGTGATTTGACGTATTCCTTCCATGATGTGATAGTATGACTGCATATTTATAGCCTAAGCAAAAATTCATGAGATTCGAGAAAACAAAATTTTTATGTAGGTAAGTATTTTTGAAAATTTCCAGTTATTAAAATCATTTTTCTTTATATAATATCATAGGTACTTTCGTGTTTAATAAGTTATTCAATTAATTATTTATTTAAAGTGTTTACATAATTTTAAAAGATAGTTTTTAAAGATAATTTTTTAAAAGATAGATAGTCGTAAAATAATAATATGTAGGTACAAGTACCTATACAAAAAGGAGGGGAAATAATCAAAATGCATCAAAAAAATTGATAATAATAACTTTTCTTTTAACTTACTGTTGGTGTACCTATCCATACTATAATATTATAAAATCGAAAGTAACTCTGTCTGTATGTTACCTTTTCACGCCTAAGCCATTGAACGGATTTTGATAAAATTTGGCAGAGAGATAGATTGCATCCCGGGAAGGACATAGGATAGTTTTTATTGACATACCTCGCGGGCGAAGCCGCGGGCGGAAACTAGTCCTAAATAAATATAAAACTTAATATGTATTACTAAATTATTTTAGATTGTTATGGTTGGCCTTTAATGAATCAAAGCAGGATGCAATGATAACAGTTTTGTAAGTATAACTAACTACTAGCAGGAGTAACAAGTCAATTGTGCGCAATTAATATTATTTTGTACTTGAAACAATGCATAATTGAAATAGGACATTACGGTAAACTGTTGCTGGGTCTTTCCATCTGGAATTTCTCAGTAGCAGCCAGAAGTATCTATGTGCCTTTCATCCAAACCGTTCAGCCGTTTGTGTGTGAAGAAGTAAAAAACATTCAAACTTTTGCCTTTATAATATTAGTGTGATTCTAGGGATGCAAGGTTTTTTACTGGTTTTGCCCCTTCTAATTTTATGATATTGAATAAAGGCTCCTTCAAACAGACGCGCGGCACAGCAAGTCGCGCATCGAGCGGTGCCTATGTGTCGCGCGCTATTAAGCCCCGTATCCACTAGGCAACATTGGGCGAGCGACATGTTGCACAACATGTTGCCCAACATGTTGAAAGTTAGCGCGGAACTTTTGTTTAGCAACTTTGTCTGTCTACGCATGATCAGTCGTCGACAACATGTCGCCAGTGGAACTAGTGTTGATTTCAGCGGCGGTGGCTAGGTATAATTTTATCGAAAAATGCATCAAAAAGAAAAAACCACGTTGGTGGGTTAGAAGACTACAAATGTATAAAAAATAGCCCAGAATACCGAAGCATACAAATATTCAACAAATTACCTGAAAATATACGGTCCACGGAAACTACATGTGTATTTAAAGCTAGGTTAAAGGCATTGCTCTTAAAAAAATGTTATTATAGTATCCAAGAATTTATAGAAGATAAGATGTTAAAATATATATCTGTGTGTAAATTTTAAAATTGTATATAGTGTGCGCATATTGTGTGATATATTATAATTTATATCTTAATAATAATTACTACTACAATATTATTAGTATTAAGTTATCTTGCTGCGCCCTAACAGGGTCATGTACTGACTAGTTTAAGCCTAGCGTATAACTATGTATGTGTACATTTCTGCGCGTCACGTCTCCACTCGACAACATTTGATGCTCAACTGCATGTTGCACGGTAACAAACAACAAGCCGCGCGTCATATTGCGCGCCAGCTGGCAACGTCGCGCGCTGTTGTGCAACGCTGCCGAACATGTTGAGCGTCCCGTGTTGCGCGTCAATTGTTGCCTAGTGGATACGAGGCTTTATATCGTCTGTCGCGCCTGTTTGAAGGAGCCTTAATGAAGAGGGATGTAAAGCCCATACGTACAGTCGGTGGCCAACATTATCTAACCCACTTCTACTGGGTCAGGCAATGTTGGGTGGGTCAGACAATGTCGGTCATCGACTTTACTATGATGTTAGTGAAATCACAAAATGTGCGGCCCCATACTTAAACTTTCAAGTCTCATACAGGCTGTGTTTATAAAACTACAAGCTTCAGCCTGCAATTCCGTTCGCAAGTTTCTCGTTTTAACCACTCGAGGCCGGCGTGGTTACGATAACGGCCCATTACAATAGAAAATCAATTATGTCTCATTAGCGGTGATTAAGCAGTGGTGGCCAAGTGGTAACGACCGCGCCTTAAGAGCGTTTACGCCGAACGGCATTTCATACAAACTTTCAAGCCCTTATTTTTCGAAATGAATGAACCGATTTTAATGAAACTTCATACGCATAAGCAGGATACAAAGGTCTAAAAAGTTAGTAGAAAACATTTTCAGAAAATTGTATTACAGCCAGATTAGACCGATTTTAATGTTTCCATAGAAACAGAGATTTCCAGTTATCTTTTTTTAAATAAGACATTTCGAAAATGTTTTCTACTAACTTTTAAGCGGAGACGTGCAGGAATCGTCCAATTACAGACGAGACGAGTGACGCGATGAGAATTTCAACAATTGTGATTGGTTGATTTCTGCACGTCTCCGCTCCGCTCCGCCCAGCTCCGCTTTAGTGGAAACGCACCCTAAGGCTCCTGCAAACAGGCGCGACGCACGACGCAAATCGCGCGCGACACAAAGGCACCGCTCGTTGCGCGACTTGCGGTGCCTTTGTGTCGCGCGCGATTTTATCGCGTGTCGCGCCTGTTTGAACGAGCCTTTACGAGTTGTAGGTCGTAGGTTCGTACCCAGACAGGCGCTTCACTTTATGTCAATTATTTCATCACCACTGCTCTCAAAACGGTGAAGGAAAACATCGTGAGGAAACCGGCATGTCCTAGAATCAAAATTTGGAAGACTTGTGGCAGCTACCAATCCGCACTGCGCCCGCGTGGCCCTCTCAGAGAGGAGGTCCGTATCCCAGCAGTGGGAACATTATAGGCTGCTTATATTAAGCGGTTAACATAAAACATACTATGGCACTCAGCAATAGTGCAGCTAGTCTAATAGTAAAAGAATCTATAGCACAGTGTGACCGAGACTTTAATTGATAAGACATGCTTTTCAGGTAGTTAATTTTTACATATAATATAATTTAATTATTAACATAATTTTTACATGAGGGTCAGTCGCCTCGAGGGTAGCCAGTACTCGCCAAGCGGGGCGTAATTTGGCATTTATTTAGATGTACCTCACCCGTATGGGGGATAAACTGGTAATGTGAACAATTAATACAGTCGAGTCAAACATAGGTTACTTTTTGTCCCTGGTCTACGTTATGGGATTGGTTTCCGCACTTAGTCCTTCAAATGGGCCATTACGCAAGGCATTCCTGTGGGATAACTTCTAAAATACATGCGGGCGAAGCCGCGGGCAAAATCTAGTGACTTATAAATGAAATCTATATTTTGGTATTTTAATAAAACTTTTTGTTTTCATCTTAAATTACGGTCCTCATAATTATGATCTGACTAATAGAATGTCTGGACTTCAAAAGAGACTGAGATCTCTGAATCAGTTGCAGTTGTCTTCTCAGAGTAGGTAGTCAGATAGGAAACACCAACCTCATTTAGACAGTTTTGAAATATCTTTTTGATTTTAATAGGTAGGTATATAAAATTGGAAAAAAAATATGTAAAATTGTTTACTAAAACTAATTTACAGAAACCAGCCAGCCTTTTGGGAACTTTTCAGCCTGACAGCATTGCGGATGAACTTTTTGATGCACAATGAGCTCCTTAATTTTTCCTATAGATTGTTTAATGTATTTAAAATTTGTCAAAATAAAACCCTAGGTATTTCATGAGACTACTACAAAAAATTTGAAATAAACATAATTTACCAAAGTTAGCTTTAGATTTCTTGTATGAAGACTTTCAACATAGCAAAGTTTTTTTCTACTTTTTTTATTCTTATAGTTACAGAAACTTACCTGGATGGCCCTTGCTGACAGGCCTTCGATGCCGCCTTTTCCGATGAATTCATCGTCACCATTTTAATTTTCAAAATACAAATTCATTACACAATAAAATATTCAACTTTTCGAAATTGTTTTTGATTGGCGCCAAAATTCTATGGCATTAAACTTTTTTATGATTCTTTGGCAACGATACTGTTTTGTAAAGCCTCTAATGACCGCTTCTGTGGCTTATTTTACAACACCACAAATAACTAATATAAACTACAGAATGTATGGAAATTATCTAAACACTGTTCACTTCAAATAGATGCTTAAACAAACGATAAACTATGTAGAAATTACACTAACACCAATATTAATGCACGTAAAATTCACTTCTTCCTAACATATTTACGAAAAAATCGGCACTGTTCAAGTCACAAAAAAAACATTTTCTCTATCAAAACGGAGGCGTAGAGTATTCTTACAGCGTCTAAACGGAATAAGAGAGCGAATAAATGTTAATAATCGCCAGTTTCAAAAACATTTTTTGGTTTTAGTTGTGATTATTTGACCCACTTGGCTAGGTGTTTTCCTTTATTGTTTTTACAGTTCAAGCACTTCAAACGGTCAGCTGGCAGTCACAGGGATCTATCTTACATGGAAAACCATCTTGTTTTATTTATAAAACGTAAATAATAACAACCGATAACAGAATTTAACATTTTGATAATAGCACGAAATGTCAAGCAAGACCGTTCGCCATTTATCATCATCCCAAGTGCGAGAGCTTTTTGAAAAGAGACAATAGATGTGAAGGCACCGTGCGCGAACGAGAAAGCAAACCTATGGCAACATAATGCGAATAAAGTGAAAAGTCGGTGCGTCCGCAATTGAAATACGTACGGAATGTCCTACTAAATTTTGTCGTTTGAATAAATGAACAGATGGCGCATGTGTTTCCAAGTTTATCGAACGCCGTATTTGGTGCTATTTTTAGATCATAAAAAACAACAGGAAAAGTTTTAGCACTATTTATTAAACATTACACAAGTTCCTGATAAACATAAAATATTAGTATTTCCTTGTAAAATATTATTTATTGTTTTTCATTGTTTTACGGAACTCGTGTAACTTTTTGTAAAGTCAAAAGATGGCAGCACTTGTTCCTGAAGATGCAAAATACCGTACTCTTTTGTAATTTTATAATTATCGCTATAACAATAATTCTATGGCCAATTAACTATTGCAATAACAGCGAAGTATTTAAAAATTAGTAAAAATATTTAAATATCGATGCTAGCGCAGTTTACATTTTATCAACTTGTTGGATTCATGATAGGTTTCTACGGTACTTATCTAGATTTGAATGAACTCGTAAACTTAATCATTGTCTTCGTCGTCGTTCCCAAAAGAGTAGGTATAAGTAGTAATGTCATCACCATCTGCATCGCCTTTTCCCGACTATATTATAAGTATATTGTTAGGGTCGGCTTCCAGGAGTTTGTGTCTAAACACACTATGCCGAAGTTACGCGACCGAAGTTCGGCAAGATTAGGTACGCCCGCAATGCTATTTAACGCAACGTAATTTCGGCATAATGTGTCGTCAGTAATTCAAATAGCATTGCAGGCGTAATCATGCCGAAGTTACGCGACCGAAATTCGGCAAGATTACGCCCGCAATGCTATTTAACGAAACGTAATTTCGGCATAATGTGTCGTCAGTAATTCAAATATCATTGCAGGCGTAATCATGCCGAACTTCGGTCGCGTAACTTCGGCATAGTGTGTTTAGACACAACGGGCGCTTGTGCACTACAAGGAATTTTACTGTCCGGCAGTCCGATTTTTTACGGTCCCATATAGCACGCCATAATAAAAAAATAAAATCGGACTGCCGGACAGTAAAATTCCTTGTAGTGCACAAACGCCCTAAGTGTTCTGTGCGGCTTCCGGTCTAACCAGCTGAATAGGTATCCTGAAGTAGTCGTCTCCGTGTTTTGCTTTTTTTTCGCTGCACTACGTGGGTCTAATCAAAGGGATTGGGATTGGATTTGGATTGGATTGATCGGTATTTTAGCACAGTAAAAAAAAAAATTGAAAAATCCTTAAGATTCACAATGTTATACTTACTGTTATGATTCTGCCAAAGTGGCATTTTTAGGCCCAAAGACCTCCACAAAACTGTTAAGTACTGCTTACTTGTTACTGGTTGTCAAAAATAGCTCTAATTTTTTCTACATTTCATCAAAAATGACATGTTTTTGCTGTAATGAGATTGCGATAGATTTTGAAACGATTAGCCTTCAGAAGGCAATTCTCGTAATTTTAAGAACTTTCATACTCTCTAATTTTCCTACAATTTTGACAAGTTTTTGACATTTGTTTGTCGCCGAGATGAGACTGTGACTATAGTCGGACTTTTATTTAGCTGCACTAAAATGACAGCTTATGTGTTACTTAAATGACTGAAATTGGTGTCTTTTTGTTTTTTCGCGGCCATATACCAAATCTTGCTTTTATAGTACAGAATAAGTGTAACAAACGAAACTTATTTGACATGCATATCTCTAAACTCAGTCCGAAACGAGTTATTAAGAAGTGTCATTTTACTGAAATGAATTATTAAGAAGTGTCATTTTTCTTTTCCATTGGGCAGTCTGGGCAAGTGCCCAGGGCCCCGGGATCTTCGGGCCCCGGCCTGTTCTCATAAAAAAAACATTCTTTGCAGCCGCCGTTCCATTCTACGCATTATTAGTACCCGATTCAATCCATACTTCCATACTAATAACTATTATAAATGCGAAGGTGTGTCTGTCTGTTACCTCTTCCCGCTTAAACCGCTAAACCGATTTGGATGAAATTTGGTATAGAGATAGTTTGAGTCCCGGGGAAGAACATAGGATTAACTGTTTACTGGAGCTAATTAAAAGTCGGCCTATAGACATAGAGCATTACAAAATACAGATAGTATGGAGATTTTGAACATTTTTAATTAAGTACGAGAATTGGCCTTCACTGTGAACGTTCTTAAAATTACGGGAATTTGGCCCCCTTTTAAGAAACCAACCGAAGCTTTATGGTTTTCTTTTGACAGTAAATTATTTTTTTTTTCTTTTTTTTCTACGAACGCCATGTTTACAAACAAAAGAATGCTTGCAGAATGTGTAGAATGCAGCTCGAAGGTTAGTAAGTGAATGTTGATTGCGTCGCAGACACGGAACAGTTAATAAGTTGCTACAATACATAGGTAGGTACTAGATTGCTTTTGGCTTGTCTACAGGGGCGTAGCTACCGCCGTATCAGCCGTATCAATTATACGGGGCCGCCGGGCTGCAGAGGCCCCTAACGTGTGTAGTTACCTAAGCAAAAATTAAACTTATCCACAATGGCGCCGATTCAGTTGTTCACAAACTAAACTGAATTTAAGTTCAGGCATCTTTTTCTTTCTATTTTATTAAGACAAGGACAGAAGATAAATATTAGTTTAGTCCTGTCAAATTAGTCAGCGCCAGACGTAAATTGACGTATTTTTAATAGCCAATTTTTTAATCTCATCTAAAGTTGTCTATGGAGTATTTTAATTTGACAGAACTAAACTAATATTTATCTTTTGTCCTCTTCTTAATGAAATAGAAAGAAAAAGATGCATGAACTTAAATTGAGTTTAGTTTGTTAACAACCGCCAATATGTCACTAAACCTCGTGCTTCCGGGAAAGTTTAAAAAAATTTAAAACTGATAAAAAACTACCTAAGGACTTCGATGGGGCAAGAACGGCTATCAGACTATTGGCAGAAATTTTAGAAAAACTGAAATCGTCTTCAGCTATAAGTAGATGATTTAATAAATCAATTTGCCGAAAAAAAAGGCAAGAAAGATGTATATTTAATTTGAATTGTTTGGCTAGCTCAATTTCTAGGAGGGAGCGATAACTTATATTTTTTTATTTAATGCAAGCACTTTTGTTTCTTTTGTGAGAAATATTTACTCTTGATTTGGGCCCCCCAACTAACTTTAATACAGGGCCCCTCTTCTTTCATATATCTATGGGGCCCCTCCAAGGCACGCTACGCCACTGCTTGTCTGTCTATTATTAAATACTAATATAATACTGTTACTTTTGATTTTCAAGGTCTTTATCCTTTTACTTAAATGCAATTTAAGCAAGGTTCTTTTTTTAGGAGCTAGATTAGACATGTCAGTTACAATAAGTGACATTTAGCCTTTAGCCTCATGGATACCCTACGTCTGAGGGACGAAGGGTTATGTCGGACTTCTATCGACTAAAACCCTCATCATCTGCCTAGCCTTTTCCCAACTATGTTGGAGTCGGCTTCCAGTCTAACCGGATGCAGGTGTACCAGTATTTTACATGGAGCGACTGCCTATCTGACCTCCACAACCTAGTTACTGGATAATACGATACCCCTTGGTAAGACTGGTTGTCGGTATTTCGGGCTTCTGACTACCCGTAATGACTGTCAAAGATTCACGAATGACAGCGGTGACCAACGGCTTAACGTGCTTTCCGAGGCTCGGAAGGGTCTCGGTATGTAAAGTTGGTCATCCATCCACAGACCAACCGCGGCAAGCGTAGCTTAACCTGATCGACCGACCTATGCGGCTGTTATTATTATACCCAACAGGGTCCTAATCCTAATTCTCTATGACCACTAAATAATTCTAATTTCTCATCACTCACTCAAATTATTAGCAGAGGTCGTGATTAGCTAAGTGATAGCTAATCACGACCTCTGCTAATAATTTGTATTTTCTAAGACCTATGTGGCAACGAACGAAACCGCGGGAAGCCGGGAACGCAAAGTTGGCGTGGTTTGAACTGTCAAAAAAACCGGTAAGAGAAAGAAAGAAAATACATTTATATATGACTTTATCGCGCACCGAGGGTTCCGAACCATCATATATGTTTTTAAATTTTCATCGACGAGGCCTATAATGTCAGAAAATTTTACCACTGCGCGCAGCGGTGTAGAATATTGCAGTTTTAGGTCAGCGCCATCTCTTAACCGATAGTGGAACTAATGTAACTTTTGTTGATGATTTCTGAAAAAGTGTGCTATTTAGAGACATCGTTTTATTTTTCCTGTAATCTTTACATAAACTATCTATCACATAGAATAATTTCAGATTTTTCTCTTTCCGAACTTCAGAGATAAGGGGGGAGGAACGGTACTTTTTTACATTTTTCATCAAAAGTCGAAAACTATGCGGCCTAAAAAAAAAGAAAAAATGTTTGAGAATTTGCAAACAGCGCTCTTTCTTATGATACCCCACATGCCCTAGTTCCACCCCCACTTCGAATTTATAAGACCCCCTTTCAGTCTCTGTTGCAAAAAAATATGTATACTTTTATTTCAAGTTGATAGCATTAGTAGTTCTTGAGATACCCAGCTGTGACAGACAGACAGACAGAGTCGCACCATAAGGGTTCCTTTTTATCATTTTGGTACGGAACCGTAATACCACGCTTGACAATGACAACCGTACGTGGCTTGCACATGGTAAGATTCTAATCTAATCTAACTCAAATAGGGCCGTCTTTACCCGAGGGTGCAAGGGGTGCATAGCACCAGGGCGCAGGGTTTTAGGAGGCGCCAGTGTAGCCCGTGAAATTCAAAATTACTATTTCATGAAATATCAATCAATAGGGTTATATGAACTTAGAGGGAGGCTTATAACTAGGTACCTATATCAATACAACCCTCTAAGTCAATTGCAAGACAAAAAACGTAAGAAATAACACGTAAAATTGAATTTCGTGGGCTACCCTGGCGCCTCAAGGTTTAGTCTTAAGCCGCACCAGGTATCACCAAGGGGGAGGGGGGGTTAAGAAATGCCAAAAAAAAAAGCATCACGTGACTAAAGGACGACCCCTAACATGTGCATTTGCCGCACCCTCGACTAGTCGTTGGTCAAAAGAAAATTCTGATTGCATTCGATTATTTATTTGAAAATTTTGCATGCCGTAAGGTAAAATGTATCGTGAGCAAATAAATGATTTCTGTTTATTTATTTTTTGTCAAATTTTTTATTAATGCTGGGCAGCAGTCCGCACGGTGGGTGCCTGACGATGGACGGCCCCGCCGAGGCCAGCTCAAGAAGAGGTGGCGAGACGAATTCAAGGGTGCCTGAAAGTATTTGGGGTATTCCAGGCATCCTTGAGGTCGTCTCCACAACCTACCACTACCACACACGATCCCGTGGGTATACCGGCATAAAAAGTATCCTATGCGTTATTCGGATGTATAGGCTATATTACTGTAAGGTTTCATCCAAATCCGTTCAGTAGTTTTTGCGTGAAAGAGTAACAAACAAACATCCATTCATCCATTCGCGTTTATAATATTTCTAGCTGCGCCCCGCGGTTTCACCCGCATAAGTCTCGATCCCGTGGGAATATCGGGATGAAAAGTAACCTATATGTTAATCCAGAGTGTCAGCTACCTCCATACAAAATTTTATCAAAATTGGTCCCGCCGTTTGAGCGTGAAGAAGTAACAAACATATAAACACACACACACTAAAAACTTTCGCCTTTACTTTAGTGTAATCTATGGTGATATCCTAAGAAGGTTCGTAGGTAGTAGGTATCTACTTTAACACATTATTGAAAAACCATAATAAAAATAAAACTCTGTCATACCCTTCGAGGATTCCAGGCGTGATATTTATGTATTGTATAAAAGTTGTTACAAAAAAACAAAGGAAGTTTGTCAAGAGAATGCATTAGCAACTGACCAAGGTCATTTACTTTCGAGAAGCAAGGTCATCGGCCTGCAGGCCACTTGAGTGGCAACCCTTTCCTTATTGTACCTACATACATAGCTGCTTAAATGGACGTATTCCACCTGAGTGAATTTGCCGCTGTGTGTCAGGTGCATTCACTCACCCAATGTGGAATACGTCCTTTAATATTTAATAGGCTGGCTAAAACATCGTGGTTCAAACGAAACAGGGTGATAGCTGCCTGACTACCTCTGAGAAGAAATGGCGAAACAATCTCCACTTCGCCTATGATTTCACAGTGAGTTTTTACCGTAGCGTAGGTATAGACTGACTTTAAAAGTTTCTGGAAAGGTACTAATAAGTTAAATAATAATAAAACCATTTATTATCAGGTAACAAAGACCCATAGATACATACCTTAACCTAAGTATACATAATAACAATTTTGTTAGTAAATAAAACTTAATAACTATGTTAGTATCACTTAGTTGCACTAAGTCTTTGTGCTTTCTGGTGGCACTTGTCAGCGAAAGCGGCGGAATACCACATCCTGCGGCCAAAGCTTTCAACCATCACCAGGTGCAGGTAGCATGTTGGTATGCGCACCACGAACGCCTTGAGGTTAACGTTGCGGTACGACTCCAGTAACTGCACCCTCGGTGTGTACCTCTGCTTCTGGCGCACGTACTCCACAATGTTCTCTGCCGTAGTGGTGTAGTGTAGGCGGGAGATGTACACCGGTGTGTTCGGCTTTGCGGCACGCAAGCTGACTTCGGGCTCCGTAAATCCTAGGCCTGGTATCCCTGTGAGTATCGACGGAGTTGCCAACCCAAAAGATATTGCAGAGTTGTTCAAAAATCAGTTTACCACACTGTCGCCCCTAGGACCTCCATGCGAGTAGGATGCTTTTCCCAAAGATGAGGTACCAACGGTGGTTTTGGCTAAAGAGATCAGGGCCAAAATTAAAAATATGGTACGTGGGAGATCCCCAGGACACGATGACCTAAGCATCGAACACCTACAGCATGCTGGTGTGCGCTTGCCACGATTACTCGCACTATTATCTGGGGGCACGGGAGTGCCCCCGCCAAGACGAACCAAGCGAAGCGCAATGGCACTACCTACCTTTTCTCGAAGCACTTCGTCGTATTTTTGAACCCTCTTAACTTGGGTTTGGATTATACCAGATAAACAAAATTTTCGGGATATGATGTCAGTGGTTGACTTATTAAACCTAAAAAGTTTCAACTGCATAGCTCTTATACTTAAGATTTTATTGATATCTAAAATACCCTGATTTCGTCACTGACTCACTGACTGATGATCATCAATATTCTTAAGGTTCTTCCTGAAGTCCTAGAAAGCTGAAATTTGGTATGTAAGCTAGTAATAGTACACAAACAACAAAAAAATCTTAAAACTTGAAACTTTTACCCCCCAACCCCTTAAACTAGGGGGTGAAAATTTGTATGAGACTTCCGTAAATTTTGATGCTAGAGGTCTGAAAATTTATATAAGGGGTCCTTGTTATAAATAAACCCCAAAAAAAGAAAGAAAAAATGAACAACAGAAAAAATACTCGTATAAATATCATAAGCAACTTACAAAAAGAAATGAAATCCCACAAAAACATTTCATGTTAAATGTTGCCAAGACGAGACCATTTAGCTCGCACTGTCAAAATGTAATCAGATCTCATGTAGAGCCAAGCTTCTAACTCTACACGCTCTAACTCTACAAGGCCTAACTTCGCAAACTCTACACCTTAGTCAAAATATATAGCTTGGCCATTTCGCTGCATTCACATGGGCGTAAAATGAAAAACTCTCGTACTGTTAATGGTTCTTGTAGTAACAAAACGGCCAAGCCATATATTTTGACTAAGGTGTAGAGTTTGCGAAGGCCTTGTAGAGTTAGAGCGTCTACACGCTCTAACTCTACAGTTAGAAGCTTGGCTCTACATGAGATCTGATTACATTTTGACAGTGCGAGCTAAATGGTCTCGTCTTGGCAACATTTAACATGAAATGTTTTTGTGGGATTCAACTT